>OX439483.1:380965526-380996539 GCA_949320155.1 Melangyna quadrimaculata
GCGTAAAACATAACGGATTCAGCTACCGACTAAAATATTTTGTATTTGATGCTGTGAGATATGGATTTGATACAGAAATACCTCTTCCACGTTAGGTTTATCGCCATTTTTGTCTTGTTGAGCTTTTGATAAAGGTGCTTCTCCATGTTTAAGTTTTTCGTAAAAACAACGCCCAGGTATTTAAACTCCGTAACCACCTCAATCAGTATAGTTTTAGAGTTATACCAACAATATTGAAAAATGACCAGTGTGACAATTCTCTTAGAAATGCATGGGTCAATTTAAGCGAATTTTGTGTTTTTTAAGCAATCTTAGGTTCCAGACAAACATATTCAAAAATAAAAACCCGTGTACGCAATTGTTCATTACTAAAAGGTCTATTCAATAGCTTAAATAGCTGGATTAAATAGCTTAATAGGTTAAAAACATCAAACGGCAAAACATCAAACAAACCTAACAGGTGCATTTAATATCAAGATTATATTAATAAAATAAAAAAATATCGGTCGTTGTAAATTCAACATTATAAATTACTAGCTGACCCAGTGAACTTCGTTCCGCCCATTTTTATTATTGTAGGTAATGAAAATACTAATTCCGAGCCTGCACATGCTACTTCATGTACATGTTACGTAATTCCATCGTTTCAAATTCTCTAAACAAAATAAAATGTATAAAACAAACATCCAGCGATTATTTATTCTCATAGCGAAAGCAAGACGCACTGGAAACTGAAGAAAGAAGCTTAAGTACGAATGGCAAATCGCTCGGAATAAAAGGAATCTGCGGACTAAAAACATAAAAAAACGTTAAAATCGTCGCTTGTCACTTTTCATTTGTATACTCTCCACAGTCAACCGCGTTCCGTTACAAAGTTTTGGTGCATCAATCTCGGAATATCCAAAGCATTCGATAGGAAGATAGGAACAACTACTGTGCTCACGGGATTTTGTTATTGAATATGTTTGTCTGGGACTGAAGCTTGCTTAAAACACAAGATTCGCACAAATTCATCCATGTATTTCTGAAAGAATGGCCACACTGGTAATATTTCAATATATAATATAACTCGAGAACTAAGCCAAAATTGAGAATTTTAGTTAAATGATTTTTTGTTAGAAATTAGATTTTATATAAGAACGGATGCTTTTAAAAAATACATGTAAGAAATTATGCAGAAAAAATAACAAAACCGGCATAAAAAAGTCGTTATGTCGAAATATCATTGACTTTAACTTTTTACTTACGATATACGTAGTATAAGTATAGGGCAAGTTTAGGATTCGAACTTGAGATAATAATTTTCAATAACATTACGATGATAGAGAACACGAAAAAAGTGGGTCTCGCAATTCTGTTTGTCCGTCTGTCTGTACCTCGACCTGCAGCTTAAACGACTGAAGCGATTTTCTTCAAAATTTGGACTTAATGTTCTTAGGGGGTTCCCTAGAGGGGAAAGTGAATTTTTTTTTAAACACAAAAAATAACAGTTCCTACAGCTATGGACAAAGAAATAGCACACCTATGATTTTTCTTAAGAAAATTAAATTTATTTGTAACTTATGAACTTAAATATTTTAATTCTTATTTCAGGACATTGATTGACTTATAAGGATCCATTAAAGTGATAATTTAAATTTATTCCTTTTCAATTAAATTTAAAAAAAAATTATTTCGTAGTGATGACTTAGTTTTTTGTGGACAAAGAAATAGCACACGTTCCTATAATAATAAAAAACAATTTCTTAGCAATTGATTCTTACAATTTCCAATAATTTTAGTATTACCAAGTTAGTACTTTGTTGGTTGACCACGGTTTTTTAAAGTTGCTTGACATCTTCTTGGTAAACTTTCAATTAGCTTTTGACATCTATTTTTTTGGGATAGAGTACCAGGCTTCTTTGATTCCGGCCCACAGATCTTTTGAATTTTTGAATTTTGTTTGCCCAATCTTAACCTTAACATCATTCCATAAATGTTCTATGGGGTTAAGATCGGGACTTTGAGCTGGCCAGGTGAGAACATCAATTTGTTCCTCGGAAAGCCAATCTTTCACGACTTTTGATGCATGTTTGGGGTCATTGTAATGCATGAATATCCAATTCACTGGCATGGACTCAAAGGAATATGGTTCTATGGTATTCTTCAGCATATTTAGATACGAAAATTTATCCATTCTACCATCAATCCTTACCAGTGGGCCCACTCCATGCCATGAAAATGCGCCCCATACCATCAAATTTCCTCCTCCGTGTTTCACGGTCTTCACGGTATACCTTGGGTTGTAGGCTTGGCACTTTGGGCGATGAACAAATGTTTTTCCATCTGGTCCAATGCGGTTTACCTTTGTTTCATCACTCCAAAGGATTCTCTTCCAAAACTGCATGTTTTTATTTTGATGACTCTTAGCGAATGTTAAACGATCTTTGATGTTTCTTTTTCGAGAGCATCGGTTTTTTTCTGCTTACACGTCCAAACAGCTCAGCATTATTAAGTCGCCTTCTAATAAGTCTGCTTGAGACGTTAATTAAAATAAAACACTTCTTGTCACAACTTTCGAATGCGGCATACAAAAAAATAACGGTTTAAAGATATGTGCTATTTCTGTGTCCAGCAGTGAGAGAGTAAAGAAAAACATAAATAGACAAATGCAAGAAGCTAACGACGATTACGGTACTATTTAGAATTTGTTGTCTCCATCAGTTAATGTAGACAACAAGCGCAAAGAAAAAAAATTATAAAAAGCATTCCACATAACGGAAACGCGAATCGCATGATTTTTGTCATAAGTATGCTATTTCTTTGTCCATAGCTGATATCTACCTGCCATACATCCAATATACAAAAATTGATTTGTTTCAAAAACGGCTCTAACGATTTTGAAAAAAAAGAATTACGAGCTACTTTAATAATAAATATTTTGGTAGAAAAACAAAATTTTTATAACGGTTTTTAACGGTACCTGTCATAGAACCGATTTTTTGGTTTTCAAAGTTCTCGTTAACGGCTACACCGATTCCAACCAAATTTTTTATGTAAGAGATCCCTTACAATTCTAACAATTTGGCATATAACATTTTCCAAAAAAATAGTTTTTGGATTTTTTAAAAAATATTGATTTTTTTTTTTTTTTTGAAAATTCAATATCTTGAAAACCGGTCAATGAATATTTTTTAGATTTTGTGTAAAATTGTATTTCATTTAATTCTAAAAGTTGGCATACCAGTTTTTATTTTTCAAAATCTTCAAGAATTTTTATATAAAATCAAATTAATTTTTAAGAAAACCACTGATGGCATACTTTTTTTTTGGCTCTATCTGTTTTATAGTAATTTTTATGTAAGAGGTGCTTTGTTTTTAAAAATGTTTTTTAATGATATCATAATGTTATGGAACCAATACACATGCACATTGTCAACTTCAAGCTACATTAAAGTTGTTAGCTACGAGAGCAAGTTTGTGCGATCCAGTCGTGTCCATTTTTTCAAACTACCCTGTGTTGTTCTAGAAAATTAGCTAATTCTAAACTTCTCAGACACACTGTTCCTGACACAATCTTTAATTTATTGCTACTGTTAAAATTCTAAAATTTGTATCTTATGACTTATGAGTAATAATAATAATCTAACACCTTTTATTTTGTCGTACAAAATCAATACATCAATTTCTCATACGTTTTCTTTCTTCTTTGATTCAAAACTGTAATTTATTTTGGGAAAACAATTAGTAATAAAAGAAATTTGCAGAGTGGCATTTACATTTGACATTTATAGTCAGATGTTAATTTCTTTTTATTATCATATTTCTTTTTTAAATAAAACAATGTATTTGTGTTATTTTAATTGATGCGAAGTTGTTTTGGTTTTCAACATAAACATACAGACATAGGTATATGTATGAATTTCATTACGCTTTATTTAAGATTTTAAAAGGTTTGTAACACATATTCATATTATATAATAGATAGGCTTTAACTGATTAGTAAAATAATATCCACAATCCACACGTTTATGCATACGTAACATGAAATTTAAAAGCATCATGGGATTTATTTGCATTGATTATACAGAAAGAGACACACAAATATAATGAGCAGGTATGTCATCTGTATTTGTTAGTTTGGTTTTAAGAAATGTGTGTGAACTGGTACTGTGTTTTTATCAAGGTCGTTATAATGCCAATGAACTCTGTTTTTTCAGGTTCATAGGATAATCACTTAATACTTCAAAAAACTTTTTTTTTTAATTAGTTAAACCAGATTTCTGCAACTATTCAAAACACAAGTTTTTTTTTCTTGTACCTACATAGGTAAGCCAGTAGCGGATCCAGGGCGTTGGCTATAGGGGCTAAAGCCCCCCCCCACAGGCGGTTCTTAAAATTGATAGAAGTATAGAAATCAATGCATTACAACGTGAAGAAATTTACATTCGTCTAAAATATTGTTAAGCAGTGAAGTTTAATGGGAGTCAGACACAATAACGTGGCCGGGGCAACGCAATGTATATACTACGTATTTTTTCTAAGCCCCAAATTAATTAAGTTGGGGCTGAAGACTGAAGCGGATTGTACAAAATATCAAGTTCGGGGCTACAAGGACAGGAAATTGGGACGAAAAAAAACAGCTCGCGTGTTGGGCTGACAAGAATTGGACAAAAAAACGTGGTCGGGGCTAACTTATTCCAGAAAGTTTTTGGGATTGACTCTAGGGACTGTCAAGTCCAAGTTGGGGCTAAAACTTGAAGAGATAATTGAAAAAACGAGGTCGGGGCTTAACAGTTAAAATGCCAAATAAAACAAAAATTTACACTAAGAACTTAGCTAATTTTGCAAAAAAAAAACCAATTGGGGCCAAAACCCGAGGACAAATTTAATGACAGATTTTTTCGTCTTGTGATTCAAAGCTTGACGTGGCTGAAAATTGAAGGTATATAATATGTTAAGATTATATTGTCTATAAATACAGCTAAGCCTTAATTTTTTTTTCTATCTCCACTTAAAAATATTTTAAATGTTAAATACTACAGATGTAATTGTATTTTATATTAAAAACATTTTAAACTGGGGATAGAAGCTGATATAAATGCACAAATAACACGGTTATTGTAAAAGGAAAAGTTGGAACGCCAAAATTCAATTATTTATATAACCTTGTATATTTTCACAAAAAACCTTAAAATAAATAAACTAAAACTTTTTTATATTTGTTATAAATCATAAAATTAATTTGTATGGACAAACCAATTGTATTACTTATGGCCAGTTTTACAGTGAAAGTTTAAACTTAAGTTTAACTGGTCTTGAACTTAAGTTTAAATTTAAAGGTCAAATAATTGATTTTCACAGTTTAAAATAAAGCTCAGTTTCATAGAGCGAAGTTTAATATGACTGCATGAATGCAACTTTCAAACAAATCATCATCGTCACATAGTTAAAATCATTTGTTTTTCAAGGGAAGCGTTTTTATCTTTTCACTCTCACAACGAATGTTAAATTTTCCTCGTCACTCAAAAACATTAAACAAAAAAGTTCAAATAGAAAGGAATATAATAATTTATTATTATTAATTAATGACAGTTGTCAATTAAGCTTTGAGAATGATTATTACGATCAAGTGTTCTGAACGTTAAACTGAAGTTTAAATGGCAGAATACCTACATTCGTTTAACTAGAACTACAGAATTATTAAGTTCAACGTTTACTTTGAAACCTAATCAAGTGCTGAACTTAAGTTTAAGGGGCTTATTGCGAGAGTCTATTCAAAAGTCAAATAGAGAAAATAGTTATTTCAGCTCCTATGCTTAGGAAACTACATCATGGAATAAAAATGTTCCGGACTCAAATGGAGCTCTAATTAAAGGCTTTGGTTTGAGTCCAGAAACTTCTTATTCCATGGTGTAAAAGTCTATTCCATGGGGGTTAAAGTCTGTTATTTATTTTTCTGTCAGATTGCTACGAAATTGTATGAATTTTTCTATTTGATAGAAAACTAAATTCGATCAAAGAATTTCTGATCGACTTAGGGCCAGTTTCACAGTGAACACTTACCAAAAAAAAATGTTGCACTTAAGTTAAGCACATTTGTACTTTCTAGTAATGTTGGCAGCCTGGGTTAGTTACACTTAAGTGCCCAACACGGGAGACTTATGTGCAACTTATTAAGGTTAGTTTACACTGCGTAAATTGTCATTTTGTACCCAAGATTTCGCACTAAAGTGCCACTCCTATGACTGTGAACCTGATCCTTAAGTCGACTAGATTTATTCGGAGTAGACTCTCGCAATAAGCCCCTAAACTTAAATTGTAGTTTAAACTTGCACTGTGAAACTGGCCATTAATGTCTCAAATTGGACCTACCAAGCCCCCCCCACAGCCAAATCCTAGATCCGCTACTGAGGTAAGCTACCAAAATAAAGCTGGAATTTCATTTTAAACATTTTAGAACAGGTGTTTAATGTTCTTGTTCCTCGGAACCCGTGAAATCCAAATGTATTTAAGTAAAACTTGTTGAACATTTAAATGACTTTAAAATAAATAAAACGAAGCGTAAAGACATAAACATTTAAGTAGATACTTATTGCTACTATACTTGAAGAGTTATGTACGTATATTCAAAGGGTTTTATTTAAAGCTAAAACTGGGTGTTTTTTTTGTTTTAAGTTTTAAGGCCTACACCAATTCAAAAAGAACCAAAAACAATTCCAGTATGTACATTTCATACATAATACATCCCACACCTCAATATATACAAGGGGACTTGGCGGTCGCGTGATCAACGAACCGTCAACCAAATCGAATTCGTTGCGATAGACGCGAGACATGTTTTCAGTATCTTGGACGTCCGAACCTGGTGGTAGCTCGACTACGTATGCGGATATCCATGAAGCCACAACGCAGAGCAGATGCTGTAAAAAGGTACGATGTCGAGAAGCTTAAATCGCAGGAGACCGCCAGAACTTTTGCAGACCACGTAACTCTTAATCTCTCAGGAAATCCGCCGACAGCATCAAGTGCAGAGGACCAGTGGAAACACTGTCAACAAGCCATCAGAAGTGCCGCCTCTGATGTGCTGGATTTCACTAGGCGATCACAACGAAACCTCTGGTTCGATGAAGAGTGCCGGCTGGCGTATGCAGCTTAGGACGAGGCCTACTAGGCAATGCTGCAGACTCGAACACGAGCTGCTGAGAGAGTAGCCCGGGAGATTTACGGGCTGAAAAGGAAAGAGGAACGCCGACTTCTCAGGAGGAAAAAAGAGAGCACGAGAAGCGGGCGGTCGAGTCTGTTGAGGGTCGTAGTGGCAGGGGTGATATTCGAAATTTGTATCAAAGGGTGAAACGATCCACCCAAGGATACAGAGCTTGGACGGAAGCCTGTCAAGATGAGAGTGGGAATATGGTAATAGATACACAGTCTGTGCTGAGGATCTGGAAAGAACACTTCTCTAGACTGCTTAGCGGCGAAGACAGCCAAGATACCGCTAGTAGGCAGAACAATCCATTCAACTTAGACAATGATGCCAACAGATCCGTCCACCCGACCTAACTGAAGTGCGGCTGGCGATATCCAAACTAAAGTCGTACAAGGCTGCTGGTGCGGATAGCATACCAGCCGAACTATTCAAATTCAGCGGGAGATGAATTGGTTAGGAGCATACAACAACTCATCTGCAAAATTTGGCAGGATGAAAGTATGCGGCCGATGAATGGAACCTTGGTATATTATGCCCCATCCAAAAAAAAGGACATGCTCTGAAATGCACCAACTACAGAGGAATTACCCTCCTAAACGTCGCTTATAAGATCTTGTTGGCTACCCTGTGTGACCGCTTAAAACCTTTAGTCAACGATCTGATCGGCCCCAATCAGTGTGGTTTTATGGCAGGCAAGTCCCCCGTCGCGTCGATAAAATGTTCACACTCCGACAGATTTTAGAAAAATCCCGGGAATTCCAGATCGATACACACCACCTCTTTATCGATTTTAAAGTCGCGTATGATAGCGTGAAAAGGGACGAATTATACAGAGCCATGTCATACATATCTTGGCATCGTGCAGAAATCTCGCTGCTCCTTTAAAATCGGTTATCGAATCCTTTGATGGTCTAAGGCAATGCGAAGCGTTATCATGCAGCCTGATTAACATCGTTCTTGAATCAATTGAACGCAACCACAAGTCAACACCAGCCAGTGCCAGTTATCAAAAATCCGTTCAATTACTTGTTTATGCAGACGACATATGTAGATATTGTCGTGTCGGCAGAACGAAATGAGCTGTAACTGGAGCATTTGCGAGTTTTGAATCGGAGGTGGGTGAAATGGGATTGACAATTAGTGCGGAAAAGACGAAGTATATGCTGTCATCGGACAAAATATCACTATGGACATATATAACTTCGAAGTTGTCAAGGACTTTGTCTACATGGGTTCACTATTACCTCGAAAAATGACATCAGTGCAGAGATCAAATGAAGAACTACTCTTGCGAACCGCTGGCGCTGTTTCTTCGGTCTAAGAAGGCATTAATGTTGTAAGGCCCTTTCTCAGAGAACCAAGGAGACTTTATACAAGACCCTAGTCATCATGGTCCAGCTATATGGGGCAGAAGCCAAAAACCCA
Organism: Melangyna quadrimaculata; assembly: GCA_949320155.1. Classification (NCBI taxonomy): domain Eukaryota; kingdom Metazoa; phylum Arthropoda; class Insecta; order Diptera; family Syrphidae; genus Melangyna; species Melangyna quadrimaculata. The sequence goes on from OX439483.1 coordinate 380,974,141, forward strand.
AAAACCCATTTATTTATATTATTGTTCTGTTCAAAAATAAATTGTTATTCAAAATGTGATTTACCAACACTATCTTTCTGGTAAAATGTATCTTCCTATTTATTTATTTTTTAAATACTTAATACCTTCTGACTGAACTAATGTTTTTATTTTTCTGTTTTGTTTTTTTTACACTTTTCATGAAATAGTTTTTAATGTTACTATTTTTGTGAAACCTTAGTATATGAAAACTATAGTTTTTTCATGGAGTCGTTTTTATTTACGCTGGATTTCGACGGCTGGTGGCGCATGTGTTCGCAACATGTTTTATGATTTTGACAGCGTTGACATTAATTTTTAGAAAGAGTAATGGCAAAATCAGATGTGCAGCAAGTCTGCCCGCATCTATGCATGCAGAGCTGCACACGAAACACATGTGCATAGTTTCTCACATTCATGATGCATAGATATGTCAAAAAATACATGAAAGCACAGCGTTGCCGATGTGACACGATAGTGTTGGAACGAGATTTTCTTCGTTGGACGAGGGCACGATAGCAACGCCGCCGGCTTCATGGATTCTAAAAAAATCTGCAACACAAACAATTTTTCTTAAAGAATGACAGGTGATGTCAATATGAGTAATGCAAATACAAACTATTTAAAATTTTTTTCTTTGCTGTTGTGGCTGCAATGATGCTGCGCAGCAAATTAAGAAATAGAGCTATCGTGCAGCGATGCGCTGCATGCATACTTTGAGTGAAACTGCTCCCATAGGAACCTGTGTAAATTATTTTCGCTGAATGAAAAACGCAGCACATTATGCTGGATTTACATGTATCTTCGTCTGCAAATATGAAGAAAAATAGAGCGGGACAGATGTATGCCAAAACTCCAAGCGTGTGAAAGAGAACCATCAAGAAGATTAATATGTTCGTCTTCATATCTGCATTATGGCACTTCCTACAATCTTTATGCACGAAGATCTTCTGCATTTTGGTGTTCCCTCTCTATCCAAAAAATGTACATTTTTATTTTGCATCCCCTTTTTTTTGCAAAAGTCGGACGAAGATACATGTAAATCCACCATAAGTCTTCTCAAATTTCAAATTTGTTGCCTCAACAAAAATTGTTGAAAGAAGTTGGTGGATTTCGATACTACGGGACTCAGTAGTCGCCGCTTCTGAAGATTTTACTAGTACTCATATACAAAGGTGAAACAAATCTTAAGTTTATGTTTTTAAGAGTTTTTATGAATACGTACTTTTTGTAAAACAAATAAAATAATTGTTGCTTGTATTAAGCTAAATAAATAAAATAAAAATTCCAACGAATATCCAAAAATGTCCACTTGTTTGTTATTTTTCTAGACAGAATGCCTGGGAGCCCGCGACATATTTTAGTCAGTGACTCCACCAAAGATAATTTTGTTGGGATATCGTTATTTTGATGTCATAATGAAGCCAAGTAGGCTATTGATTATGTCCTAAAAAACAGGGCAATAAGGAACTAAGACGTTACCGGGTTTTTATTGTAAAAATCAATGTATGGGTTATCAAAGATGATAAAACCGCGGAGTGCTATTAAAGGGTACATGCAACCCTTTTCGTTTTTTTTCATATAACTCGAAAACCAATCTAAATTTCGAAAAAAATGCCGTTAACCTTTGTTGTAGAGAATTAAATTTACTATCGAATAAGCTTATTCAAAAAATGTGCTAAAATAAAAAAACATAATTGCAAAAAAATGCAAAAAATTGATTTTTTTTGTTTATTTTACTTATTTGCACTTAACTTTTTTTCCGGTAGAGATAGGTATAGAAATTGTTCCATATAAAAGAAAGATTATGAAATTTTCTTTAAATGGCGTATTTGTTTTTATTTTATTTTTTTTGCGATTTTTATTGCGTTTACTTTGACAATATTTTAATTCTTATTTTTTGCAACAAAACTTAATTTTATTTAATAAAATAAGAATACTAAGTTTATTTATCAATTATAATTGATTATTATTAACAGCCTTGTTACTTTTTATAAAATGTGAAAATGAAAATCATACACAAATTAAATACTTAGACTTCTAGATTTGATTAAATCTCTTGAATATCGCCATCCATGTGCCATGTCTTCAAGAATATCATCTTCTTCTATGTGCAAGCTATCTAATGCTAAATCTTAAGATTATTTCAGTTATGAACTATCACTGTATCCAACAGCAATTTTTGAAGGTTTAAACATGAGAAAAATAAGAAATCAGACTTATATGAGTTTTTCACACCAGTTGAAAATAATTGTATCGATAATATTCATTACGTTATTGATGGCAGATATTTAGTGCACAAAATCGTGTGCAACACAAATGAAACATTTGCAGAAATAAGTACCAAATTCATAAATCATTTGCAAAGATTTTTTACCAGATGCACTGTAGTTTTTGACGGTTATCCAAGTGATTTAAATATTGGTACAAAAAGTGCAGAAAGGTTGTGCCGGACCAAACATGTTGGCCCAGGAGTTAAAATTAAAGGTGAATTGAAAGCACTTTCTAAACCCGACCAATTTTTGTCAAATAAGAGCAATAAAAAACATTTTGCAGATGAACCCATTTTGGAATGTGCAAAAGAAAAGGCATACCAGTCAAATAATGTGGTGGTAGTTGGCCAAGATATTGATCTTCTTATCATTTTGTCATTGCTATACCAGAGCAATTTCAAAATGTGTACTTTTTGAAACCAAGCACAGGAAACGTACCTGCAAAATTGTAAGATCGAAACAGTTATAATTTCTGCAACAATAACAATAGAATGTTTGAATTTTTCTCAAGGGTTGTTGAAAATTCAAACATTCAATATTATAAATTACGGAGCGAAAGCTATGCAGCCTAACTGCGAGTGTGTTATCACACAAAAAACCCAACAATAACAATATCTTGGAATTATGCATGCTTTTAGCGGATGCGATTCCACATGCAGATTTTTTAATATAAGGGAAAAAATTATGAAATCTGTTACTAAAAATATGATATCATTGAAATCTTGTATGGGCACATTTTAACGTGAAGATGCTAATGAAGAAGAGATAGGTTCTGCATCCGAACTTCTTATTGCAGCATCTTTGTATGGGGGGTTGAATAACACACTTAGTAGGTTTCGCCTTACACTTTTTTGTGAGCTATAAAAAAATGCTTTATTTTCATTGGCCAAATTACCACCAACGCGTGATGCCATCCCACAGCACGACCTATGGACTTATTTCCAAGTACACCATCAGTGGAGTGGAAAAATTCGAATCTTCTCGAGTGGGGGTGGAATGCATCTAAATAGTGATTGTTACCTCAAACCATGAATCAATCTCCTGCGCCAGATGTTTTGCTGAAAAATGGCATCGGGATATAAAACGGGTTGTCACGGAAGCTGTGGGTGTAAGAAATTTGAGCTAACGTGTTCTATGTTTTGTTAGAATAACATTGGATAACTGGGACAGTTCGCAAGAAACGACCATAGAAGAAGATGATATTCTTGAAGACATGGATGGCAATATTCAAGAGATTTAATCAAATCTTGAAGTGATCATTTTTATTTTATTTTTGTATGATTTTCATTTTCACATTTTATAAAAAATAACAAGGCTGTTAATAATAATCAATTATAATTGATAAATAAACTTATTATTCTTGTTTTATTAAATAAAATTAAGTTTTGTTACTTTGAGCGACTCTTTGTTAATTTTATCTAAAAAAAAATTTCTGAATTCGCCATTTTAAAGAAAATTTTATAATCTTTCTTTTATAATATATAAATAAACCAAAAAAATCAATTTGTTGCATTTTTTTGCAATTTTTTTTTTTTTTTATTTTAGCACATAAAAAATTTATTTAAAATTCTTTGAATAGGCTTATTCGATAGTAAATTTAATTTTCTACAATAAAGGTTAACGGCAGTTTTTCGAAATTTAGCTTGGGTTTCGAGTTATATGCAAAAAACGAAAAGGGTTGCATTTACCCCACTCCCCCACTCCTCAAAATTTAACCCTCCAATTTGATAGCACTCCGCGGTTTTCTCATCTTCAATAACCCATCCCATACAATGATTTTTACAATAAAAACCCGGTAACTTCTTAGTTCCTTTCTATATGACATAATCAATAGCCTATAGTGAAAGTCAGCTGGCTGAGCATGGGTGGGTGTGGCTACAGCAGCCTCCACAACATGTAAAAAAAAAGTTGGGTTGTGTCTCCACCAAAGCTGAAATTTGGTTAGATGATAGTTAACACTTTAAATTATGCAAAAACAAAAGTCAGCTGGCTGTATGTGGGTGGAAAGATCGTCAGATGACGTAGTGAAATGTAAGCATGGCTTCTAACCGTGGTTTTATGCGTGCATACTTCACTACGTCAGCTGACGATCTCTCCACCCGCATACAGCCAGCTGACTTTTGTTTTTGCATAATTTAAAGTGTTAACTATCATATAACCAAATTTCAGTTTTGGTCGAGGCACAACCCAACTTTTTTTTACACCACCACACCCATGGTCCACCAGCTTACTTTCACTAAGCTTCATTATAACATCAAATTATTCATCTAACAAAAAATTAGCTTTGGTTCTATTAGTCACCAAAATCTATCACGGACTCCCGGATCCCGGGATTTTTTGATTCCCGAAATCCCGGGATTGAAAAAATATCCCGGGATTGCAATCTCTAATTCCACCCCTTGAATAAATCAACCATAATGATAGTGTTTCGTTTAAAAAAGAAACTAGCTGCTTTTTACCCTAAACGGAAGAGAAACTATATTGTGTAAGAAAAATTTACATTAAATAAACGTTTTAAGGAAGGTAGGTGTAGTGAAAATTTATTATACAAATCAACTATGTAGGTAGAGGTAAAAAAGTAATACGTTTTCTTAATTTAAGCTGCATTGTATTGAATCAACACAATAAGGGTGCTTTTGAAATTGAATAAAATCGAATGTATATTGTTGAAGTTAATAGCTATTATGAACGTGGCAGGGCAAAAGTGTACTGAATTTTATAAAAGTGTATTTGTGTACTTTAGCAATGTCGAGTGTATCGAAAAAAGTACAATTGTATCGACTTTTGCAACCGTGATGTGTACTGTGGTTGAGTATAGTGTATTGCAGTGGCGTCGCGTGGATTATTTATGTATATGGGTGTGCAAATCTTGGAAATAATATAATTGTTTTTAAATATCAATAAATTGCGACATTGGCAATCACTTGCATACAAAAATTTCTTATTTATTATTTTATCTATCAAAATGAAATCAAAATAATTGTTATTTTCTCGATATACGCTTTTTCTAACAAACCATTGACACGATCTTCATCTTCACTTTCACTCATTGTTTATTTTTCCTTTTATCTTGAATATTATATTAAAAACAATCGCATAAAAAAGTAAAAGCACCGCACCAAACTGTAGGCACTTAAAAACTAATACACACAAAGCAAATTAAATGATAACATAACACAGAATAGAAGCTCTGACTGAAGTGCATAGATATCCTTCGTACGCGTAATAAATACCTCCTAAGACACATCCTTATTTTTTTTTTTTTTTTTTTTATTTATTTGCATACTTGCATTTTAAAATAGATTATCTTATAAACTAATACAAGTTTGGTTATGAAATACAATATGTTTAATATATTTATGTGTAACGAAAATAGCAGCGGACCAAGAATCGATCCCTGTGGAACCCCTCGAGAGGTAGAGAGAAAACTAGACAATTTCCCATTCACAAATACAGCTTGCATTCTTCCAGTTAAATATGAATTAATCAGTTTGACAGCAGGGCCTGAAAATTTATATTGCCGGGATAGTTTTTTTGCACAGATTAACATGGTCGACCGTGTCAAATGCTTCAGAGAATTCCAGCAATATGAGAAGGCCTTCTTTATGTCCTCTATAATATTTAAAAGTGCCGTGGAACAACTATGCTTTTCCCTAAAACCATATTGCTAAGGTGACAGCAAAACAATAATAGAAGTGTTATAAAAGTTTGAGAAGCGCTTTATTTTATATCTGACGTAGGTGTAGACATGGCAACGCCATTTATGTCTTTATGTCTTCGATGTTTTCGACCAAATGTGGATCCTCATCTAATTGACGTTTGATGTAAACAAGTCCCCGCGTCGTGTGTACTGATGTCAACTGTTTTGTTTTTTTAAGACGAAGTGCAGTCTGGAGAAGGTTATGGTTTTTTTTTGTTAAACAATCGCGAAGAAAGATCGGGGTTTCCTTAACTTGTTGTAATCCTACATCGCGTAGGCAGAGTTGTTTTTTGCTCGGGTCACTGCGGTGTTTAGATATCGACTTCAGAACATAGTTCTTGTCATATGGTGATTGAAATTTTAGGACTATAGAGGAGCTTTTGATGGTTTTGTTTGTGAACGAGTGCGAAAAAACCCATTTAGTGATGGTGGTTTAATTCCGAGAGTGTGGCACAAGTGATTAAAATAATTTTTTAGGTTCTCGTCTGGTGTTTGCGGAATACCGTAGAGAACTTCATCAGATGCAATGTTCATGCTGTTTTGCGATTCCTGTGTTTTTTCCAATGCGTGTATTTTGTTTGTGGCATCTAACATTTGAGCTTTGACATCGTTTAGCTCCGACGTGGTATTAAGCAATTCGTTCTCCGTTTTAGTGAGTTGTGTTTTCATTTCGGTCATAGATGAAGTTAAAGAACTGATTTCAGATTTAAGATCTTTAACTTCTGATGACATTGTTTGGCTTGTACTCTCGATCAGATCGACGCGTTTGTTTATATTTGTTATATTCGTTTTGATTTCGGTAAGTTGTTCTTCGATATTTTTTGTGAGTGTTTCTTACGATTGTTTGATTTGAGTTGAAAGTAAAGCAATAATAAACTCAATCTGTTTAGCTAGTCTTTCGTCCATTTTTCCCACATTTTATTGTCATCCATTGGAGTGGCAGTTTTAATGACAAAAAGTTTTTGGATGGGGGTTTGAGGTGAGTTTTTGTTTTTATCGATATATGTATTTGTTATTAATGATCTACCACTACCGGACATTTAAGATTGTGTAAGTAATTAACGTTGTTTTCGGAACTTTATACAAAATGCAAAGGAGAATAAAAAGAGAAAAATAAAATAGTTTTGGCACTTAAAATATGAAAATATTTTTATGTTTAATTTCGATTTTATTTATTTCTCGATTTTTTACTGAGTTTTTTGTTGAAGCAACAAAACCGAATATCTCAAAGCAATTAGATAGGTCATTGAAATATATGAGTATTGTATTTAAGACTTAAATGTGACTGCCGCCAAAAATAACACGTCTACTCAGTAGCTTTAGACATTACGATTGTATTTTCTTTTTGCAAATTCCTTAATCGGTGCGTGAAAATAAAAAGAACAAGTAAACTCGTACGAAATCTCACTGTGCACTTATTCTGTTATATTCGTCAAATGAATTCATCCAAAATGATCAAACTCCAAACCTGTAGGTAGGTTGTAGGTACCCACTGCCACTACCCAGTAACAGTAGCCATGCCCATCGTCATTCGTCACCCATACGACATACATACGCATAATATTTATTCTGATAAATTTGGAGTGAACTCGGTCGAAAGTTTTCTGTGCACTTCAGTCTCTGTTTTTGTTGTGTATTCTCTTGTTTGTATCTATTCACTTTCCGTAAAGCGCCTTTCCAGTTTGTACAGATTGGATGAATTAATTTGAAGAATTAAACAGAATAAGTGCACAGTGAGGTTTCGTACGAGTTTACTTATTCTGCTTATTTTCAAGCAACGATGAAGGAATTTTGAAAGAAAAAAATTTGGAGGTGAGTATTACGGGTTATATACGGGGTTACTAGGGCTGCCAGATTAAATTTGGTTTATATCAGGACGCCGCCGCCACCAGGTCTCAAAAACCGGGACAAATCGGGACATTAAAAAAACTCTATTTATACAAATTTTAAATGCAATAGTGCAAAATTTTAGCCGATTTAGTACGATGTTAAATCATTTTTAATTTATAAATTTATAACGAGTTAAATAGAAAATCTATTTTATATATTTAGTATCGTACTGAATCCATATGACACCTCTTAACGTTTCTCAATGTCAAAATGATGAATAACTTAGAAGTACCTCTACCGAATTGCAAAATGTTGACAAAAATCAAAACGAGATATTAGGGAATATCTCAAAACAAGTAAGAAACCGGTAATTTTCACAAAACAACCCAAACATTTTTTTCAGTTCTTCGCTTTTTTTTGGAAAAAACTTATGCAGTGTTCTTGGGATTACATTTACGAAGTTTTATCAAAACCATTACAGCCGTTTTTTAGAAAAACTTGATAAGACCGACATTTTTGTATGACCGTTCTATCCAGTAAAGCTACAAAATTGAATCTCACTCCTAGGGAATAACAAAGAATGTTCCACACATTCTCTAGCTCTAGCTCGATATAAATTGGGACGCATAGGCAAGCAAATCGACGGACGTCTTTTGTCGAAAATCAGACTTCTACATTATCGTAGTGTTAGTTTCGATTAAAACCTTGAATTTTGTTTTTGACCCAAAACCAATAATTGCCCTATATAGCAAGTAACCGTGGAAAGTCGGGACAAAATCGGGACATTTTGTATATCGGGACAGATATCGGGACAGGGTTCAAATATTACATAACCTTCGATGAGGATGAAAAAAAAATTAAGGATGCAAATAGTTAGGCTGTTGGTATAATTATAATGTTTAATTTAAATAAATAATTGTGAATGTTTTTGAGTAAAATTAAATAACGTTCGGTGAGGGATTTTTTGTCGTTAGATCAGGTTGTGCAATGCACACCGTTCACACCCTGACGAGACGCCACTGGTGTATTGATATTTTCATACAAAAGCTTTTAAGAGCTTTTGAAACTGATTCCCGCTGGATGCATTCACCTAATTTCCAACCTAATTTCGTGCAAATGAGGTTGAAATTACCTCATTTCGAAATGTGATTTTGTATGGGAAATTAGGTAATTTCGGATCTCATTTGGAAATTTGCAACGAAATTACCTCATTTGGCCCAGTGAAAACGGCATATAAACAAACTTGGAAGGTAAATTATCAAAATCATCTGTACCTCATCAGAATAACTCACCAAATCAGACGAGTTAACTCTGTTCTAACTATAATCTTGGACTGAAATACTAACTTTCAGTTGTTATTTAAGTAAGTTTATCTGCTGTTTTTAGAAAAGGGATCACGCCCCTACCTACGTGAATTACCATACATCACTTCTTGTTTAAATTGACAACGCCTGTTTTATTAAGATGCTTGAAATGTAACTGTGGTTTAATAGGTTTTTTTTATGAAAGTTGTAGGTACCATCTTATACCTTCAGAAGACAAACAAAAAAAAAAAAAAAATAAAAACAAGCACCTGATCTATTTTTTGTGAATCAAACAGTAAATTTATACATTTTGTAAATTACGGACATACAGTGCAGTTCACTTGTTTAAACGCACCAATTTTTTCTTTTTTAATTTTATTTTTTACTTTTGTATATGTATTAATTATTACACCATTGCATTTTTGAGAAAGATTATTTAGTTTTCAATGAAAAAAATCACAAATGCATGCTTACTGAGAGACAGTTAACGGTTTTTTTCTCTTTTTCTTCTCGATATGTAAAAACAACAGACTTTTGTTGGTTCACATGATTAGACGCACAGGTGAATTTAGTTAGTTAGTAATTATCTGTTGGGCGGACTTGAACTAATTTTAAACCTTAAGCTGTGAGAAGTGTTTGGCTTTTATTTTAAGCAAAAAATGGGCAAAAAAAAAACAGTTAGAAAGGGAAGATAGAGGAAAAATGGACGCCTACCATTCGGAAGGCGTTTCAATGTGGAATATTGCGAGGGATATAGGAAGAAGTGAAAATGCAGTTCGAATGATCTAAGCGCGCCTTCCGAATGGTAGGAGTCCATTTTTCCTCTATATTCCAATTCTAACTGTTTTCTTTGTTTGCCCATTTTTTGCTTAAAATAAAAGCCAAACACGTCTCACAGCTTAAGGTTTAAAATTAGTTCAAGTCCGCGCAACAGATAATTACTAACTAACTAAATTCAGCTGTGGGTCTAATCATGTGAACCAACAAAATTCTGTTGTTTTTACATAACCGAGAAGAAAAAGAGAAAAAAAACCGTTAACTGTCTCTCACTAAGCATGCATTTGTGATTTTTTTCATTGAAAACTAAATAATCTTTCTCAAAAATGCAATGGTGTTATAATTAATACATATACGAAAGTAAAAACTAAAATTAAAAAAGAAAAAATTAGTGCGTCTAAACAAGTGAACCGCACTGTACAAAATAAATAATCTACTTTCACTGAATAATGTCACAAAATTGTAAATAAGTCACGAGATGTCTTTATTGGCTGTCAATTATTTAATTTGCTACCTATCGAATAAAATCACACTCGTCTGAAATATTTAACCAGCTCAAATTGAAAGGCGTCAGAAATAAAGTACTTTACAAATCGTGCAGTTTAAAAAGTGTGCTTTGAATATTAAATCATTATAAGCGTCCAAAGCCCTAAAGTAAAGAAGCTATAAGCAAATAAAAAAACGTAAATAAGTACTATCAAAAAATAGGTTTTTATAGTCGCAGGCATTTTTTTGCAAGTGAAAATTCTAACAGTAAAGGTTTTATAAATGATTTACTTATACCAGGGTGCCCCATGACGAACATATAAACCTGGAATACCTCATATTAGACTATATGACCGTCCTGAAACCTGTCAGACCGGAGATATAAGGAGTGTCTCCTTACCAGGTTATAACAACGAAATTCCACATAAATGTCTATATATCAAGAACATATCGGACGATGACGTGAAATGTCTCATTAAATTCAGTAAACTTAAGTCCATCGCAACATATTATTTCCTTGGTCCCTTACCCACCCTTGCTCGCTGGGGGTGCAAAATACCCTCGGCGGATAGGGTTTTTTTGTTGTCAGAAAATAATGGTAATTATGAACACCTTTATAAAATCATAAGATTTGTGTCGACACTACGGCATATCCGAAGCCTACCTAAATCTATGAATTTGTTTTTTTGCATAATAGCTTTCAAGTGGGGGAGAGGGGTATGTGGATGTATGTATGTCAAACCGATATATATTTGGCTTGGTATAATCTGAGCATATGATACATGAATTTAGGGAAATTTTTAGTGCCCAATCTTATGAAATCAAAATAAATGCAACACAACACCCCTGCAAAAAGTTATTTTATTTTTATAAGCAGATGATTGACATTTTAGTGCAACCAGCATAACATAAGCGACTTCCAACGGTATGTTGATGAAATTTGGAACACATGTTTCATTTTTCATAAGAAATAAGAATCAAAAGAGTCCATCAAACTATCTGGGGTGAAAAGGTGTGTTTTTTGAGTGAAAGGGAAAAGTCAATTACTAGTACCCAAAACTGGTATGTTAATGAGAGTTGGTAGAAAAGGATACATGCAAAGTTTTATTTTTTTTTTTGAGGTGAAAGAAAACATGGGTTATAAACCCAACGTTTGTATGTAATCGAGGTACAAATATATAATATGGTTCATGATTTTAAAGTATTTTTTTTACTGGTAAATCCAATTTAAGTAAAATTAAGACAATACAATCACCATTAAGAAAGTAATCGTCGTTTTAATAGAAAATTAATGTAAATAAAATTAAAATATCTTTTGTATTCTTGGTCATAATAAAAAATGAAACATTCCTACCAATTTTCATCAACGTACCAGTTCTGGGAGGGCTTACTTGTCAAAGGTTTACACTTTTCCCTTTCACTCAAATAAAACACCCTTTTACCTCAGATATTTGTATGGTCATATTTGATTCTTGTTTCTTACGGCAAACGAAACATGTGTGCCAAGTTTCATCCCTATACCATTAGAACTTGGTATTATTATGCTATAGTTTCACTAAAAATTGAGTTATCATTATCATTTTATAAAAGGAATATAACTGTTTTAAGAGAAGTTTTATTGTATTTATTAATATTGAATAAGATTGTGAATTATAAACTACCTAAAAGTCATGTACCATATGCTTAGATTATACTAAGGCAAATACATAGTGGTTTGATATACTTTCACCTTCCCCTCCCCCCATTTCGAAAGTGATTATACAAAAAAATAAAAAAAATGGATTAAAATGAACTTTGGACATGCTGTAGATTATAAAATTCTGTCTGCGTCGACACTTATCTTAAAATTTTGTGAATATTAATATAATTACCATTTATTTCTGAAAAAAAAAACCTTATTCACAAGGGTATTTTGCGCCCCCAGCACGCAAGGGTTGGGGGAGGGCGCAAAGAAATAATATACTCTTGTGGATTTAAGTACTCTGAATCCAATGAGACATTTCACGTCATCGTCCGATGTCTGGTTTTGATTTATAACATAGTAGGGAAGAAGACAATGGGTAGGTTCAGAGAACTAAGGGCACTTGCAAGTAAGGCAAAATTATAGACTGTGATTGGCCAGCTGTCGAAAGTTCCTTTCATTTGAAACAATTTTTCGACAGCTGACCAATCACAGTCTAGAAATTTGCCTTACTTGTAAGTCCCCAAAGTTCTCTGAACCTACCCAATCCTTATATCTCCGGTCTGACAGTATTACCACAGTGAAAAAAACTTCATAAAAGTAAACTTAGGATGTGGATTTTAGTGTCATCCCGTCAGGTTGAAGTGCAAGGTTGGTGTTCTTAATTTTTTTGAAAATCAAAATATCGGTTATATACCGTTAATAACCGTTATTGGTACATTTTTTTACCAAAATATTGACCATAATCCCAATAAGTACCTCATAATTCCTTTGTCAAAATCGTTAGAGCCTTTTTTGAAACATGTAAATACATTTTTTCTAAATTGGTTGATGGTAGGTAACGTTAAGTTTTGAGCTAAACAAATTTCAATTTCAATAGGGAATCCCCTAAAACCCTTAAGTCCAAACTTTGAAGAAAACGCTTCAGTTGCTTAGGCTGCAGGTCAAGGTACAGAAAGACAGACAGAAAGGTTGACTGACAGACAAAAATTTTGCGTCTTAGTACCAATGTATGTATATCGCAAGAAAAAGTACCTACAATTGTGAAAAAAAGTATAAAAGTATAAAAAAAGTATTTGATGTACATAAGCTTTGATTGTATTTGTTCGTAAGCAAATAATGAAAACAACAGCAGAAACTCGGTTACCATTAACAGTAACAGTTTGTTTTTGTCTGTAGAGCAAGAGAGTGAAAGCCAATTACAAGACCTGCTATACCTACCCGAAAATAAAACTTTAAATTTCAATGAATATGCTCTGTTAGCAGAAACCAAAAATCTTACTCCTATTTGAAGATCACCCCTTTAAAATTACATCGCTTAAGATTGATATTTCGATATAATTATTATATTATAATATTTCGCAATAAATTTCTAAACTACCAGCCTTAGGGCCAGTTTGTTCACAGCTGATTATCTTTAATCCATGTTTAGTGGAGCTGGGAAATCCTTAAATGTTTTTGTTGATCAAATTTTGTTTAAAAAATTCAAAGTATCAGTTGCTAATCATGGATTTCACTAATCAGCCAAATTTGGTTAGTAAGTTTATTAAAGCCTATGAAAGTCACATACTAAATTTAACCCACTGTGAACAAACTGGCCCTAAGTCTTTTGTAAACATTTTATAGAAACCATTTTGAACCTGATGATGTCCATATACATGGACGAAACGTTGTGACAAAAAGAAAATATTTGTTTCAATTGACCTAAAGCCCGTTTAGCAATAATCTATAATAACAAAAGGTCACCAACATCAAAATACCTAAGTCTTTTATTTAAGGGGATTTGACAGTTGATCCTTATTTTGAGAATTTTTATTTTATATTTTATCCAAGCAAGAAGTCAATTGCAATGACTTTAAATTATTGTTATCTCTTAAAATTTTTAAACATTCAAAATACGAAACGAAAAAACTTACTACACTGGCAGACATTTTCCATATTATCACGAATTGGTGGTCTGTTTGAATTTCTATTAAATACTCCAAAGAAATTTTTAATTGGTTTTGGCATCTTCGGCAATTCAAATCCTTTTTGCTGAGGATACGCTTCGAAAATGCCTCTAACATTATTCTCATTTGTTTGTTCACTTAAACTTAATCCAATTATTAGAGTCGATAATAACACAAATAAATAAAAACACTGACACATGATGGCAGCACTTATTTCCTCTTAAATATTTTTTTCCTCGTTTTAAATTACAATAAACCGGAAATTGATCCTCTTCAAGAATAATAACAATTTAATTGCAATTTATATTCATTTCAATATGTTGTTTCAATTTCAAATTTTTTAACACAACCGAGTCTTCATTTATTTTTTCTGGCACTACAATCGGCAACAACGAAAAGAACTCAACATTACCAGCGGAAGTTTTAAACGCCACTGAGCTGCGTGCGCACTTGATCTTGAATCGAGCCGGATGGTCTGCACAGGAGACTTCAAGACTTATTATACCACACCATCATGGTTGAATCGATACAAAACTGTCAACTTTTGTGTCGCGTTCGCGTCTGCCACCACGACTGGAACAAGAGCGAAATTCCAACAAGTTAACGGATAAACAAAAAATAAAAAACAACAATAAGAGAAGAGACAAAATATATATCACACAACTCAGAAAAAATGTCGATTGAATTTAAATAAAAGTATCGCATACGTAATAACGTAAGCTGTAAGCAAAACTGGAATATGTATCTATATCACGTAGCAAACAAAAGCAAAGCAAAGCAAAGAACTAACGTACCTGTCTTGTATACACACGTTTGAGCCATTATAGTTTCGTTAGACACACGGTTAGTATGTTGCACTAACAAAACACTGGTAAATGCATCAGCCAGACGGTCATATGATGGGTTCAGTGCAATCCATAACTGGCTGCAGAATAAGGTGAATTTCTAGAGGCGAGTTAAGTGGTTTTAGAAATGGAAAACTTTAAAAGATACAAACTGGAGCAAATATTTATTTTATGATTCTTTATCTGACTCCAAGATTCCAACAATATTTCTATTTGTTTACTCCCACAAAACTGCCGTTTGCTACCGTTACAACAGAATTTTGGTAAGAAGGCAAGAATTGTCAAGAAAAACACTACTTTTGTGGCTTTCCCGTACTATGCAAGCACTTGACAACCTGAACGGAACACTAACACTCTGAGGACGATAAGGTCATCCGACTGAGATTTATTATTACAACAACTGATCAGCTGTCTTATTTGACGGTTCATTGAGAGCTGAAAGTTTCAAAACATATTATGGGTTCTTCCTCTGCTGCTTACACCATCGGAGTTAGGTTCGAAGACTCGTCGGGCAGGTGCGTTATTGTCCTTACGCCCCACGAGTACTAGCCATCTCAGCCGCTGTTTTCAGCTTTTTGACCAGTTTGACGTCGCCCTAAAGCTCATCATTTAATCTTTTACTTCACACTCTTTTAATACACACCGGGACAAAAATCACACAAAGAATCTTCCTCTCAAAGCACCCTTTCATTCGATTTTTTCAATGTCCATGCTTCTGCGCTTCTGCCCCATAGAGCAGGACCGGGATGATTATAAAGTCTCCCTGATTCTCTGAGAGAGGGCCTTACTACTTAAATGCCTCCTTAGACCGAAGAAACAGCGTTTGGCAAGAGTAATTCTTCGTTTGCCCAGGAAGACAAAGTCCTTGACAATTTCGAAGTTATATTTGTCCACCGTGATATTTTGCCCGAGTTGACGATGTTAAGATCGCTCTCCCAAAGACAGTATATACTTAGTCCGGTCATCAACAATCGCATATTCCATTTTAGCCGCCGAACAGTTTTCCTAGGATCCCGAGTTCAGCTATTGCTAAATAGAGCTTTTGGAAACGAACTGCTATTATATGCGGCCTTAAAGACGATGAAAAGATGGTGGATTCAGACTTTAAATAAGTTTTTTTTTCTAGAACTTGCATCAGTGTAAAGATTTGGTCGATGGTCGATGTGCCGTGCAGGAGGCCAGATACTTGCCGATCAATGTGTTGCAAAGCATATTAAAGAGACTAGCACAGTACGTTCAATAGGATCTTATATGCAACGTCTAACAGTGATATACATCCATAGTTCAAGCTACACATAGAAAATAAAAATAAATCGGTTGGCACAACGGCTCATGAAGAACCAGGGCCTAGTGACTAACAACTCGCAACCATTCCTGTGTGCGCCTTTCGACAGGAATGGAAGGGACCTACAATTTTATGCCGAATCCGAATGGCTAGACGAGAAGCACTTATTCGTGACAAGTGATACTCTTGGAGGATTTGTCAATTCCTCGCAAGAAAACACATAGGATCACCTTTTTTTAAGACGGGGATAATGTGGAGCTGATGCTGATAGTCCAATTATTGGCCATGCTGCTTTGCACCCAAACATTATTGATGATTTGATGCATGCGCTCTATAAACACATCTCCGTACTCAAAGAGTTCTGCTATTAATTTTTAATCAACACCAGCGGCCTTTTTCTTCTTAAGCTTTTTATAGCAAAATTAACCTTCACTGACTGAATTTTCTTCTTGTCCTATCACTTGGTCTATTTGATTCCCATTAAGCAGCTGTTGCTTGAATTTGAAATGTTACTTGAATTCATCTAATATTCCCTGTGCCTCGGTGACGAGGTTGCGTTCGCTCTTCACGAGGACACGTCAGGACATTTCCTTTAACCCTTAAACCTAGTACTACTTATCACCGACTTTCGAGTTGCTGCAAAGTCTATTAATGGGACGCTGTTATCTGCTGTCATTTCGTGGAGGCTATGCTTACCAATTAAGGCTCTCTCAAACTAACGCGGAACATTCGCTATGCAGGGCGAATCATTAATAATGATAACAAAAATAACAAATAAACAATGCTTAATAGCAACAAACATTGCCGACACGGTGAATGTTCCGCGCCGCTTTCACGTTGGTTTGGGAGAGCTTCGAATTCACCGAAGAATTCTTTCGTTCTGACTTAAGCATTGAAATCCCCGAGCACATCGTCGGACTTCGGGCAGGCTCCCCAGACTCCATCCCGGTCCTCTTTGGATGGTTATTCAGCTTGATCGGTAGGGGGTGACTATTAAAGCGTACATCTGAAAAAGGTTACAGCTGATACATTTTTGCGAATATGCTGCAGCGAAAAACAAAAGCAGCGAGAAATGATTACTGAACATAAAAAAAAGTAAGCAGAACAATATCATTTTTAGAAACAAGAGTACTTACGGAGCTTCCCATCTCAAGGAGATTAAGAAGTCGTTTGATCAAAAAACTTTTGTTGCTTTGATGGAAATTAAAAGCCAATGAATTAGCTGCTGTCTTTTCGAAATGACGACGGAGGAAACTTAGTCACCTAAGCATATGCAATAGTAGAAGTATTTAAAAAGCATTTTTAACAGCTAAATGGGCACCATGTTGGACAGCGAGTAATAGGGGAAACAGAAAACTCGCTATACCAGTCATGGATGGAAGAGAAAGGCTTAGACATGCATTCTCCAAAGCTTAAGCACAACCTTTTTTTTATTTTGTAATATTTTGACTTAAAGGCGTCATAATGACGTCATTGATCTTCGAGGATCTTCCGAAGTATTCTTAAATTGCAAAGGGTTTGATCAAGGATATGGTAATTTTATTTATACACCTAAGAGGTGACGTTTTAACTGTCATTTTCATTTTGATACAAATTCTAATCGCAGCCTTATTGGTAAAAATTTAACACTTTTAAATACATGCACTTCTCTTCCGAAGAAATACCTACTCCTTTTTCTAATAACCATTTAAAATAATCGATGCTCAAACTCAAGTAAACACAGTTTAGAATGAGAATCAGGAATTTACTTATAGAAAGAGGCTTGCGTTGCGGTCCATAAGAATTTACATCTACGATAAGATGCCATAGATGCGGAAACTAAAAAATTTTCAACTGAATGCGTGAGCTTGTGCAGCATAAGGTGCTGCATTTTGAGTTTCTTGTTTGCATGAAGACCCAAGTTGCGTGTGTTACGTCAAAGTTCAATAGTGTTGCTAGTTCGCAGCTAGCCAGCATAGCAGCGGGAAAGGGAAGGTGCAAACACACTTAGCAAAAGTGTCACTTTACAAAAACATTAATTACTCACTGCAGAGGGACTCCAGCGTCATTATAAGTTTGCGATGTAAGTACGTCATTTTGAGAATCCATGATGAGACGAAACTATGCGTTCTTGTTTTGTTATTGAGCCTAAATGCTATACACGACGTGTTTTAAAAGTATAGACGCGTGCATAATGGTTTTCATGCGATTAGCATCAGTCTTTATAAAAAGTAATTTTTTTTTTGATTTTCAACTTATTGTGAGTTGTGAGGTTCAATAGCAGAAAACTTTCTATTATTTTTGTGCTAATTACTATCGTGGTGAAGGTGATTTTTAATAAACATAAATTCTTTTTGTGTGAATTAAGAAGTGTTTCTATAAAATCGACAGGGCTTACTTGAAAATTATATTTTTTTTGAAATGTACCTATGACATGACAATTAATGGCGATGGCGTGAAAGGAAACCAGAAGATATTAATGCTTCAAGTAGTCCTGATGAAGGTGATAACGAATACGTTCGTCTGCCAGCACTAAGTGGCCCCGTTACCAAGAAAAAATGCACCAAAAGTACTACATTTCTGAAAATAGGAATCGGATGGGAAACCATTTTAAATGTAATACAACATGACGCCTTCAACTTCCAGATTGCAAATTTGGTTTCGATAGACGTCTAGGTGGCCCGAAAACCCAGGCAGACGCGATTAAAGTCGCAGTGCAGTCGGAAGGGACTTACAATTTTATGCCGAAAATCCGAACGGCTCTTGTTTTTAATCAGTTTTCAGGACGGTCCACTATGAGTCATTCTAGGGTTATCCATTTTTTACACGGCACCCTGTATGTAGAAGTTTCTAAGAGTTTGAATAGTATATATTGGTGAATATTTAAAAAAAAATATTAATATATTGGGTTCCATCCCCTTTACTAAGTACTAAATGATGTTAGTAGGTAAATCGTCATTACCGTGACGTGTCCGCAAGGCTTATCCACTACATTTAATTTAAGCAACGAAATTAAAAACGATACAAAAAATCTAATTTATTTGACGGGACGGGTTTTATCAATATGAAAATTATTTCAAATATTTGAAAAGCACTATGTACGTGTACAAGTACATACATACATTGAAATATTTCAAGCTGAAATCATAATTTTAGTTTTCGTCCATCGAATTCGTCATTCAAATGAAGTGGTAGATAATAAAATCAAAAAATGTACTCATCTTATGTCTTTCGTAAGCCACTGATGCATATTAAAATAGATAGATGTTAAGAAACCGTTAAGAAAAGTTTTATTTTTCTCAAAAACGGTTTAAACGATTTTAATAATAAAATGAGTTTTTTTGGTTTTTCAAAAATTTTTCGAAGTTTTTCCGAATTTATCTG
This sequence comes from Melangyna quadrimaculata, assembly GCA_949320155.1. Lineage (NCBI taxonomy): Eukaryota > Metazoa > Arthropoda > Insecta > Diptera > Syrphidae > Melangyna > Melangyna quadrimaculata. The sequence goes on from OX439483.1 coordinate 380,993,652, forward strand.
CTTATTTATTATTATTTTTAATTGGCGTTCTAATATTTTATCTAAAAATCTTTTCAAAATTGTATACTATATAAAAATTAGTCTTTTAAAGAAACCATCCAACAATTATTAATTTTTCTTTATCGCATAAATTCATAATTGTCTAAGAAATCAAATGGAATCGTTTTTTTTTTGCTTAAATGATTGATACAGCTAAACAATTTAAGTAATAAAAAAAAATTTTCATAGTGTTTAAATTTTGCTCGTAAATGTTAATTACCGTACCTTTTTTTTTTTAATTTTTACTGAAGCCTGTTTTTGCAAAAAAAAAGATTATCCGTAACGGATACAAAATTTTTGTGGTAGTTACCATTATTGTTGGCTCTAAAAAAGTGAAAGAAACCATGTGGAAATATTATCAACACATTTGGAATTAAATTTTTTTTTTGGAATTAATACTTTTGTGTCGTATCTGAAGACAAATGTTTCCACATTGCATCACATTTTTAGTTTGGTATTTGGATTTAAAATTAATTAAAGATACGTCAAATTCGGGATGTATTTGAATTTGTTTTACAAATATAACAGAAAATGCAGAAAACCGTAAATCAATCAATTCAATTCAATTGGGTGGCGCAACGGCTCGTGAAGAACCAGGGCCTAGTGACTAACAACTCGCAACCAGTCCTGTGTGCGCGGGTCGACAGGAATGGAAGGGACCTATAATTTTATGCCGAATCCGAACGGCTAGACGAGTAGCACTTATTCCTGACAAGTGATACTCTTTGAGGATTTGTCAATTCCTCGCAAGAGGCAGTAGCCCTGAAAAAACGTTTTACTTTTTAGGTGGGCGAGGCCGGAAAGTGACAGTCCGACGCACTAACCATTACGCTACGGGCTACTACAAACCGTGAATCACCGTTTATCATTAGAACGTTAGGATATCTTTAAAGTTATGAGAAGTCATTATCAGGCGTGCAGATTACAAATTGATCAATGATCACCTTTTACTTTGTGTGTGTTGCCAAATATAGTGTCGAATTTTGGTCCCTAACAAAAAATTTCTTAAAAAAAAATCTCCTAGGAAAATATCCGAAATGAAAATGTGCAAGAATAGTGAATAAAGATCAAGGAATTGTTGCGGCTCGGAAACTATTATTCAATTTTTGATCCAAACTAAATTTTCAATTAAAAGTTTACATAATGTACTTAATTAATTGGGCACAACTGGTACTACCGGACTTTGTTGGTTTGACCCTGCGAAACAGATATAACTCTAGCATTGGTATAAGCACACAAGCTACATTGTGCCAAACCATGTAGACATTTTTAAGAAACTTAAATATCATTCTGTCACAAGTAAACCTCTCATTAAGTATTTGGGTTGATTTTCTTATCAAATAAAAATAATCATTGATGGTCACGGAAAGAAATAAATAAGACTTCTTTAATGTGCGTTTTCAAAATTAATATATTTAAATTAGGCCATAAAAATGTAAGCCTCTGGAATGCATGATACCTTTCGAAGTGCATCAACCATAGTCAACCTGATTAAAGTGAGGCATAAATCCAATAACATCCGATATTTATGACAGTAATTAATTTAAAATGTATCACGACAGTTCTTTTTTTATTTAAAAAAATATACTTAATAAAAGTTACATATATCACTCACTTAGAGGGAAATGTTAATGTTGACTTCGCTTTTCATTAAGGAATTTCAACAAAAGTCAACCACTCATATACTATGTTCTGACATAGAAAGTCTGATTATACAAAGAATACACCTACTTTCAAAACTTTTAATCGATCTCTCTGTAGTTTGATCATAATGTGTTGATCATTGTTATTGTTGTTATTTGATGACTATTCTCACTGAAAATAGAACAATTAAAATTACAATAATAAAATTGCCTTCTGGAGATAAAACTTTTAAGTGGACATAATACTTATTGATGGGAAATCACAGGAATAAATTGAAGACTTGTTTTTTTTTTTTCTTTCTTTTTGTTTTGTTTGTTTGACTTTATTTTTTTTGTTTTTATTTTGTTGGATTTTTTTTTTTAAGAAACCGGTGGGGTAGCCTTTTTTAATTTATTGTGATAGAATTAGTTTCTGTGTACATAAACAGTCATATAATTTACAATCCCGATATTTCTTATTTTTTTTTTTAAGTAGGTATTCTATACGAATTGTCATCAAAAAATTTTTTTTTCAACCAATATAATGAAACTATGTCGACCATGGTATATATCGAAACATACCCTATCTTAATATGATGGCGTTAATCATTGGAGTCGGCAAATTAGTTGTGGGAAATTGTGAAAAGTTTTGTGTACCCTTTAGAATGAAGACTTACACGATTGAACAGCACGTCCAACAATTGCCATATGTATATGGGACAACACTAACCCACACGAGGTGCACCAAGTTACTATTCACCCTCAAAAAGTTACCGTTTGATGTGAATTTTGGGCCGGTCGCTGAGTCGGCGTCATTGGTCCGTAGTTTTTCGAAAACGACGTTGGTGAGGCGGTCACCGGCAATGGCGAGTGCTACAAAACGATGATAACTAATTTTGTATGAGACAACTTCTCTCAAAATCACTCGGATCCGTTGCACCATAGGACATTATTTGTTTTTTTGTTTTCGAAGTGGTGTTTTTCCTAGTTATTGGAAGAAATCAATCATAGAATTTCGGCTGGTCAACATGCTTATATGACAGAGAGTAAGATTCTTGACAAAGTTATACATAATCAGCTTCAGAGTTATATGGAAGCTAATCATTGTTTAACGGATTACCATATTTCAGCGTCTGCCGCATTCAATCGTTACCCACCAAAATATTTTCTGTGAAAAATTTGTAAACTAATTTAGCACCTTTAAGTCATTATTTTTGTACTCAGAAA
>OX439483.1:380996739-381345552 GCA_949320155.1 Melangyna quadrimaculata
TGGAAAAGGAAGACCTCTAAAAGTACTTAAGTATAACGCAGAACGCACGAATTGATCACACGAGGCTTAAAGATCAGTTTACTGAAAAATACAAAAAAAACTAACAAAAATATTAAACACCAACTCTTGGGCAATACCATCGCTTAGCTATACATTCGGTATCCTCTAATGGTCAGAGACCGATCTGAATGAACTGGACAGATTGACAAGGACATTGCTTATAAAGTTTCATTGCCTTTATCCGAATTCGTCAGTTCATCGTTTATATCTGCCATGAAAGGAAGGTGGTAGAGGCCTTCTCAACATATATAAAATGTGCAGAATGTTGGAAACAAAGATTAAAAATAAACTTTTTAGCTCACCTGAAGAAGTAATGTCAATAGCTCGTGCCCTAGATGATAAGTCCACGCCTCTGAACCTAAAAAACGCGATTATTGAAGATCCAGTGGAAATTATTCTAACGGACGAAGAAAGGTACCTAGAGATGAGTCTTCATGGAAAATTCCCGAATGTCTTGCGTGAGGAGCACATCGACAAAACTAGCTCCTTAGAATGGCTGACTAATGGATACTTATTCCCGGAGACCGAAGGATTTGCCATTGCTATCCAAGACAAAGTAATAAAACTAGGAACTACGAAAAATATTGCCATGAGACGGATGTGATCGACAGGTGTAGAAAATGTAACAAACCAGGAGAAACTATTGAACATTATAATAGCAGGATGCCCTATGTTATCAAACTCAGCTTATCTAGGTAGACATAACCAACTGACAAAAATTGTCCATCAGGAATTAGCCAAAAAATGTGGATTAATAGAGAACCTGATACCGTTTTACAAATACAAACCATCGGAAGTGCTAGAGTCAACCAGCTTTGTTTTGTACTGGGACCGTCCCATACTAACGGATCGGACAGTTGATTATAATCGCCCAGACATTGTTCTTATAGATAAACGAGCTAAAACGGTAACAATTATAGACATCGCAGTCCCATTGACTAGTAATATCCAAAGAACAGAAGCAGAAAAGTCAACAAAGTATGAAAATCTAGCAATTGAAATAAAAGAAGTATGGCAGCTGGAAAGGGTTAACTTCTACCCTATTGTTATATCCTCGGAAGGACTTATGTGAAAACATATGAAGAAAAACCTGGAAAAAATTGGGGTTAATGCAGAAAAAAAAAAAATATATATATATTTACAATTAAAACAAAAAAATCTTAATTTAATTTATAAAAAAAAAAAAAATCAAAATAATAATAATGAGGTATTAGGGTCTGCTGAGTTTGGATGAATGTAATATTTTTAAGTTTAATGTAATTTTTATCAAAATGTATTAACCTTTGAGATATAGCATATAGCAGTTCTAAAAAGAAGTTTTTAAAGGTTTGCACCTCAGCTCTTTCGTTTGAATAATATTACTATGCAAAAATATTTAAAAAAAATTGCAATAAATACAATTAAATGAACTTTTTTAAGAATGAGTTGTTATTTGAGAATGCGTCATTTACTTGTAAGGGGCTTTTGGCACTGTTTGGCACTGTTTGTTATTTTTGTAATTTCATTTGATCTTAAGATTAAGCTTGTAGTTTTTTGAACGTGTTGAAAAAAAGTATAAGGTGTATATTTGTTCGAATTCCATAATCACTAATTAATTAGGGTCTCTTCACAAGCATATATTATCATGTTAAGTTATTTCTTCTGAAACAGCAACATAACAAGAAAAAACTGTATGAAATGTCATATATTTTATTTTAATTACTGTTTTTGGTTTTAATATTCAATACTCTTATCATTTTGCAATCCACAACTAAAAACCAAATGCTTTGAGGACCTTGACTTTTTAAATATTACAAAATACAAAAAAAAAAAAAAACAATTTCCTTAAACAAATTGGACAGAGTACACAAAATGGTTGAACGAACGTATCAATCCACCAGAGGTAGAAACGCTTTAGACAACCTTATCCATTGACAATTTTGTTAAAAAAATCTTACTAGTAAAATGAAAACGGCCTTCGAAAAACACTGCCCCATATCTCGTAATACTAAACCCACTAACCCACCATGGTGGAACAGTGAAGTTAAGAAACGAAGAACAGGGGTGAGAAAACTTTTCAATAAAGCCAAACCGAGCAAAACACTTAAGCACTTAACTCATACACCAAAGAGTTAAGAAGGACCAAAAAGGATACATGGGCTAGAAACTGTGAATCCATTAAGAGCACAAGTGAGGCGGCGAGGCTTCGAAGGATCCTTGCATTCAATCCCACTATGCCGGTCATGGTCATGGATCATGGTTGAACTCGAACCAAGAAACACTTGAACTCTTTATGGAAACGCATTTCCCTGTCTATAAGAGCCTTGAAGACTCAGGTTATACACAACCAGACTCTTAACTTACTTACTAAGGTCCTCGGACCTATTACGTCCGTGATGTTTCCCTTACGGGACATAGGGCCTCCACTACACCTACGCGCCATCGTGTACGATTTCTTGAAATGTATTTCAGCTCTCTCCAACTTTTCCCCAGTCGTGCCGATTCCTGTTCGACCGTTCTTCGCCATGTACTTCTAGGCCTGCCCACTTGTCTTCCCTCCTGTGTGAGCGGGTTCCACTGCATTGCTTGAGATGCAATGCACCGATCGCCTTTTCGAAGCGTATGGCCAATCCACTGCCACTTTCTTCTTCGTATAATGGAGTCTATGGGCTCCTGACCCGTTCTCGCATGAAGTTCGGCATTGGAGATACGGTTGGGCCAGAAAATCCTCAAGATGTTTCGTAGACATCTATTAACGAAGGTTTGCAGCTTTCTAGTGACAGTTTCAGTGACTTTCCAAGTGCTGCAGCCGTAAAGCAGAACGGATTCAACATTGGAGCGGAACAGTCGTAGCTTGGTCTTTAAGCTAAAAGAGTTGTTTCTCCATATTTTGGACAGCATTCCGAACGCAGCCTTTGCTTTTCTGATTCGGCTGTTTACGTCCAGTTCAGTTCCGCCACCCGTAGAGACAATACTCCCAAGATATTGGAAATCCTGTACCATCTCTACGGGTTGTCCAGAAATATTTACTTGGATTGATGAGGAAGTTCCAAGGCTGATCCTTTTAGTTTTTGCCGAGTTGATCTTAAGCCCTACGATTTCTGCTTCTCTCTCCACCCTTGTTGTCATTTGATGGAGATCCATGATCCTATGAGAGAGTAAGCATACGTCGTCCGCGTAGTCCAGATGTTTGAGGTGAGATTGCAGAGTCCACTGAATTCCTCCATTTCCATTTGACAAAGCTGCGTGCAGTACGTCACTTATCACCAACAGAAACAGAATTGGTGACAGTATACAGCCTTGCCTAACCCCACTTTGGATTTCAAACTCCTCTGACAGCCTACCTTTGTGCAAAACGTGACACCTGGATCCATCATATGTAGCCTTGATAATAGCAATCAATTTATCTGGGATGCCCCTCCTGTGCAAAGCAAGCCAAATAAATTCTCTATTGACACTGTCGAACGCCTTTTCAAAATCGATGAACAGCAGGTGAAGTGGTGATCGATATTCAACGCACTGTTCGATGATGATCCGCAAGGTGTTGATGTGATCCACACAGGAAGATCCAGTCCGGAAACCTGCTTGTTCGGCGTCGAGTGTGTCTTCGAGGTGGTCTTTAATTCGGTCCAATATTATCCTTGCTATTATCTTGGCTACTGCAGGCAGAACGCATATTCCTCTCCAGTTTTCGCACTGTGTGAGATCTCCTTTCTTTGGAAGCTTGACAATCATTCCTTTTTTCCACTCTTCAGGAAAGCTCTCTGTTTCCCAAGCTCTCTTAATAAGTGGGTGCAGTAGCTCGCTTGATGTCGTTGGGGCTGCTCCTAAGAGCTCTGCAGGAATACCATCAAGTCCAACCGCTTTGTTGTTCTTCAGACTCTTAAGATTTTATTCAATTTTATTCCAGAATTAGAACAGGCTATCACAGAGCAGAAGATTATGTGAGAAATAAACTCATTCAAACCCTATAAATCAGCTGGACCAGATGAGATTATATCAACATGCTCTACAGATAAACACTCCATGGCTTAGGGTAATCTTCAAAAGTTTTATTACACTTGGATACGTCGTTAATAAATGGAGAAAGGTTAAAGTGGTATTTAATCCAAAATCTGGAAAACCGACACACTCGACTGCAAAATATTACAGACAGATTAGTCTCTCTTCGTTCCTCCTCAAGACGTTGGAGGGAATCATTGATCCGCATGATAGAGACCTTCTCAACCAGCGTGGCCACAAAGAAAAAAATATTGAGGGCCTTTCTGAGAGCCATATCCAAAGAGTGCGGGCCAAAATTTTTCAGAGAAAATTTTTCAAAATAATATTAAAAAAGGAAAAGGGCCACATAAAAATTTATTCATATATTTACATATTGTTACTAACACTGCATACTTCATAGCAATTTGTGTTATGATTATAATATTTATATTCAAGATATTTGTATTTGCATGTCTTTATATACACCCTTATTATGGATGTCATTTCACTAAAACGACACTAAAACGACAAGGCTCTAGAGGCAAAAGTTTGCGTTTAAATAAACCAACATGTTCAACATTCTCTCCAATCTCCAACCATCTCATCATTATGACGAAATTCGTTTGAATTAAACATCATTTGACGCCTCCAGGGACGTGTCGTCTTACTATCGTTTTAGTGAAACGACAACCGTTATAAGGGTGATAATAAGAAAGTGTATTCATGCAGCGTCGTGAGTTTACAAATTGTGTAAAATGATAAGTTTACACAAAAGTTTGCATGAACGACCTTTTTAATCAGTTGGTTAAATACTGTGGATTGAATTAGCTGCTCGTTTATTTGGCAGATTTGGTGTCTGGCAGGTTATACGTGTTTAAAATCGTCGAATGTCTCAGAACAATACAAAAATGTAAGAAACACGATGGAGCTAATAGTCGAAGGCTCACAGTAGTGGTCGGACGAAAATGAGCGAATACAACCAATTTATATGGTGCGCCCATAATGTCGGTTTCTTGATTTGCGTTAACTATTGCTTTCGGTAGTAAAGAGCACCCCGAGTGCACCTCACGGTAGTGAAACTCAACTCTGATATTGATTATTCAGAAAGCTATTTTTCATTGGTTTATGAAAACTGCTTCTGACAGCTTCCAACTATTTAGGATCACCCAAACTAATGCGAATCATTCGTTGACGAAAAAGAAAACAAAAATAGCAACACGTTGTTGATGTAGATTCGTCATTGTCAACGAATAGTTCTGGTTCGGGACCTTTATTATTCTACCTTAATAGTTTACGATAAGAAGCTTTCCTAATCGTTGATTGAATTTAGACGTCTTAATTATATTTCTAGCATAAACTACGTTTTAAGTCACAACTTTTATCGCCAACTAATCGCGATCGATCCGATAGTTACAGAGCACGGTCAGAGTTTTCTTTAGTTCTCTGAGTGAGATATCATATTATGTATATCATATTTTTGAAAACGCCTTATTCTATCTAAGGCGTTTAAAAAAATAAATAAAATAAAAACGTTTGTGTTTAAATAAAATAACTATTTAGTTAATAGGTATCAAAGTGTTATTGAATATTTTGTTTAAGGAATACGAAAAATAGGTTATGTGGGCCATTTCTATTTGGCCCCGGGCCAAGGGCCAAAAATAAAAATCCGAGGGCCAAATGGCCCGATCGGGCACATTATGGCAATGGTGTTCTCAACCCAAAAACAATCTGTGCAACTTCCAACACGCTTAAAGGTAAGTTAGTGGAGACTACGTTGCACGAGGTCGTCTCGCAAATTGAAAAAAGTCTCAAGTACAAAGAACACACCTTGGCAGCATTTTTGGACATCCAAGGAGTGTTCAACATGGTAAAATCGGAGTCCATTAAATCTGCCTTGGAAGAAGTTGGAGTTGAATCTGCCATTATGGACTGGATTTATACCATGCTCAATGGCAGAATCATTAGTAGTAGTAGTAGTAGCCCGTAGCGTAATTGTTAGTGCGTTCGACTGTCACGCTGGAGGTCTGGGTTCGCTTCCCAGCCTCGTCCACCTAAAAACTAAAAAGTTTTTTTTTTCGGGGCTACTGCCTCTTGCGAGGAATTGTCAAATCCTCCAAGAGTATCACTTGTCATGAATAAGTGCTTCTCGTCTAGCCGTTCGGATTCGGCATAAAATTGTAGGTCCCTTCCATTGCTGTCGACAGGCGCACACAGGAATGGTTGCGAGTTGTTAGTCACTAGGCCCTGATTCTTCATGAGCCGTTGTGCCACCCAATTTATTTATTTTATAATGGCAGAATCATTAACTCGCAACTTGGAGATATTATTGTCGAGAAAACAGTTACAAGAGGCTCACCACAAGGAGAGTTAATCTCAACTCTCTTCTGGGTCCTCGTTGTACAAAATTCTAACAAGACTTAGGAATCAGGGCTTATGCCCTGTAGCCTATGCAGACGACATAGTAATTTTGATATCGGGTAAGTACCTTACCACCATATTATGGAATCTGCACTTCAAGAACTATATTCTTGGGCAGCACAAAACGGTCTGGGGGTTAACCCTACACCAAAATATACCAAGATAAGGAAATTAGATGATTTTACCCCTCCCAAGCTTAATTGAATTCCACTGAAACTTTCAAAAAAAGCTAAATGGAAACGTAACACAGAGGAAAGAATGAAAAGAGCACTCTGTGCTTTCTACACATACAAGAAAACCTTTGGTATGCGTTAGGATATGCAACCGCAAGTAATCAAGTGTATGTACGTACACGGCGATTGTTTGTCCCATACTTACCTTTGATTCAATCGTGTGGTGGAAGGCTGTAGAAAAAGTTAGCTATCTCAAAAACCTGAACAAGGTATAGAGACTAGCTTGTTTAATAAAAACGGGGGTACAGAGTTCTACGCCACAAAGCAGGGCTGGAAATTATTCTAAATCTTCCAGCACTGGACGAGTACATGAGATTCACAGTAGCCAAAAATGCACTGGAAGCACAGCACCCATGGTCTATCTTGCAAAGGTATGACACAGTGGCTGAACTTGATGTGACAACTGACTATACGTTCCACCCTTAATAGATTTTAAAATACACTTCTCCATTTTAATTCCCGAAAGACATGGATGGGAACCTAACTCACTTATCAGTGAACAAGGTATCCCGTTCTACACCGATGGGTCAAAAATGGAAGAAGAAATAGGGGCAGGGGTGTTCTGTGAACCTCTCAATATTAGAGAATTATATAAACTCCCAGTTGATTGTAGTGTCTTTCAAGCTGAGATTTACGCTATTGAAAAAGCGGCAGAAATGGTACACAAGAAAAACTGAGCTCTTAGATCACATTTTATGTGGATAGCCAAGCATAAAAGCATTAGCCAGTGAGACTATAAGATCCAAGACAGTAGCAAAATGCCGAGGCGTACTGGAAAACATTTGTAACTGCAACCAAGTCAAACTCTGCTGGGTTCCTAGACATAGCAATATAGAAGGGAATAATATAGCAGATGAACTGGCAAGGAAAGGGTCATTATCAAATAAAAAAATAGTAGCCAATTATTTAATAGACCTGAAATCCCGATCGGCGCGGCGTCATTAAAAGGAAAAATTACCTAGTAACGAAAGAGCAAGTCAATAACTCCTGGATTTCCAGGAACGACTGCGTTATCTCTAGAAGAATGAAAAGGAAACTCAGTATATTTTATCGCTAAGTAAAAAGAAAATTAGAATCTTTATAGGTGTACTAACGGGTCTTTAAGCCATTGGCCACCAGAATAGGCGCTTTCGCACCCGATTTCTGTAGGAGTTGTCAGGAAAATTAAATTAAAACCATTAAGCACCTGCTCTGTGATTGTCGCATACGGTACTTCGGAAACAGGTTTGTTGGAGAACTGGACGATGTAGCGCAGGTATTGATGGAAAATATGAAAAAATTCATAGAAAAAACAGGCTGGTTCACAAATGAACCAGTCTATGTGAACCACTAGTTAGGAACATATCTCTGTTTTTATTTATAAGGGGATTACAATGGATAATAGGCCCCCGTGTACGCAACAGCCTCTCTGTAAATTTCGGTCCAAATATACAGTCTCGTCTCGGTTGTTTAAAAGGCAGTCTTGTCTCGTCCCTGTCTCGTCATGCGAGACAAATGCGACATGTGTTCCGAATTAACCAAACCGCGAAACATGGTAATATAATGCTAGTTTAACTGAAAACCGGGTCATCATTTTATAAAAAAAAATATAAGTTTGTCAAGGGAAGTTGTATGCATAAGATTTGGCATTTAAAAATACCCTACACTCATGTGCAATATATGCTACGATTAAACCAAGACAAACTAATATATATCGGTTTGGCACACTTCCAAATCCTCTTTCCCCACTTGAAAGCGATTATACAAAAAATAAATAAATGGTTTAAAGTAGGCTTCGAATATACTGTAGAGTACCTATGTACAATTCTGCGTCGACAACAATCTTAACTTTTTACCATTATTTTCTGACAATCAAAAACCTTTATCCGCCGAGAGTATTTTGGGCCCCCAGCACGCAAGGGTAGGGACGGGGTCAAATGGTCCTATGGGTGCAAGTATTTTGAATCCAGCGAGACATTCTGCGTCATCGCCCGATGTCTGGTTCGTGATTTATAGGCTAATTTATGCGGAATTTCGTTGTTATAATCTGCTCAAGAGGTAACCCTCATATCATCGATCTGCCAGTGTTGCTACCGTGGCAAAACTTCTTTAAAGTAAAGTTAGGGTATGTACTATTAGTGTACCAAAGCTCATTCCGTCAGGATGTAGAGCAAGGTTGATGTCCTTAACGCCCTAACTATGCTAGGCGTGGTTGATTTTATCATTATTTTTTAGTTCGGTAGTTCTTAGTTAGTTGAGAAATATTGCATTTAAAATAATAATAATTATTTTTTTACGAAAAAAAAAATAAAATAAAAAAACATATTTTATTTTAAACTTTCTCTTCCAAATTAGCTTGTATTAAATTAAACAATTTTAAAACTGCATTTTTAACATGTTTTTTTTTATATTTTTTCGTTAACAATATTAAAATATTATCAAACCATTTTGCTATATCCACACCGTCAATGTCTAGCTGAATTCTGTTGTTAGCTACAAGAGCAAGATCGTACGATCCAATCGTGCATAGTTTTTTTTTGTCATATTCCTGAATGCTTCTTTAAGGTCTTGTTAGATTCCGCTATTTTTTTGTTGGTCAACATATATTGTATTTAAAGTTTTATACAAAATTTTTCCTACGAAGAGATAAAATCAAAGAAAAGAGCATTTTTTAGTGTTCTAAAATTCTTTTTCTGAAAATATAATGTCTTATAGTGTGTAAATAAAAAAAAACGACATAACCCGCACTGAAAAAAGTGTTTCTATGAACAAAAGATGGTTTAATTGCCTAAAGGCTTTGGCCTTCTCTCAGATCAATAGTTTCGCAGATATAGATCCATTCGCATTTTTCAAAATGGTGGATTTCCCCAGGAGGTAAAAAAATCTATCTTTTGGTGCTATAATGTGTCTAACGTAAATTCGTGTTCGCCCGCAAATTAGTGGTTTAGTTTTTAATTCTGTGAGTTGTTTTAAAAAACCCATAGTACTATAATAGACAGTCAAAATAAATTAAACGATTAGGATTTTTCAGATGATTCTTTTGTTTGAAATTGCGGTGTTTCTAAAAACGATTCACTTTCCTAATAATATGACTATCACTGTTGTTGAATATTTTTTTTTCTAGGAAATTCTAAAAATTGTTTTGAGTAGTGTTAATATTCTTTAAAACAATAGTTTATTTGCACAAATTTATTATAAATTCTTTCACTTTCCCACCTATTTCTGTTACAAAGGATGATGGGCAAATTGGTCGTTAATCCAACAGAAATAAAATATATCTAAAATATATATATATATAATGAAAGGTATTGCTGAGTACTTTATTTCATTATATGGCGGCAAGAACCAAAATCACCGGAGAACAGAGATATGGCCACTTGAATATGAGTATTTCAAACACCATATTTCAGTGTTTTTCTAAATAACTACTCATAACTTTTCTTATAAAGACTGTAGAACAATAATATTAATGCCAAATGGAAGGTAATTGTTTTATCTTTCAATTAATGGCAAAGCTGTTATGTTTCGTTCAATATATTTTGAGATATTAAGTTTTAAAGTCTTGATTAAAACCTTTTTAAGCACTGCCTTTGCACACCAATATCTTAAAAAAATCAGTGCTGACGTGTACTTTTTTCAGCACCATCGAGAAGTTTTTTTTTACAGCCTTTAATTAAATATATAATAACGTGTCCTTAGTCTGAAGACTACCTAATTAATTTTAATTAACTAAATACAAATACACTGGCTCGGTCGATTAAGTCATTATTTATTTAAAAATCTAAAAGAACATCTACCGAACCGGAGTGTACAAATTAAGTTTTTATAAATATTTCTGCGACCAAATAAGGTATGTACCAATTGCCGCCGCCGCCAAAGACCTCCGCCGAGCGAGCAACGCAAGTGGTTTAACCGCTATTTACTTATATAGATTTTTGTTTGCCCGATGCGTTTTGTTTTTCTATTCATCAGTTAATCAGGACCTTTAGTACAAACATACCTTACTTGGTCACAGAGATATTTATCGCAATCAAATATAAAAACGTAAATCATACACTCCGGTACGGTAGATGTTTTTTTTTATATTTATAAATAAATAATGACTTAACTGACCGATCCAGAGTGTATTTTTGTTTAGTTTATTAAAATTAATTGCGTAGATTTAAATGTAAAGTAAAATTATACGTCGATACCAGTCGTCAGACTGTATAATTTTTATTGTTTTTAACTTAGAATCTACTTTTACCGGTCTATTAGCATAATAAGGTATCTTTTAAAGCAACTTTTGTTTAAAAGCAGGTATTTATTAGGCAAAGGATACTTTTTTATATATTTTCTCGATGGTGTTAAAAAAAGTATACGTCACCACTGATTTTTTTTTTCAGATTATGGGTTGTTTAGAGGCAGTGCTAAAAAAGTTTTTATTCAAGACATTAAAACTTAATATCTCAAAATGTGTTGAACGTAACTTAACAACTTTGCTATTATTTTTAAGATGAAACAACTACCTTTTATTTGACACTAATATTATTTTCCTACTTTCTTTCTATCAACAGTTATGAATATTTATTTCGAAAAAGAACTGAAATATGGAAATATCTCAGATTTCCCATACGATTTGGAAAATATTGCATTTATGTAAGAAGCTCAATACAACCTTTCATTTCATACCAAATTCATTAGTGTTGGTCTAACGACCAGATTTCTTACAAATGTGCCCATCATCCAACTGACCAGTGCAACTCCGAGTAATAGTGTCAATTTACTGTTATAGCATCAGAGCGCCATTTTATTTAGCTTCAAGATGTAAATCGTATATGTCAAGTGCCATTTTTAATATTCGTTTATTGATACGAAGCATAAATTTATAATTTCAACTTAAAGTCTTGTATGCTACTATTTCAAAGTCTTGTTTCAGCAATTAGCTCTACAAAATTGATTTATCAATTATCTGCATTTTTATTGGTGCTAACAACAAGCCTTAGCAAAACATACTCTCTGAACAAAAATATCTGAAATTGTATGCTGTTTTCTGTTTGTAGGTACTTCTTAAATAAACCATGTAGCGGTCTCTTAGTTACAACATAAACGCCAAATAATTTTTGTCTTAGTTTTCATTAACATTAACATAAATACAAATATTAAAAATATACAGTTCACAAAACATTTCACAGACACTTATGTACACAAACAGGTGTTTTCCAAATTCGACTTGATCCATGGAATAAATTTACTGACTCTTGTATAAACTCCCGGATATCCATCACGTCCGCATCCAACACCCCACGACACAATGCCCACAATATAATATTTAACTCCATTCGAGAGTAAAAGTGGTCCACCACTGTCACCCTGGCACGAGTCCATTTTCGGTTTGCCAGCACACAGCATGCTTGAGGTTATTCGGCTGCTTTTGTATCGTTGATTCCTACATTCGGTTATCGTCAGTATTGGAACCTTAACTTGGTTAACTATCGCTGGCAGTTCGCCACCTTCCGATGTCCGTCCCCAGCCGACCACAGTGCCCGTCCTACCTTTTATCCAAAGAAAACTAGATTGAAATTATAAATTTTATTATTGATTTTTGTTAATATTCACCAGCTGGGTCATAATTGAGTCTTGGCAAGCAAATTGGCTTCATTATTTTCGAGAAGACGATGGGTTTTCTCAGACGCAACAGAGCAATGTCGTTGTTGTAGGTATCGGGATCGAATTTTCGGTGCTTAACAATTGCGGTAACTGCTCTTTGGATGGCTTTTGACTCTGTGGTTATGTGTTGATCATGATCACCGAAAATAACTCGAATTTTCGATCTGCGAAGCTTTTTCACACAATGCGCCGCTGTTATGACGTAGTCTTTTGTGAGAAGTGAGCCGCCACAATGGAATTTACCATCGTAAACGATTCGAGCCATCCAAGGGTACTGATTTACGCCTGTAGGCTTACCACCAACAATTCGTATTTCTTCATTTGAATATCCACAATCTGAAATGAAAAAGAAAACTTGCTTTATAAATGCCTCAAAATATACAATGATTTTTTGTGGGTATATGTGGAATGTGGAACGTAGTATTTTAGTTATAAAATGTCACTCAAAGCTTAGTGGTTAAAAAGCACTCAATTTGACTTTATACTGACACAGATAAATATGAATTTTTAATGTCATTGGTTATGTTGGCCTGAGCCATACGTGTTAATGTTAAAACTTCATAGTGCTGTGCAGAAAAATGCTATTATTTTGCATCAAACATATACGATTATGGAAAATACAACAACAGATATAAAAATTTATAGATTTCACTCATAGAGATTATATTAAACAATAATAGGATTTTGGTATAGAATATTAGTTAAATTAAAAATATATCTATCTAAAATACCACACGATATGGTGAAATTTTGATATTGTGATAAGTTTAAGTGCATTAAAAATATTCGGAAAATATAGTTTAAATTCGTTTAAATTCGTTTATAAGAAAACAGTGACGTTAGTCAAACTGCCAACAGTAATAGGGGAAGGGGAATACACATATAAAAGTGCAAAACGGTTTTATTAAAATCATACCTAAGATACGTTTTTGAGAAAAGTTGAATAACCGAAATCGTTGTGTGAGAAGTGAGAGTAGGTAACCCTTTTTTTTTGGCCAAAAAAATAGAAAGGTGTTTTTTTTTCTGTTTCTGTCATCTTTTTCCTTTTTACACATACAACAAGAACAAAAGAAGGAATGAATATAGAGAAAAAAACAAATTAATGCAAAACAATAACCAAAGACGGTCCTGAACTTATAAAAATTTTTGGAAACTTTTCCTTTGAGGAAGTTACGCATGATGCTGCACACATTTCTATATTGACTCCGCGTTTCAGAGATTTGACAAATTTCCTCGATCAACAAAATGGTGCAAACCAATTAGAAATTTTATTATCTGTGTTTTTATCAATTTTGTTTTATAAAATTAGCTTTTAAAATTGAGCTAACTGCAATCTCATTGAAGTCGTTAATGGTCGGATTCCTTACATATTTTTTATAATAACTATAATTCCATGTTTTTGAAGATGTTGTTTTGTAAGCCTTGCTGTAGCTTTTTGATATTAAAAAGATTTTGGTTATTAAAATATAGATCTTTCCACATTGACACCGAATTATTTTGAAGGAGGTGAGGTTTGGTTGAAGTGGCTGCCAGCAAAGAACTGACACACTTAGACCATAAATTGGTCCGTTGTGATACCACGTGAATCTAGAGAGAATTTCTCCCCACTCGTTAAAACCAGTTGGAGCTTCTTATGAAGCTTCTTATGTCTATGTTTGTCTGATCAGTAGGATCATTGAAAAAGTAGTCTCCGAGATGGAGCCTGCGTCTTTGGGATAGGGCAAAGGGCATGTCCAGATAATATGAGGAACAGATTCTTCCTTCTCTTCGTCCATACAGCTTCTGCAAAAGCCGTTTGCGAAAACTCCAAACCGCTTTCCGTGCTGCTTGCCTATAAGACAGTGCCCGGTTATGACACCAATTACGGAGCTGATATGCAATCTGTTCAAAGATATCAAACACTTAGAGCGCCTCACATCCAGCGTAGGCCAGATCTGTTTTGTCGCCAGACAAGTGATTACATTGTTCCACCTAAGGTTTGTTCTCCTTAAAGCATCTTGCTTCAGCAAAATTTTTTTTATTATATATTTTTATTCACCTTTTCAGGTAAAATAGGTACTGTTTTTTTTTATTATTTTTAACTGAGTGTCAATATAAACAATGTAAGGATCAGAAAACTAAGACAAAATTATGCGAGCAAACTGATTTTTTTGAAATAGACGCGACGGTTTTATGAATTTATCCTTAAAAAATATTGAGACATTTTTGGAGTGAAACAGAACATTTAATTTTGATTTAATTTTGAAATCAGTTGTGGGACATTTCTTTGTGAAGACTGCGAATTTCAGTTAACCCATTATTAAGCAATTTTAAATTTTTCTGCTAAACGTCTTTTTGCACTTCATAACTTGCAAATTGTAATACAAAAAAAAAAAAAAAAATTAATACAATGAACTATTTTATTTATTTCTGCAAAATGCTTTCAAAATAAATAAATTATTATTAATTAATTATTTATAAATAGACTATGGGATAATGAGCACCAAAATTAAATGTACTTTTTATAGTACCTTGGAGTTATGAATGTATTGTTTTTAGTACCTATTCACAATTGATTTTAAAACTATTCTTAGTAAACATTTCTATAGAAAATGCTTCTAAAATCTAGGTTCCGCTCAAGAACAAACATGCCAAAAATTACAAAAGGGATGGGAATACATATATCCCAGTGCAGTGGAATACATAATTGTTTCCCACTCGTCCACCTAAAAACTAGAAAGTTTTTTTTTTCAGGGCTACTGCCTCTTGCGAGTAATTGACAAATCCTCCAACTCCAATAAAATCCTCCAACTTAAATAAGTGCTTCTCGTCTAGCCGTTCGGATTCGGCATAAAATTGTAGGTCGCTTTCATTCTTGTCGACTCGCGCACACAGGAATGGTAACAAGTTATTAGTCACTAGGCCCTTGTTCCTTCCGAGCCGTTGCGCCACCCAATTTATTCTTTTTATACATATATCCATGGCTCCTAACCTTTAGCACCATCTCATCAAAAAAGATCAACTAGTTTCAGAAATTGGTCAGCCATAGAAAATTTTTAATCAAGGGTTACATTTTTTCAAGGTCACCAACTATTTTTGGCACCTCATATATGGGATAGTCGCAAAAAAAGTATACCATTCGAAAGGCCACCGGCTCATGATAAAAGGTCAGCTACTTTTAGTAATTGGTTAGCCATAGGTTTTTTTTAATGAACTTTTAAAGTTTGTTTCAAGGTCACAGTATAAGACTTTTAGCACCTCATTTATAGAATTTAAAAAAAAATAGTATGCCATCTAAAAGGTCAGTAATTGGTCAAAAAAGGTCAGCTACTTTCAGTAATTGGTCAGCCATAGATTTTTTTTAATAATTTTTTTAAAAAATTTCAAGGTCAAAACTATTTTTAGCACCTCATTTATGAGATATTCGTAAAAAATATACACCACCTGAAAGGTTACCTAGACCTCATAAAAGGTCAACTAATTTCAGTAATTGGTCAGCCATAGTTTTTGTTTAATTGAATTTTTTAAATTTATTTTTTCAAGGTCGTATAAGACTTTTAGCACCTCATTCATGGGATATTCGCAAAAAAGTTATACCATTTTAAAGGCCACCGACTCCTGATAAAAGGTCAGCTAGTTTCAGTAATTGGTCAGTTATAGTTTTTTTTATATTAATTTTTGAAGTTTTTTGTTTTTCAAGGCCGTATAAGACTTTTAGCACCTCATTTATGGGATATTCGCAAATAAAGTATACCAATTGAAAGGCCACTGACTCGTGATAAAAGGTCAGCTAGTTTCAGGAATTGGTCAGCCATAGTTTTTTTTTTTAATGAAGACTCTTATACTGTAACCTTGAAACAATCTTTAAAAATTCATTAAAAAAACCTATGGCTCACCAATTACTGAAACTAGTTGACCTTTTATCAGGAGTCGGTGGCCTTTAAAATGGTATAACTTTTTTGCGAATATCCCATAAATGAGGTGCTAAAAGTCTTATACGACCTTGAAAGAATAAATTTTAAAAATTCAATTAAACAAAAACTATGGCTGACCAAATACTGAAATTAGTTGACCTTTTATGAGGTCTAGGTAACCTTTCAGGTGGTGTATATTTTTTTCGAATATCCCATAAATGAGGTGATAAAAATAGTTTTGACCTTGAAATTTTTTAAAAAAATAATTTAAAAAAATCTATGGCTGACCAATACTGAAAGTAGCTGACCTTTTGACCAATTACTGACCTTTTAGATGGGATACTAATTTTTTTTAAATTCTATAAATGAGGTGCTAAAAGTCTTATACTGTGACCTTGATACAAACTTTAAAAATTCATTAAAAATAACCTATGGCTGACCAATTACTAAAACTAGATGACCTTTTATCACGAGCCGGTGTCCTTTCGAATGGTATACTTTTTTTTGCGAATATCCCATAAATGAGGTGCCAAAAATAGTTGGTGGCCTTGAGAAAATGTAACCCTTGATTAAAAATTTTCTATGGCTGACCAATTTCTAACACTAGTTCAACTTTTTTGACCACTTACTGACCTTTTAGATGGCATACTTTTTTTGCGAATATCCCATATATGAGGTGCTAAAGGTTAGGAGCCCATATCCATGAGCATTTTTCAAAAAATTGATCAATGTGTATGTGTTCTATTATTTTTATTTTACTTAAAAAAAAAACGTATCTATATATCAACAAAGAAACAATTATTATTACAGTATCCATCTGAAAATAAAAAAAGTGGTCTTGCAAGTGTATACATTATCTAAAATTCTAAAAAAACGGTTATTAACATATTTCTCGTTAAGGGCTTCACCGATTTGAACAAAATTTTTGTATAGAGGTGGCGATCTTAGTTTAAATAATTTTGCATAGGGTCAATGTGGGTAAATGTAAACAGAGCTCAAATTTCTGACAAATTATTCAGTCTTGAACACATCCACTAAATAAACTTTCGGACGCGTTCAATATCTGTCACATACTTTTCACTCATTCGGGTGTTTTCAGTTTTCAGTTGTCAAACTGCGCTTTTTGTGGAATGTTCAAAAAAAAGTGTTTTTCAAGTTTGAAGGCTTCAAGAAACATTAATCGTTGTTAAACAAAATTCAGAGGTAAGGTTTTTTGAATATACTTTTTATTCGTCAGATTTGATAGAGATTAAATTAAAAGAAAAAAATCTAAAATCTAGAAGGGACTTATCGTTTATTTTCGTGTTTACATCTACCACAGAAAATGTTTTGATGATGGTAAATGTAAACATCATTTTTGGGGTAAATGTAAACATATATTTTTACTTAAATATTGCTTTTTTATTAAAGCTTATGCTGTTTAATTTATTTTAAGCGGAAACCATGCCTCAAAAATATATATTAAAAAGATCACCGTTGTCATACAATGGTACCAGAGCAGAAATATCATAAAAAGACATCCCACTCTGTCACTTAAGACACCAGAGCTGTTCCAGAAATACAATTTGTATTATTTTATCATCGGTTATAACGTCGTGAAATTATCGTCTATAATGACTCGTTGAATATAACGACGAATTTCAGACAAAAAATACTCTGGTATCGCTGCTTACAACGACGAAATGCAGAAAAGTGCAAACAAAAAGATAGTTACTGAGAATTCAAATGAGTTTAACTATGAAGGTTCTTTATAATTCTGTTCCTAAAATTTAAAAGCGCATTCCTTTGTGCTTCTGTTTTTTATTATCGATCATTTGTATGGTATGCCGGATATAACAACCGCCGGATATTGCGTCGACTTTAGCTTTATTTGTATTCGGGTTGAACTGATTTATAAACTGTCCTACATAAAAATATTAATTTTTTTTTTTTGGAAAATTCAATATCTTGAAAACAGGTCAATTTTTTTTTTTTAATTTTGTGTAAAATTATATTTTAATAAATACTAAAAGTTGGCATACTAAATTTTTTAAATTGAATCTTAAATGGCTCAAAAGAATTTTGATTTTTTTTTTATAAACTCATAATTATCAAAGAAATCAGAATGGCAAACAATTTTTAAGAACTAGCAACTAAAAATGTTGTTCAAGCTATTGAAATAACATATTTATACAAAATTATATAATTAATTAAAAAAAATGTTCTCTAGACATTGCGATTTTCCCATAAATTTATCGAGTCGTGCCTTTATTTTTTCCAGGAAGAAACAAATTAAATAAATTATATATTTTATTTACTGGTTTATCTTCTACCAGGAAACAACGTTAGGAACGTAAACTATATTCATAAATAAATATGAGCAAATATGACAATACTAAATAGGTTGTGTCGTACGTCGTTCAAAAGGTAATGGCGTATATTTACCTAATGATATGGCCGTAAAGTTCTTAAGTTAGGCGATGAAAAGATTTTCATCTTCAAAACGAAAAACTATAATAATGCAATTTTCTGTCGGATGTCATTTAAAAGATTTTGCGTGCATTTCATTTTATTATAATATTAATGACCTTTAAGCTATAAGCCATGGAAAAATTACGTGTACGAAGCTTTATCCAAATTTTAATTCCTTATCTTTGTGAGAGTTTTGGAGAAAAATTAATAAAACGAAAATTGTTGTATGGCAGAATTTCTCGTCTAGGGAATCACATAAAAAGGCTTCACACCAATTTCGAAGCAAATTTATTCAACTGTTTAGGTTCCAGCTCAATACACTTCAAGACATACAGACAAACAGATACACGTACGGACAGACAACCAAACCGACAGACGTCCTTGCGAAAATCCTTTTTAAACTTTTCCATCATAGTAATTTTAATTAAAACCTCGATTTTTTTCTCTTACGAAAACAATACTTGCAAAAAATGTGAGTTAGAAAAAAACAGTAGTTCTAAATTTTCTTTTATTTCTATATGTATTTGTTTTGTGTTCCATATTACCCGATATTATTAAATCGATAAAAGCTTTTTTGTCCTATTTATTGAATACCACCCACGTAGCCTTTGTGGGTCTTAAAATATATTGTTTGTTTCTGATATTTGATTTTTTGTTCGCTATGATAATGTTAAAATTGCAACAAGACTTAATGCCCCTAACAACCGCAACTTGTGTGCAACAGCAACACTTTACTGGAGAATTTAAATTTATATTGCACTCAATGGTTCACTCAAATTTTTGTTTCATGATTTTATTTAAATTTTGCACAAAAATTTAGTGTTTGACAGAAGTAAACATCATTTACTTCTAAAACAAAAGAGTTGAGCATCGAACTTGATTTTGTGAAATCTTACATTTGATTCATTTTGCCATTGAAATTTTAAGTAAAGCCACAAAACTAACAATTTTTTTTAAAAAATCTTATATTTTTATTTTAATTTTGACGTCCAAGATCAACAGCCATGTACTTCTGTCTATAATCGCCCACATTACCAGACAGATCGGGTAATTTTTAGTTTGTTATTTTGATAGTTTTTTGTGTGAATTTTTTTTTGAGTTTTTATTAAAAAATATTTGTTTCAAAATTAATTATTATAAGAAGTTACATTTTCAGGGTTTCATTTGCAAATATTAAACAAACGTATTCAAACATATTTATAAATTAATAATCGATTTCTTTTTTAAATTTCATATATACATTTTATGATTTAAATCATCGATTAAAGAAATTGACGATGAAATCAGCAAACACTAATTTATATTTTACCGTTTTCGTTAAAAAAAGACTTTATTTGACGATGGTATCTCAGTCGATATTTTTAATCGTCAGAGCTAAATTTCAATGAGAATCACTACACTAAAATTAAATCTAAATGATAACTTTTATTTTTTTTCATCTAAAACAATTTATTTAAAATCAAATGTTTTTAATAAATTCAAAATTCATAAAAAACATTCTGGGATACCTTTATTAAGAAGACACAAATCAATACAAGCTATGCACTGTTTTTTTATGCTGAAAATTTATATAAACATTAGCCTCAAGCACCCTCTGGCTTGAGTGTCTAACCCTAATTTATAAAAAATACAAGATTCAAGAAATATTAGTTCAGCTGATTAGATAAACAAAAAATATGTTAATTAACAAATGTGTGTGAAACACTTTTCACAACATTATTTCAATTCTTAAATTGTGGTTTTCGTGCTCTTTAAGATTACCTTCATAAAATATTCAGAACGTTTCACTTTTCTAATAAATTTTAATTTAGGTAAAGATTTGCCGATTAAGTTTGATTTTTAATTTATTACTTGACACACATGTTATTCCCATGAGGTTTGATCTATCTCGTTAAAACTGTAAAATTAGCAATAAAAATAATTTAGCATAATTTAAAATATTTTTTTTTTTTAATTATTGACACTTTTCTCGACGATTTATTAATAGGTATTTTAAACACTTTTATATCGTAAATCCTATAGATACCTTAGTAGTATTTATGTTTGATGTTTTCGTTAGTTTAATATTTTTAAATGAAATAACTGCATTGTGTTATTATTATATAAAGATCTGAAACGTACAAAATAATTCAATCATTGTTGTACGTGTCTGTAAGGGAAATGCAAGGGTGGTACGATTTAATAAAGGTTCTTAAGTGCTCTAAACCACTAAAACGTCCTTAAGTGCACTAAACCACTATTAAACATATGCATGTTTAATATCAACAAACTGGATTTTTCCTACTGAATATTATTAAAAACCAATAATCCATTTAAATCAATTTAATAACATTACAATGTTTACTTACTCACCACAATCACAAGTCTTCACAAGGCTCTCAAGATTAGCATCCTCATCACCATCCGTCGTTTCATAACCTAATGCACTGCTTATTCCTGCTGATATTCCAAAAATCGAATCAAAGAAGAAACGTCCGGATCTATTTGTCCCCGGTGGTTGTGAATCATATTCCAAATCAAAAGTACTATTAAATGCCAATATCACAGAGAACTCATTTATAGCTAAGAAAACAATTAACAAACAACACCAGTTAACACTGCAATTAATAGTTCTCATCATTTTCTTCCAATATCTATAATTATTATTTCTTTACTTAGCTTTTATTTTTTAACAAATTTACAAAAAATTATATAACCATATAACGCATATGGAAATACCAATAGACAATTATAAGAACCATTAATCTTGACATTCACATTGAATAGATGCATTACAGCTTAAATTACACATGCACTCTAGTGCATCTTTCTTTTTATTTTTTGTATTAAAAGTTTATTATTACAAAATCATTAAAGTGGCTACTATTACAAAACGAACCATAACTTTTTAATTTTAGTTTCAAATAAAACCGAAGGCATTGAAGAAGAATAAACAAATGCACGTAATGAGGTACCGAAACGAATATAAAAACAACAACAATTCTACGCACACACACTTTGTCTGAGTGTTCGGTAGCTACTGTCGAACTGGGAACGCTTGACCAACGAAACAAAAGTGTTAACACTCAGTAAATTTCTTAACTCGAATTGGTGACCAACGGCGACGATGATAATGACGGCGGACTGATGGTGGTTCCGCTTATGAATATAGACTATGTTTCTGCTTGTTTATCACAAAACCACACCAATGTTAATGCGCAATATTTAGTTTCACTTTCGTTTACACCGGTAGCCAACTTGATTTTTTGTTCGCTTTGACAATGTTAAAATTGCAGCAAGACTTAATGCCCATAACAACCACAATGACAACCTGTTAATGTTGAGTAATCTCTTAAAGGTACAACTTTACTTTTTACTTTTCAATATTTGTGCGCAGCAACAACACTTTGCTGCATCAATTAAATTTACGTTGCACTCGTTGGTTCATTCAACTATATTTTTCATGGTTAGATTTCAATTTGCACAAAAATTTTGTTTTCAACAGTAGTAAGAATCAGTCACTTCTAAAACAAAAGAGCTGATCAGCGAACTATCATATGTGATAATTTCACATATGATCGGTTCGTATCCATTTTGTCACTGAAATTCCAAATACGTCGCAACATATACAATTTCTCTTTCTCCCTTCAGTTTTTTTATATGCAAATATGACCGAAATCAAGCTCAAATTTTCACTTTTATTTAATGACTCAACGAAAGTAGCGCGAAACGAGATGGTTTTTAATTTAACTTGTTTTATGAAAATTATTTTAATCTCTTTTCAAATTATGAAAGTAATTGTTTTTGTTTTTAAATAAACAACAATCAAAAAACATAAAAGACCTTGACCGAGCTCTATACTGCACAAGTCGAGATATTTATTGTAACTGACTTTGGAACCCAGTTTCAAAGTCAGCTGATGAATGAAAATCTCACGATGATGATATTAATATGGCTATCCAAATCCAACTATTGAGTATAAAAGTTCATCAATTTTAACGTAGAGGGATATACAAAATATTTTAAATCACCTAAGAAGAAAGATTTGATAAATTTTTGTAGCACGCGCTCTTTGACGTTTGTTTTTGTGTCAAGATTTCTTTTTGAATATTTGATCAACTATTTAGTAGAACGAATATATTGTTTAGTTTGAAACTAAAAGGGGGGTCGAATTATTATAAATCATATTTTAACTGATAAAAACGATTATGAATACTTAATATTCCTTGCTTCTTTCTTTCTCATAGTTTGAACTGATTTTTTGGCCTTCTTCTTCTTTTATTTTTTTTGTGTTTAACAAATAAAACCAACTTGTATTTATTTACCTGCCTAAATGAATAAAAGTGAAAAAAAAACTTTCATTTACTCTTTCATGAACATATGGAGACCTTGCTGGGGAGTGAAAGTAAATTGTTTGCCTCAAAAAAATACACATATCACATACCATTCGAGAGAATAAGATTTAATTAACGTTTAAATGTAAACTCAGTTTACTTTCGTTGTTTGAGTAAGATATGCTATTGTTGTATTCTTCTTTATATTTATTCAAATACGTTGTTGGTGGGGACGAGGAGTAGTGTATGGTTTAAGAGAGGAATATGTTTGTTTTACGGTTTTTGGATGTCTTTTTCGGTGATTAAGTAAGTATGCTGTAACATAATAAGTTTCGGAGAGATGTCTGTTGGTTTTGTTTAAGTTAATGAGCGGAAAAAATTATGTGTGAGGTCTTTAAAATTGAATTATTTATGCTTGATGCTTCGACAAAGAGTAGAGTAAATAAAGTCAGGTAAAGAGTGATAAGTGATGAATAATTAAAATTCTAGATAATAGTTTTGTAGTTTTTTTTTTGGCGCATACTTCAAAGAAAATTGTTTGCTAGCAAAGGTTCTTATTTTATCTGAATTAGTTTATCTTAATTATTTAGCGAAACAAATGTTTCCTGAACTGTTCTATGTCGCCTATCAGCCTTAGGGCTCTATTCTGTATTTTATACAGTAGGAGCAATGATGATTTAGATGCACCGCATCAGATATGGGAGTTCTATACGAGCTAACGGCGCATGTTAGCCTTATAAATTGTTGACCAGAAGGGTAAAAAAGGTCTAGCAAGGTCTTACTTTCTCCAGATCGATTCCACTTTTCAGTAAGATATGCCATTAAATTACTGGAGGATCAGTTGCTTGTACAAAAGACGTATTGCCGGTCTTTAAAGAGCTCTTGCTCTTAAAGATATTTCTTAAACTGACGGTTGATCAGCGTTTCCATAACCTTCGCAAAAGGGAGGTAAGTATTATCGGTCAATAGTTAATAAGTGTAAAAGATTGTCTGTTTTAAGAAATTAATTGGATAAATGCTGTTTTCCATCACTCTTAAACCCTTCCCTATTTTCCTTAGACTCGGACTGTGTTTATTCCTTAATGACGCAAAAGGCTGTGCAGTGCATTCAGAACATTGGGTGATATGCCAGCAGATTTGTGTGTGTTCAGATCTTTTGTGTACTTGTGCCTTTTTCCAAGCCAATTGTGAAGCCAGTACTCGTGCAGACTTGTATATAAAGCGATATAAATATCTTTCGATATTAAGGCTTTCGGGTGGCATTTGGAACGAAGTATCAAGGTTTGAACTACCAAATTCCATTAAAGGAAGACTGCGATAAAGATGGATTAAAAAAACCTAAAAAAAAATCATTTTTTTTTTTAAATTATTAAACAAAAAAAAAAACGAAATCGAGCCGTCAACGCATTGACATATTCTGCGTTGACGATCGCAAGTTTTGACAGACTTGACACAGAATCTTACATCATTTCTGATACTCGTTGAACATTTGCGTTGACGTTGTTTAACAGAAACTGAGGCGTTTTGTTTTTATTTTAATTTTCGTCATCGAAGTTTAACTTTCTTAAGTGTTTGCGACGATTTTGACGCAAAAACTCCTCTTATGACGAGCAATTTTAAATTTGTATTTAAGCGTCTTCAGTTTCCTGTTCGTCTTGCTTTCGCTATAACAATTAATAATTCGCAACGACAATTGCTCGATGTTTGTGGAATCAGTCTTGAATTCCCATGTTTCGCACATGGTCAATTGTACGTGGCGTGCCCACGTGTCGGTAAATATCCCGCTTTGTACGTGTACACCACCCATAATGGAGCAAAAAAACGTTGTCTACCATGAAGCACAGTGAAAAAAAGAAAAAGCGGGTTGACTGACACGTAAATAGTTGGGGTTTGATTGTAACACGTCGACATTATAATATTTCAGTTATTTCCATTGTATTTAATATTTTTAATTGAATTACATTGTATTTAATAGAATTTTTTAATTAATAATTTGAATTGACCAAATTACGTAGGTACATTACGTAGGTACTCATGTGCCAGGCTCAGAATTATTATTTTCAATACAATAACAAATTTATGCGGAACGAAGTTCGCTGGGTCAGCTATTGTATGTATTTCCAACTTTTTACTTTGAGGTTGACCCAAATTATATCGCTTGAGTCTATACTCAGACAATGTCACCCCTTATCAAGGGTATTATCACTTCCCTTATAATTTTTTTTTTTTTTTAAATACATCATGATGCTCTGTCTTTTTCCCTAAGTCCAAACACCTTTATCTTGGTGATTTGACTTATAGAACTCAAAACATAAGCTTTTACGGGAACCGTATCGGGTTTTTCTTGGAGATTTATAGAACGCAAAAAAGCAGCAAAAGAAAGTCTCCAAAAAAGTCAATTAAGGTGCGTTTAAAAAGCTTATATCTTTAGTTCAACTAGTCGGATCTCCAAGATTAAGGTGTATGGACTTAGCGAAAATAACAGAGCATCATGCTGTATTTTCAAAAAATTAATCGAAGTGATCCTGATAAGAAATTTAGAAAATCTCTTTTTTCTACCCCCGCCAAAGGCTGACCAAAAAGCCTGCCAGACTTTTTATTTCGATATCACAAAATATGCACCTACAAACCCTCGTACTCAGATTTTGGTTACACAATACATCCACTCCCAAAATTTTCTGTCGATTTCCTTATGAAACTCGTTCAGAAGTTTAATACGAACTTCTCCTTGGCCCTTGGATTCAAATTGTGACCCGTTTGCCAGAATCACAGTGTTACTTATAGTTGTATCAAATTCAAAAAATAATTCTTTATCTTTAAAAATATGACACGAATCTCCCAAGGACACAATCCATTTTCCATTAGAGTTATCAGAATCTGAAATAACCAAGCAAAATTTGTCACTCACCTTCTATGCTGCTACATTAACCTTTTCTTTTGACTTCTTTTATTCCATTCAATGTATCGCAAGCATTCACGTTTAAGGTGTCCTTTTGAATGACAAAAATAGCACTCTCGTTCTGAATTGGCTTTCTTAAAATTTCTCGGCTTCTTTATTAAAGCATTCTGGGATTCCTTTGATTCAGTTGGATGACGCTGCCTGTACTCTTCGTTTAATTTTGACTTCACAAAACTATTGTCAGCTCTGTTTCCGGTCTTGACTCCAATGCAGTTATCAATGTATCAAAACTGGGAGGCAACTGCTTAAAAGCATCGCAACGTTCCAGCTTTCGGTAAAAGATTTCTCCCCTGTTCCTTCCATTTTAGTAAATAAGTTCCCCATTGTGCCGATATGGCTCTCAAAAATTCACATTTTCTTTCAGATCAAGACAACAAATGTCCTGCATAATGCTCACATTGCTACTTAATGTGGTCCTTTCGTGATACGACTGTAAAATTGACCACACTTCCTTCGCTGTAGAACATCTTCAGACATGATATAATTGGTCATCTTCCAAAGAAAGACAAATTGATGCTCTTGCCGTATTTTCCTTTGCTGACCAAGCTTTTCCTGCATACTAGCTGGTTTCTTTCAAAAAAGCATTTCCATTTTATGTTTCCATACAAAATAATTGGAATTATTTAGCTTCGCAATCGAAAACTTCGTATCTGCCATTTCTTTTATTAAAAACTTGAATCCACTTTTATTTATTTTATTTACAAATGGTTTAGGTGTATGGCCATATCCTATTGAAATTCCTCAATTGAAAAGTCTTTAATTTAATAAAGAAACAAAAACAGGTCTTTATTTGAGAACGAAAAAGTTAGAATGAAATAACAAATTTATTTTTAAATAAAAGCTTGTTATAAAATACAAACAATATTTAATAAAGTGTGTTGATATAGAATGTTTTTCAACATTTATTCTTTTGATAGTTTAACCGATGATTGAAAAATCGGCTCTTAGGTAAGTAAATATTATTTTTAAAAGTTTCCGAAGCAACGCGAGCAAGGGTTTGCTAGTTTAACAAACAAAGATGTACATTTAAAGCAATTACAATTAAACAAATTTTATTTAATTGTTACGAGCTAATATCTTTTGTAATTTTATTTGTTCATTTCGATAAGGTTTTCCTTACAGGCAGTCTAAATATTTTCAAATAATTTAAATTTTACAAACATTTTATCAGGAATGTATTTTTAATAATAATTCAACTCTACATTAAAATTACGCTTATACAAAATCAATCAATTTAAAAAATACTTTCAAAAAATCATTTAAACTTTATTGTTTATGTACACATATGAAGAAAATTGTGTCCTTTGTTGTTTTTTTAGCAAGCAATTTAGCAAGTACATGCGTCAGCCGTATTTTTACGAATCCAAGAGATATAATTCGATACTTTTGTATAAACTCCAGGACGTTTAGGACCACCACAACCGATTCCCCAAGAAACAATACCTAAAATAAAAATATATCTTAAGTATTTAAAATAACAAATGGATTTGTCAAAATATTATACCGGCTTGAGTGAACTTTGAATTACTAACAACATGTAGTGGGCCACCACTGTCACCCTAAAGAATTTAAAAAATGATGTGTTAAATAATATTTAAATGAATTTCATGGTTATATAATACTTGACAAGAATCCTTGCCGCCTTCTTGGACACCAGCGCATATCATCCCCCCAGTAACCTTCAATCCATAATCCCGACACTGCTTATTAGTTATAATTGGTACTGAGACTTCTTGAATTTGCTGAGATACTCGTCCGTTTTCGGCAAGTGCACCCCAGCCAACGATAATTGCCTTTAAAGTTTTTAGGAATCGAAAGAAAAAGTTTAGATTATTGTTATTATATTCTATATTCTATATACATTCTGTCCAGTGTGAGAGCTTATTGCTGCTGGTAGACAAACTGGACGAATTTTATCACCAAATTGAATAGATTGGTCAAGTTTAAGTAAAGCTATATCATTCTCCAAAGTCCTGGCACTGTAATTTGGGTGTACGATTACTTGGTTAACCTAAAGGGAAGAATGTCAATAATTAGTACTTAACATATTTTAACATAAAGTATTTTTAAATAACTTTTCGTATAATTGTATCAGTGGTTTGTGTATCGATTCGGTTTTGTAAAAAACGAATTTCATAGTTTGCTGCATCTGAAGGATTAGAACAGTGAGCTGCAGTAAGAACATATTTGTTATTAATCAAAGAGCCTCCACATCGGAAACTTGACCTTGAAAAGAACATCGCAGTCCAGGGATATTTATTTATTTCAGAAGCAACACCCCCTACAATTCTGTTGTTATTTGAGACTCCGCATGCTATTTTTAAAAATAATAAACAAATATGTAAATATTAATGTAGGTACATAAGCAACATTATGAAAAAAACTCACAGCACGATTGACAATCTTCAGATTTATTTATAATTCGTCGTAAAAGTGGACGAATAGGTCCTCCGTTCGAAGGAAAATTAAATTCCTTAAAATAAAATCTTTTACTAACGCTTCGTTTGTTATATAATTTTGAGAGACTTACATCTATTGAATCGGCCAGAGATATTATATATAATGCCAGTAACCATGGAAATAGTATCATCATTTACGAGTGAATAGTCTACAAAGAAAATTCTAGTAATAGAAATTAAAAACCATAAGTAAATAAAAAAACAATAATTTCATCATATTAAATGCAATTTGTGAAATTGGATTTCTATAACAAAGGCGATACGGAAATTATTGAAATGCGAAACCAAAATAAATATTCACAATCGTTTTATGGCGCATATATTATTGTTTTATAAATAAATATGCACGACTGGATCGCACGAACTCTCTCTTGTACGACTAGAGTGCAGTGAAGTGTAGACATTGACATTGTAAGGATAATGTTAATAAAAAAAAACTATTTTAAAGTTGGACAAATATAGTTAATGCATACAAAGTCTTAAAGATGTTTTTTTAATATTTTTTTTTATGTAAAATTAAAAAGAAACACTTATTTTGGAAAAAAATTCTAGTGCCAATTTCAAGTAATTATTCATGCACAGATAAAAACTTATTTCAAACAAAGTGACAACATATTTAAAAAAAAAAAAAAAGTTTTTGAAATATTTCTATATCCAATATTATTTTTACTTCTTGGACCATCTGTATGAGAAGGCCGAAAATATGAAAAATTTTATAAGCATGATAGAAAATATTAAAAAACAACTTTGTAGCTAGTTTAAAAAAAAAACCGAAAGTAGTCGTTTCACTGAGGTCAGTATTTTAAAAGAAGTGGATCATTTTCATTTTTATGTTGAAAAAATGTTAATTTGAATATGCGACGTAATTTTGAGAGATTCAACCTAGTTTTAAAGTAAAACGTATTCATATACAGAGTGTCCAGTAAATAATGGATAACCTTGCAACCGGTTATAGCTGGCCTTCAGACCTTTCTGAAAAAAAATATAAAAAAAATATTTTCCTTGTAGTTTTTAGGTTATGATTAAAAAACAAAATACGACATGCCTCAAATACTTTAACATTACCACCACGGTTAATTGATTATTATTGTTTTTTTATTTTTTAAATATTCTTGAATACTTGTACTAATAGATGTTATACCAAATTTAACACTTTCTGTTGCAGTTTTCTTATAATATTTTTTTGTATTTATTTTTTTTATACAAAAATCAAGTTTTTTTTATTTTCACAAAAGTTAGATTTTTGCATACAAAAATAAATTAATAAAATGTTATACAAAAACTGCAACAGCAAGTGTTAAATTTGGTATGTCATCTATTAGTTCAATTATTCAAGAATATTTTATAAATAAAAAAACAATTATAATCATTTAACGGTGGTGGTAATGTTCAAGTATTTGAGGCATGTCGTATTTTGTTTTTCAATCATAACCTAAAAACTACAAGGAAAATATTTTTTTTATATTTTTTTTCTGAAAGGTCTTAAGGCCAGCTATAACCGGTTGCAAGGTTATCTATTTTTTACTGGACACACTGTATACATTTAAATCAACGTTTGTACATTTACAATACAGTTCGTTCAACGTTGTTTTAAAGCGAAACATTATCATTTTTACATTGAGATCCACATTTAAAATGCGCTCAACTTTGTTTCAAAGTGAAACATTTGTAAGCTTAATATAAAGAATTTCGAGAGCGCGTTGTAGTTTTTCGAAGTAGCTCCCTTACATTTGTGAATTAATTAAACACACATTCAAAATTCACATTCATATAATCGAAAAACAATATTTCATTACCTTTCCTATATTTATTACTATGCATTCCTAATAGCATTAAACGATTCACTAAAGTCGTCAAAAATGAATAATTCACCACAAACATGAAATGCGTCGAGCATGAATATACACTTGTCTTTTTCTTACATGCATTTAAAAAAAAAGCGTGGCGTGGGTAGCCATCTAAAATCAATACCAAACCAAGCGAATTGCGACTGAAATCTACATACGTTGATTCGAAGTTGATAAATGGTATTTTAAAAGATGGATTAATTTGATCTAACTATGATTCCACTTTAAATCAACTTATAAACGTAGTAAAATCTTATTCATTTTTAAGTATGGAAACACTTTGAAAATAAGTCACTCCACTTTGATTTAAGAATTTTCGTCGTTGGCACCAAATCGTTCCGGAAAATGTTAGAATCAAATTGCTTTCCTTTGATTTTACGTTCTTTTTTTCTCTGTGTAAAATATTGAATTTTCAAAAAAATATTTTGATTTTTATAGCAAATCAATAGAGTTTCTTTCTAAATGTTGGTTTACAAAACAATTTTTAGAAGCCTGTCCATAAAAAAAATATAAATATTAATCATAACCTAAACTGAACCGATTTCGAGAAAATCAGAAACTAAAACAAATGGTTTTACTAGAGACACCAAAAATAACTCTAACCAAAAAGTAGCTTTTTCATATAACCAGTTTTTAACTTGCACTATAGAGGTGTTTTCAAATTGTGTGTGGCGCTCCCTAGTGGAGTGCCGCAACAAGAACTGCAGCTGCAAGTAGAAAAAATATCGTACGTCCTATTTTCTATGTGCCCACAATGCAGCAGTAAGCTTGATCATTTTTGTTAATAAATTCCAAAATATATGCCTCTTATTTATTGTTAAATAATTGTTTCACATTCATTCACTGTTTTTAAAGCCAAATACAACACAAAAACGCTGAAAACAGAAATAATTTTTTTTTGCTCACAGTAGATTTTATATATATATTTTCCTATTGATACAATGTGAAAGCGTGCAGCAAAAGTTAAAAGTTGACCAACTTGTGCGATACGGTGCGATGATGCGATAGCAACTGCGTCGCATTGTGCTCGCAACATTGAATTTGTGTGTATTCAATATTTTGACAAATACTGCAGCACGGATTGCAAATGCAGCTACGTGGTCATTGTGTTCAGCTAGTTAGTCGGTGGGACGCAGTCGCATCGCAACCCCTAAGATCATAAGGCGGGACTCAAGGGGAGGATGTGTAAAGAGGGCATACAAGTTGCTTGGTTTAGGAAAAAACTGCATATGCCACATTACCGACCTGTACCACATTACCTAAATTTACTCTATTCAATGCAACAACCATTGGTTTCCATTAGTCAAAAATGTTCGGTAAATAATGGTGCGGAACTAATATGTAATGCTGTATTCGTGACTATCCGTCTTTCAATTTTACGCATAGGTTAGGTTAGGTTAGGTTAGTGGGCTGACAGTTGATCTTGTTACCGTCACACTTAGATCAGTGTAGATCCATTGTGATACCCTGGGAATAATCCCCATAGAAGAAACCTATGATAAATCCTATGACATAGCCCGTAGAGGCCGGCCGTCGATACAGTTCTAACAAGCTGAAGCTTGGAAAAGTCGTTTACAAATTGATTGAAGGAGTGTCAGTCGCTGCGTACATACCGGGTTGAGGATAGGTTGACGCACCATTGTCTTTTAAGGGCGTGTCCCTTTCCTTTACCCTCACTGGATTGATCAACCCCACACCAGACCCGTAGGAGCAGGGGCTCCATGCAACGTCTGGCGCTGGGTTCGATAAATCAGTGGTTGATGCCAGCGACTGTCTAGTTCGGTCAGATAAGGATAGTCCGTCGACACAATCACCGGGCAAAGGAGAGGCCAGCCCACCATAGTGTTTACCCCCAACAGGATCATTCCTCCGCCAGGCCCGTAGGGGCAGTGGCTCCATGCAACGTCTGGTGAGTGAGTTTGATAGATTAGTGGTTGGTGTCTGCGTCTACCCCGTTCTGTCATATTAACCTACGTCGTCGGCACAATCACCGGGCTTAGGAGGACGTATCACGTCCTTAAAGGGCCTGTTAAATCATCCTCCCCACCAGGCCCGTAGGGGCAGTGGCTCCGAGCCTGCCTAGTTAACTCGGTAAAGCTATCAAGGTATTGAAGAATTGTCTGACGGCATATTAACACCGGGTTGAGGAGAGTTAAACGCACCATTGTCCTCTTATGGCGTGATCCCCTCATTTACCCCCACCGGAAAGATCATCTCTCCACCGGGCCCGTAGGAGCGGTGGCTCCATGCAACGTCCGCTGGGTGAGCTTGATAGATCAGTGGTTGGTGCATGCGTCTGCCCCGTTCAGTCAGATTAGTCTTCAGGTTACTGAAGAAGTGTCCGTAAGCACAATCACCAGGTTGAGGAGAGGCCAACGCACCATCGTCTTCAAGGGCGTGGTCCCTTCTCTTTACCTCCACTGTTTAAATCATCCTCACCACCAGGCCCGTAGGAGCAATGGCTCCATGCAACGTCTGGTTTGATACATCAGTAGGTTGGTGTATGTGAATGATTTGTTTAGTTGTATTTAAGAATTGTCAAGCCATTTTGTAGCGTTAACAAATTTTAACATGTTATTGCTTGTAATGTCCTTGTAATGTAATGTTCCTCTAAGTCATTGAAGAAATGTCTCCCGAGGAGTCTGTTTCTTAGATGACATAGTGCAGGGCAGTGACAAAGGTAGTGTGGAGTATCCTCATGTATCTCTTCGTCACCACATCGTCTACATAAGTCGTCCATACTGAGACTGGCTGTCAATGAAAAAGGTGATATCCGCTTGTGGTATTCCCATCATTGAGACCTGTCTAGAAGCTTTCGTCACTGCCAGGACCTCAGCTTGGAAGACACTGCTGTAATTAGGAAGTCTGAATGAGCTGGCTAGTCCAAGAGTTTTCGAAAAGAAGCCTGCACCAACACCAGTATCCATCTTGGAACCGTCGGTATATATTGCTATCATCGATTCGCAGGTTGATGGTTCTTTGGTTTGCCAATCCTCTCTACTAGAAAAGGCGATCGTGAACGGCTTGTGAAAGTCTAAACGGGGTGTAATGTAGTCAGTGCATACGATACTTCCCGTGTATTTCTGCAGAATCTGCGCGTGTCCTATGGCGCTGCGCTTCCAGCTACCAGTTTGGCTAAGCCGAAGTGCGCTCTTGGCTGCCGATGCTTGTACAAATAGATCCAGGGGTGTTAAGTTGAGTATAGCCTCCAAGCCCGCTGTGGTGGTGGACCCCATAGCAGTGATTCCAATACATGCCATTCTTTGTACCTTGGTCATGAGTTAAAGGTTAGTAATTTTGTCGAGCGCATTCCACCAGACTAGGTTACCGTATGTCAGTACAGGTCTAACTACCACCGTGAACATCCACCTGATTATTTTTGCGCTAGGTCCCCAGGTTTTACCAAATATCCTGTAGCAGGAGTAGAATGCAAACATGGCTTTGTTAGTTCTTTCTTTAACGTTGCGACTTCAATTCAATTTCTTATCCAAGATTACACCAAGTTATTTTGCGTGATCGGAGATTTTGAGTTGGGTCCCTTCAATGGAAGGAATCTTGAAATTCGGTATTTTCCGTTTGTTCGTAAAAAGGACTAGTTGGGTTTTTTGCGGATTAACCGCAAGTCCACAATTCATAGTCCATGTATGCACTATTGATAGGGCATTTTCTATTTGTTCACTCATTGTGGAGGGAAATTTGCCTGTCGCTAGTAATGCTAGATCATCTGCATATGCAATTACTTTGACTCCACTGTATCTTAGTCTCACAAGAACTGTGTTCATCACGAGTGTCCAGAGAAGCGGAGAAAGCACCCCACCTTGTGGGGTTCCTCTGGAAGTAGATACTTTGATTTGCACTCCTCCTAGCTCTGAGTTGATCTCTCTGTCAGATCAAAAAGATTAAAAAAACACAACATTTTTAGTGAGACTGGTATGTCGGTCTATTTTTTAAAAAATGTTCAAATCTTGGTTGTATCTTTGACAATAAAATCATTTTGTAATTGAAGCCTGTTATGCCATTGTAAGGAAAAAGGGCGTATCTCCATTATTGTAGCTTTGAGATATTTCCATTAAAAAGTACAAGTGACCTCAACTCCAGAAACTAATGTGTTTCGCCTAGATTTGACAGTGGGCTCTTCAGTCAGTCTGTCATACCCTACTAAGGTACTAAGACACATATTATGGTCGATAATTACCAATTCTTATAAAAATCACAGCAAGAAGATACTGTTTTGAGGTATTTATTTTAATGTTTTGGGTTTGTTTGAAAAAAACAGCCAAAAATGGATATACATATGTATGCCCATTTTCCTTCGTGATTTTCTACTATTTCAAATTGAAAATATGATTTTTTTTTCGACACAAAAATAAGACAATGTTTAACAATTCCAAATACGACTTAAACCTAATTTTTGTTTGTGGCACTTACGCCCTTTTGCCTTAGGACAGCAGTATTTCTCTCCTTAGTTTTCATATTTCTTTATCGCGAATAAGTGAAATCTCGTATAAAGATAAAGAGACTGGGTATGAAAGGGGTTAAAAGAATTTTTATGAACGACGGCGTCGCCAGAATGTTTTTACTAACAAAGGAGTCGCGTAGGTACTCAACAAATTTGAAAAATACTGATAGGTAAAGTAATGATTTCATGTAAACAAAATCGATGTTTTAATAACTACAATTACGCCACCATCGTAATTGTAGTTTTTATTAAAACAGTAAAAATATGATTTTTGGAAGTACTTCCCTCAGTTTGTTTTTTATGTGGGTTCTGATATACATCAAGCTAGATCCTGAACGGTTTGACAGATTTGCTTCAAATTTGACGTGAAGATTTGTATGTGATTCCCTAGAGTAGAAATGCAAATTTTTATATTAGCTGCCATACAATGATTTCGGTTTTATCAAGTTTTCTAAAAAGCGGCTGTAACGATTTTTAACAAACGATTTTAATAAACGTACATGTAATTTCTAGTCCAGTTTTGATAATACCTACTGCATATAAGGTTTTTGCCAAAAAAAAATTAATAACTGAAATAAAGAATTAAGTGTTTTTTATAACAAATTGCCTTAATTTTTGTGTATTTCGAATATCTCGTCAATCCAAGCGGTTAATTTTGTCACAGTTTACCATTCCGGTGTTTCTTAGTCAACAAAAAAATATTATACATTTAAAATTCGTAGAAATACTTGAGTTTTTTTTTACGAGGAAACCAATCAGTTTTTTGTTTTATTTTTGTTATTTTATTTGTCATATATTCTGGTTTTGTTACATTCAAACATATATATGACAAAGGTTACGTGAAAAGTAGAAAATAAGTTAATGCATGCTTATAGAATGTAAGATAATTTATAAATGTTGTTAATATAATTTTTCGATTAAGCTTACAGTTTAAAAGATATATGGCAAAAACGGGGTTTCTTGACAGTTGACACTATTGAAGTCAGAATATCTGACGACATATGACTCGTATGGAAAAAAGTGTCATAATTTTTTTTGAAGAAAATATTATGATATTTTTCGACAACTTGTTCTTTTGAGAGCAAAAAGCAAAAAACAGGAAATTTGAACTTTTTGTCATATTTTTAAGAAAATTATATCTTTAAAACGGTTGTTTTTAAGAAAAAAAATTATAATGTTTACTTGTACGGGGTCACATAATGTACAAACTTTGCATTTACATGTTTTCAAATATTTGATCCGTTTAGGAGTTATACGTAAAAAACGGGCATTTTCGACATTTTACGTTTTTTGAAATGTCGGTTTCATTCGGTTCGGTCTCTATTCGGTTTGTATTCGGCTGTGCCTGATATGTGTGAAACGATAAAACGGTGCTCTACGGTTTCTATTAAGTTTTTATTTTTGCCGTTTTTTCGTTTCACATATATCAGGCACAGCTTAATACAAACCGAATAGGGACCGAACCGAATGAAACCGAATGTGTGTAAAACGAGCCTAGGGGTGAGTCTTAGGAACAAAATTGTTTTGACCTTTTGTATGAAATACTTTTCAATAGTTTTAGTTACATGCGAAAAACTGATACTTTGACATTCAACCTTAAATAAAATCTTTTTCATAAATGGGGTCTTTGGAGACTTTTGACAATATCCTTATAATGGTATTTTAAACTTCCATGCCAATTTTGAGCTCAGGCTCTTTTTTTTCGAATTTAGGTTGAAATTTTATCTTCAAAGTGTACATGTGTCTAAAAAAGTGAAATCAATTTTTTAAGTCTTTTAAAATTTGTGTATAACTGTAAATAAAAACTTAAAGGTAAGTGATATTATATTTTCTGGACGTTGAATAAATAGTACTTAGATGATCTGTGTTAACAGCTTCTCGTAATAAGTAGTAAGTTTCTCACATTTCACGTGTTCTCATTTACCCCAGTCAGATCAACGTATGGGGTAAATGCGAAAAAAAATTTTTGATTTACAGTAAAGTCATGCCCCGAATTTATCAAAAAAAGAAATCCCCTGCCCAGTACGACATTATTTACCTTAAAAACGCTGTGTTTGATGTTGTCAATAAAAAAAATGACATTCCGGCAGGCTGAGAACTATTATCATATTTCTAAAACTGTTATTTTCAAAGAATAAAAGGCCCGATAAAAACCCATTGGGCACAAAAATTAATTGCTTTTGGGAAGAAGCCATGAGCAGAAACAACATTATTTCTGGATTTGTTAACACATGCATTTTTCCGTGCGATCGATCTAAGTTTCTTAAAAATAAATTTTTACCAAAACCACTTCAAAATTATCAGGCATACTTAAATGCTTCTGATGTCATGCCAGTATTAGGTGATGCAGTTCCTGAAACAGAAAGGAACCTAATTTTATGAACATTTTATTAATACCTACCCATTTGAATTTACCTTCCTACTAGATCAACAAGTAGCCAGTGGACAAGTTTACGATGTAGAACACAATTTTTCTTTGGTTTCCCGTCCAAACCAGAATAATATTGATTTGACTAACTTTTCCAATGAAGTTTTGGATGAAGCGCAGATTCAATATCCAACTTCCCTAGAATTTGAACAAGCTATGCTTGAAAACCCTATTGGGGAAGATGCATTGTACAGAAAAGAACACCAAGATTTACAAGGTATGATTCGTAATTTGTATGACTTAAATTAGGTAGGTTGCTATTTTTGTAGAAAGGTTGGTAACTAGGTACCTACCTATTACCTAAAGCTTTTAAGCTAGGAATGTTTTATCTATGTATATTTATTTTGTAGGTATTTAGGTATTCACGGATTGTTAATTATCTTGATTTCTTGTTAATAGGTATTATTACCGGTTTGCAAGTTCTTCTTCAACCACCAATTCTGTAACCGAACCAAAAAAGCAGATACCAAGACTAAAACAAATGACATATGGTCAAGTTTTGACAACAGCAGAAGTTCTTAAGCGACTGAAGGATGCAGAGGAGAAAAAACAAGCAAAAAACCTACCAAAGATAAAAGGAAAACAAGCTAAGGAAGGTAAACAAGCTAACTAAGCAACCCCTTAAGAAAAAACGACCCTTAAGTTCGAGTTTAGATGAAAACGATGATGAAAGAAATATTATTTACGATGAAGATAGCCCATGGAACGAAAAATTTGAAGGCGATGATGAAAACGAAATCTTAAACCCAAGCAAATATTAAGGACGACCAATTTGTAGTGATGAAGTTCAAAGGAGGAAGTAGACTAACATCGACATTCAAATACGTTTGCGTAATTGAAACATGCCAGGATATTGAAAAAATCCAAGTTGTTCTTCTTAAAAGTTTGGATAAAAACCAAAAGACGTTTGCATTGCTTCCATCAGAAAAGAAGACAATTCATATTGAAGAAATTGTTGGTGCTCTCCCAAATCCAACTTTGGTTATGATGGTAACAAAAGTTCATTACAAATTTCTGAATAGTGTGAATGTAAGAGAAAAATAGCTTACCAAATGTTGATCTCCAAACAAACAAGTTTAACTTTTAAAAATGCATCAACTTTTGTAAGACTTTTAATTTTATTTTTGGACAGGGAATTAGTGAAAACTTGTAGTTTCTTACAGTTTTCTTATTATTTTCAATTATGGGGTAAAAGGAAACATTGAATAAAACAAATAAAATTTATATTCATATTTGTTCACATTTGCCCTATTACGAAGTCTATATCAAGCAAGGAAAAGCAGATCGATGTTTCCATTTACCCATGATTTCAAAATAAAATGGGGTAAATGAGAACATTGCAGGGGGAAATGAAAACATCAACTTATTGCACTTAATGTGGGCTCTTCAGTCAGTCTGTTATACCTTGGGCGAAACACAATAATTTCTGGAGTTGAGGTCACTTGTACTTTTTAATTGAATTTTATTCATTCACTCCACTTAAGACAGAAGGAATTTCAATATTTTAATATTTAAATTTCTTCATCTTCTTATTATAATAATTTTCTTTCAAAATTTTGGCCTTCCATTTTCATAATGGGGCGACTTTCCATTAAGGGCACACGTCTTGAATTTTGATTTTTTTTTACAGGAGCTAAGGGTCTCGTTTTGACCAAGAGCCCACAGCAAATTTTGGGAGTGGACAGATAACCGAAATATAAGTATGAGGGTTTGTAGGTGCATATATCGTAGTATCGAAAACAATTGTCTGGTAGGTTTCGTGTTCAGCTTTTGGCAGGGGTGAGGGTTTGAAAACAGCGATTTTGCAATTTATTTTGTCAGAGGTATTACCACTTCAATAAATTTAAAAATATATGGCGTGATGCTCTGTCATTTTCTTTAAGTCAAAACGTCATAATCTTGGCAATCTGAACAAAAGAACTCAAGATGTTTGATTTTTGTTGATTTTTTGTGTTTTATAATTCTCCAAGAAAAAGACGATAATATCCTCTTAAAAGCTTATATCTTGAGTTCTATTGGCTTTAAAATATAACGGTGAGAAAATACGCCTAAATTTGATTAAAAAATATTTGAATTTTTCGATTTTGGCATTTTTTTACACTACTCAAGTTTTCCTTAAGATAGCACACATTTTCACACGCGAATACTTTTTTGGGTAAATTAACTAATTCAATTTAACAATTTTAATACGAACAAGTTCTTATTTAAATTTTTAATGAACATTTAAAGTCAGAAAATTACATTATGAAATCTGCGGCCATAAATAAAAAAATAATACAATTACTTTGACAGTTCTACTACTCAACAACTTTGCTATGGTAAGTGTTGTGTGATGTGTGGATTTTGTTTGGGATTTTTGTTTCGGATTTTTTGTTAGGAAATTTTTAGCTAATTAGGATGTTTTTTTTTCGATTAAAAGTACTTTGGGTGGCCCGCTTCGCTGGTTCAAGGATTTTAACTCCCTCTTTGGGTCCTCATTCGTCTGGCAGTTATTCAAAAAGTTGTTAAAATTTAATTTTTGAAACTTCATGTTTGGTAATCCCTTAAAAGTCACAAAAAAATCACGAACAAAATCCACATATCACAACACTAACCATTGCAAAGAAGCATGCACCGTGAACGCTCATTTGTGTATGTTAAAGAACTGTCAAATCAAACAAACGCAGTAAATTACATTCATTTTATATGAAAAATGAAAAACTTTATAAATTAATTAAAAATATAAATAAAAGTTTTCTCACTTTAAAATTATGATATTTATTATTTTTAGTCATAAATCTACCGAATAAAATTATGCGCTTGTGAAAATTTTTTGCAAAAGACAAGTATTGGTTTCATACCAAAAACTGGAAGTTCAATCAATTCCAACAATTTATTTTATTGGTAGAATTAAACGTCAATAACGTTTAAAGTAGTAAGTCACATTTAATCGCCTTATCACCAGAGCAAGTTCGTGCGACCCAGTCGTTCATTTTTTTTTAATTGACAAACTTAAATTTAACCTATTAAAGATCACTCTCTTATCTTTTTTATTCAATGTTATTTTCGCTTTTTTTTTTTTTTTTTTCTAACTGAAATTCCAAATTTACAAGAAAATACTTTAAAGAAAGAACATTGAAATAAAAGTATGTGTCTACATTCTTATCGTATCTAAAACAACAAAACTTTATCTTTGCGCAATAAAGATTCATTTATTTTTTTACAAACATCAAATCACAAGTAAAATTTGAAGGTTATCAGTTGACATTATGTCTCTAACAATGAATGACTGCGTGTAACCCTATTTCTATCGGTCATATATGTCATTTTGAACCCCCAGATTCGAAAACTTCATACATAGTTTGAGGGATCTTATCGCACAAAAAAAAAAAAAAAAAAAAATACCAGCTCAGGTCGGGTGTGTCACCAAAAAAATGCTTTGAAAATGCCAATGCTCCTATAATGCGAATGTTATCGACCTAAAGCGGGCCAAGTGCAGATCAATGATACATTTTTGGCGTCTCAGACAGTGGGGAGGTCTTTATATCATTATCGGAATAAATTTAAAAATTAATTAAAATCTTTTCATATCTAATTTTTTATTAGTAATGAAATCAAAAAAGAAATTCAACAAAATGGAAATCTCAGTAGTTGTATTGATGCTTGAACCTCATATCGTCGTGCACTTGCTTGTAAAAAAAAGTGCATCATTTTTAAAGTGTTTCCCTCAACGTCTACACAATTTAATTTGTTTCAAAAGTTCAAATTTGTATGCCTTCCTGCCTCACTGTACTTGATTCTCATTTAGACGTGAAATTTTAAATTTATTTGTTGTTGCTTTTTTTCAGCTCAGATGAATGAGCCAT
Source organism: Melangyna quadrimaculata (assembly GCA_949320155.1). Taxonomy (NCBI): domain Eukaryota; kingdom Metazoa; phylum Arthropoda; class Insecta; order Diptera; family Syrphidae; genus Melangyna; species Melangyna quadrimaculata. The sequence continues at coordinate 381,037,693 of OX439483.1, forward strand.
ACAGGGCTATATCGTCTAGGTTAACCAAAATGATATCGGCTTTTGTAACAACACAGAGCATGAGTTCCGTATAAGGTTGTCTCATAAAATAGATTTTAATGAACAATATGAACGTGCCGTGGCACAACCGAGATGCAAATACATTTACACTTGTTCATCCTATGGAATAAATTTTTTTGGGGGATCCCCTATGGCTGACAGCTCTGTTATTTGAGTCGCATAATTCAATTGCCTTATTTAAAACATTTTTTTGAATAGCGCGACGGAAGCGCGGGTGGTGTCGGCAAGATATTGCTCTGTTTTCATTGTCATGGCTATTTCCGAAATGTGTTTTATAGTATTTGATGATTTTATGTAAATTAACATGTTTTTTTTGTTTTGTTTTCTTAAGTTTTATCTTCAAAAACAATAATTTGGAACCTTGTACACCCCAAACAATCTTTTATACGGAAGTTCAAAGCAGTATTTGGCCAAATCGTTTTTTTTTAATTTTGTTTAATAAAATTTTGTAAGAATAGAAATTTCAATATTTACAGGAACTGTTATTTAAGGTGCACTTAATGGTGCTTTGTGTCTATAAAACAAATAAATTGGTTAATAGATAAATGGTAACTGTAAATATTTACATTTTCACATGTTGTCTAACTGTAAATATTCGACAGTTTTGATTAAATTTTTAAGGAATTAATTAAAAATGTATTGTTCGATTTAAGGGGATTTACATCTTCTGTAACTAAATAATTTAAAAAGTAAAAAAAAACATGCCAATAGGTAACACTGATACTGATAAATGCTGAAATTTAGCATCAGTAGTTTGGGTCTGATTAGTGAAACTCAGTGCAACAGGAAAGCTGAATAGAATAGAGTGCTGACTCAGGACTGACGAGAATGCTTTACTCCAGGGAGGATGCCCGGCTGAAAAAATTCCAAGTTTCTGTCTAGATCTGTAAGCGAGGAAAACTTGGCAAGTCCTTGCTGGATTTCACTACCTAAAATTAAGATAAGGGAACCTTTTCAAACTCTTTTGAGGCCCTCCCTTGTAAAAAAACTTGTTAGACATTTAGACATCAGTAATATGTCTTGTACACCAAAAACCAACATTTTTTAAACACCATGCAATTTCTGATCATACGACAATTTTTTCTCTCTTTCCTTTGTCTTCTTGTTCCTATCAGAACAGTAGAAACATCAGGCAAGTTAGAACAGAAAACCTGTTCTATGTTGTTCTACCTAAAAAGCAAGCATAAAATCCTGTTCTATTCTATATGTATGTATTTGTTATGAAACATTAGAGTATGAAACTTATTCACTTTATTCGACATTGAATTTTTGTATAGAGATTTAGCCCAGTGGGTAGCCCATTGGACTGAAAAGCAGACGATCGCGGGATCAAGTTCCACATAAACCAACTTTTTTTTGTTTGTTTGCCTGACGAGGCAAAATGGTTCATAATTGGGAACTCCTTTGTTCTACCATTTGCTAACCCTTACTAGCACCTTGCTAAAATCTATATAAAACTCTCTCTGATGCCTTGTCGAAAACTAGATAGTTTTTCTGTGCGCGCGCGGGTGGAAATGATGGATGTCCAACGTTGAGTGTGAGCATAATGCTTACTTATCAATATAGCAAATTCCGGTGAGGCTCCAACCAACGGTCGCAAGATAACCATTATTCAATGTTCTGCCCCGATAAATGGTGCAGAATACGACGTAAAAAAAAAACAATATTGACACCGTCGCACAGAGGAGTATTTGACCCACAATCCGGTCAAAATTATTTGTTGATATTTTTTTAATAGAAATGATTTAATATGTATATTTTAACCCTATGTCGAATATATAACTTTATAATATTGACAAAAAAAAATAATAATAAAAGTGTGTGAAAAAAACTAAGATATATTTAAAAAAAATAAAACATATGAAAAAACATATGTATCCCACGTGCGTTTACTGCTGTCTTTAAAAGTTGTGTGTAATGGTCTCTAATTTCAACCAAAAATAACAAAATTTTAGTTATTTAAACCCTTAAAAGAAACCTAACCTAAAAAACAACATTTGTTGGTATCATAATTAAGTGCATACCCTGAGCTTCCGCATCCAATGAAAATGTTTAAGAAGAACCACTCACAACAAAAACTGCAAGGTTATTAAAACTTACGGCGGGGGCATGGTAAATAAGACATTTCTGCTCAACATTGGAAAGATTCGGTCTACCTACTTGCTTCGGGGGGTAACAAAGTTTTTTAAGAACCGGTTTATGTTAGCTCAATATGTGAGATGTACATACAATGCAAATTTAGTGTCATTTATTATTTTTTTATTTCTGGTTTTTGACCGGATTTTGAGCAAGAATACTCCTCTGGCGTCGGTTACAAAACCGCCCGGAAGGACAAGAAGGTGGACCGAAAAGGCAAAGCTATCTATGTGAGTTAGAACCTGTCGCCCAACACCAACGAAGTCAGCATCTCAGGTCTGCAGACTAGTGAAGCCAACACCACGCGCGCCGGCCGCCGCGTTATAAGCACTAGATAAATATTTTGCAGCTAAAGATATGATATTAAATGCGCAAAAAACAAAAATATGAACTTTTCTAAGAGAAAAAGCGTATATTGTCCGGAAAGGTTCCCATATAAAGAAGATTGGATTGAAGTTCTTGATAACTTTGAATACCTTGGAGTAAACTCGAATCGAACTGGTTCTTGGAATGAAGCCATAGATATATTCAAGACCAAATCAAGAATAGCAGCAGCGGCATCTGATAAAACTATGAATAGTTGTTATGTGGAAAACTGGGAAGGACGAATCAAAGTATTAGAATCATTCATTAAATCGACGGCACTTCACTGTGTTAAAGTAAATAAAATTGAAGTAATTCAAATGACAGTTTTAAAAAAATTGAAACTGGAACTATACCAATAATTTTTGAAATTGCGAAAAGAACCTTACATTTCTGGTTAAAGCTTTTAAATGCCACAGATGACTGCATAGTAAAAAAATGTTATAATGAAACTTCGAGAGTCCATCTTTCCACCCAACGGCCAAACTGGGCAACTCAAATTAAGGACCTCTTAATGAGAAAGTTCACGGATGTATGGGAACAGCAAAACTTAACTTCTGTACGATAATTTAATGAGATCATTTTAAGTGACATACAAAAAACGTTAATGGAAGAAGACTTAAGAAAAGCAACTAGCTCCACATCATGCTCTTATTATGCTTCCTTATTAGAAAATATACAAGAGCCAGAATATAAACCTGCTCCATACTTGAATGTGGAGTTAAAACCGTTCAATTATAAGGTCATATCACAAATAAGGTGTGCAAACAGGTATGCCCTGCCCATAGGATCATCTTGCACGGAGATAAACACAATTTCGATCCAGAAAACATTTGTACGATTTGTAACAAGATGATAGTAGTGAGCACTTCCTCCTAAGAAGTCCCATTTTTAGTGCAGTGAGAAATCATTATCTGTTTTCTAATGGATTAACTGATTTTGAGGGTATAATGAAAGTAGAAGACGAAATGAATGCAACAAATAATTATACATAAATATCTCGTAAACTCTCTCAGACTCAGAGCTTTTATTTTAAATGATTTAATAAATCCAGGTTTCATCTTAAGTCATCTTAAGTCCTCTTAATTACTCAATAGATTCCTGTTATTGTTATTTTTAAACGGTTTAAATCAAAATTTATTCTTTTTTGTGAAATTTTGTGTTTATATAAACAGCCTATTAATGAATTTATAAATCAGAAAGTTTGAAATTGTAAAACTATTATCAATCAGTTTGTAAAAGCAAAGCTTATTAAATATATCTATCTATCTATCTATCTATATCTGATACCCTCGCCATTATCACCGTGTATTTCAAATTCTAACCTGCTAACTTCACTGTAAACTAAGCAGGGCAGTATGATTTTTTTTTTTTTTTTTCAAATAACGGACTTAAACATTTGTACCTAAAATTTCTTGAAATACAAAATAAACTGCAAATTTGAAGCCTTTCTTCAAGTTTCTAGCATGCTTGGTTCTCGATATACACTATGTGACACTCGATTACAACCACTATTTGAAATACTGCAAAATCGGGAATAGAAATGCAAAAAACATGTAAAAAAATAACTGCAAATTTCTGCGTTGGTCCCGTTACTCTAGGTGCAAGTTGCCCTGCCAACTTCACAGACGTGTGGCTGGATACCACAGTTTCACACGAAGAAAAAGCGATTGCTTCTGGTTGGATCCTAACCACGATTAGCATTCGTTGGTGGTTGATTCCCAACCAAAACCATCAACATCAGATTTTTATATTATTACTTCTAATTTTTGTATCTACTTCCAGAAATCTGTAACCTGCACAACTGTCTCGGACCATTAAGCTGTTCAGCATAGCATCAAGCTCCACCAACACATCGGTCTAGAGCCAATAGTAAACATCATTATCCACAGATGGCTGGATGTTGTTCCAACAAGACAATGAAGAAAACATAACAGTTCCACCTTCAAACTAGAACCTGCTGAAATAGATGATGATATAGATTGTCTGAAGACTGATGCAGACTGTCTGTAATGAATTGGAATGGAACACCAAAAATGGCCTAGGACTTCAAGGGATAAATATCAACTTCTTTCCGCGTACATAGAGAACATGTACGCACATAGACAACGGCTGCGAAAACGACTCCAAAAGATCCACCAGAGAGAGCTTCACACCACCAACAGCACCTACCAGACGGTTTGAAGCGAGTTGCAATGCGTTAAAGTCATGTTCCAAAGTCAATAGTTCAGTTTTTTTTAAACGAAGTCGAGGCATGCATTCAGCAAACCCTGCAGCCAAATCCGGACCGAGTCGTTTTTGGTGACTTCAACCCAGCAAGTAACCAATCTGATAGCACACACCCTTCAATCTGTAGGAGGTAGCAGATATCATCGAAAATTCAATGCCAAAAAAGAATAAGGACCAGATGGAGTCTCTAAATACATCCTGAAAATTCTTCCGCATGCAGTGATGATCTTTTCAACAATTATCATAAACAACTGCAACTTCCCCCAAAGGTGGAAACAGCTAAGATCGTGGCCATCCCGCAGAAAGGCGCTTGCAACTTGGTGTCCAAGTTCGCTTTTGAACAACTTAGGTTAAATACTGGAAGAAGTATTACTTTGGAGACTAAATAGGTTCTGGAGCGAAAATGCCATCATACCGGACATGCAGTTTAGCTTTAGGGAAAAACACTCAATTTTGCCACTCCTGAAGTTCCAGCATGACATCACCAAAGCGCTCAAAACCATCATATCACCGTTGGATGCTTTCTGGATGTCGAGACACCTGGAACAAAATCACACACCGACGACGATCAATGAGAGCGATAATTATTGCCGAAAATGTTACGCATCGGAAAATAACTTTGCAGAACGAATAAAGAGCAACTAAAAGGGCAATGTTGGGAAAGCTTCTGGAAAATGAGGAGAGGAAACGCGATAGAGCTGTATTAAATCACCAAGGAAATCCTTGGGCAACGTACCACAACAAATCGTCCTGTGCTGGGCATCAACGGCAAATCTTTTGGTGACAATGTAAGATCATCTCAGAAGATGGATGGAGCACTTCTCTGAACTGCTCAGCGACAATATGAATATGAATGTAAAGCCAGAAATGATCATCATGCGCTGATCATCATCTAACCAGTGGAGTTCTTGAAGGTGGAGCTTGAAATCACAGCTGCCGTTCCACTTATTCGAGATGTTTGGGAGAACGTTACATATCCCAAAGACTCGAAGAGTGTTATTGTGAATATACCAAAGAAAGGTATGCTTCAAAGGGAGTTAAAGTGTTGCTGTGAAGGCTGCAGTGACCGGACCACAGATATTACACAGAAACATATTCATTGTTTCTTGGTTGAAATGTTTTCATATTCATGCATCCCTATTCATAAAGTAATAACCTGCTAATGCTTAGTCTTCTACTCGGCTGATTTATTTCAGCAGTATGTAGAATTTGTATTATAAAAAAAATTTTAATATGTAAACTAATAACCTGCTACAAAATAATTGTAATTTTAATTGTAATTGTAATTGTAATTGTAATTGTAATTGTAATTGTAATTGTAATTGTAATTGTAATTGTAATTGTAATTGTAATTGTAATTGTAATTGTAATTGTAATTGTAATTGTAATTGTAATTGTAATTGTAATTGTAATTGTAATTGTAATTGTAATTGTAATTGTAATTGTAATTGTAATTGTAATTGTAATTGTAATTGTAATTGTAATTGTAATTGTAATTGTAATTGTAATTGTAATTGTAATTGTAATTGTAATTGTAATTGTAATTGTAATTGTAATTGTAATTGTAATTGTAATTGTAATTGTAATTGTAATTGTAATTGTAATTGTAATTGTAATTGTAATTGTAATTGTAATTGTAATTGTAATTGTAATTGTAATTGTAATTGTAATTGTAATTGTAATTGTAATTGTAATTGTAATTGTAATTGTAATTGTAATTGTAATTGTAATTGTAATTGTAATTGTAATTGTAATTGTAATTGTAATTGTAATTGTAATTGTAATTGTAATTGTAATTGTAATTGTAATTGTAATTGTAATTGTAATTGTAATTGTAATTGTAATTGTAATTGTAATTGTAATTGTAATTGTAATTGTAATTGTAATTGTAATTGTAATTGTAATTGTAATTGTAATTGTAATTGTAATTGTAATTGTAATTGTAATTGTAATTGTAATTGTAATTGTAATTGTAATTGTAATTGTAATTGTAATTGTAATTGTAATTGTAATTGTAATTGTAATTGTAATTGTAATTGTAATTGTAATTGTAATTGTAATTGTAATTGTAATTGTAATTGTAATTGTAATTGTAATTGTAATTGTAATTGTAATTGTAATTGTAATTGTAATTGTAATTGTAATTGTAATTGTAATTGTAATTGTAATTGTAATTGTAATTGTAATTGTAATTGTAATTGTAATTGTAATTGTAATTGTAATTGTAATTGTAATTGTAATTGTAATTGTAATTGTAATTGTAATTGTAATTGTAATTGTAATTGTAATTGTAATTGTAATTGTAATTGTAATTGTAATTGTAATTGTAATTGTAATTGTAATTGTAATTGTAATTGTAATTGTAATTGTAATTGTAATTGTAATTGTAATTGTAATTGTAATTGTAATTGTAATTGTAATTGTAATTGTAATTGTAATTGTAATTGTAATTGTAATTGTAATTGTAATTGTAATTGTAATTGTAATTGTAATTGTAATTGTAATTGTAATTGTAATTGTAATTGTAATTGTAATTGTAATTGTAATTGTAATTGTAATTGTAATTGTAATTGTAATTGTAATTGTAATTGTAATTGTAATTGTAATTGTAATTGTAATTGTAATTGTAATTGTAATTGTAATTGTAATTGTAATTGTAATTGTAATTGTAATTGTAATTGTAATTGTAATTGTAATTGTAATTGTAATTGTAATTGTAATTGTAATTGTAATTGTAATTGTAATTGTAATTGTAATTGTAATTGTAATTGTAATTGTAATTGTAATTGTAATTGTAATTGTAATTGTAATTGTAATTGTAATTGTAATTGTAATTGTAATTGTAATTGTAATTGTAATTGTAATTGTAATTGTAATTGTAATTGTAATTGTAATTGTAATTGTAATTGTAATTGTAATTGTAATTGTAATTGTAATTGTAATTGTAATTGTAATTGTAATTGTAATTGTAATTGTAATTGTAATTGTAATTGTAATTGTAATTGTAATTGTAATTGTAATTGTAATTGTAATTGTAATTGTAATTGTAATTGTAATTGTAATTGTAATTGTAATTGTAATTGTAATTGTAATTGTAATTGTAATTGTAATTGTAATTGTAATTGTAATTGTAATTGTAATTGTAATTGTAATTGTAATTGTAATTGTAATTGTAATTGTAATTGTAATTGTAATTGTAATTGTAATTGTAATTGTAATTGTAATTGTAATTGTAATTGTAATTGTAATTGTAATTGTAATTGTAATTGTAATTGTAATTGTAATTGTAATTGTAATTGTAATTGTAATTGTAATTGTAATTGTAATTGTAATTGTAATTGTAATTGTAATTGTAATTGTAATTGTAATTGTAATTGTAATTGTAATTGTAATTGTAATTGTAATTGTAATTGTAATTGTAATTGTAATTGTAATTGTAATTGTAATTGTAATTGTAATTGTAATTGTAATTGTAATTGTAATTGTAATTGTAATTGTAATTGTAATTGTAATTGTAATTGTAATTGTAATTGTAATTGTAATTGTAATTGTAATTGTAATTGTAATTGTAATTGTAATTGTAATTGTAATTGTAATTGTAATTGTAATTGTAATTGTAATTGTAATTGTAATTGTAATTGTAATTGTAATTGTAATTGTAATTGTAATTGTAATTGTAATTGTAATTGTAATTGTAATTGTAATTGTAATTGTAATTGTAATTGTAATTGTAATTGTAATTGTAATTGTAATTGTAATTGTAATTGTAATTGTAATTGTAATTGTAATTGTAATTGTAATTGTAATTGTAATTGTAATTGTAATTGTAATTGTAATTGTAATTGTAATTGTAATTGTAATTGTAATTGTAATTGTAATTGTAATTGTAATTGTAATTGTAATTGTAATTGTAATTGTAATTGTAATTGTAATTGTAATTGTAATTGTAATTGTAATTGTAATTGTAATTGTAATTGTAATTGTAATTGTAATTGTAATTGTAATTGTAATTGTAATTGTAATTGTAATTGTAATTGTAATTGTAATTGTAATTGTAATTGTAATTGTAATTGTAATTGTAATTGTAATTGTAATTGTAATTGTAATTGTAATTGTAATTGTAATTGTAATTGTAATTGTAATTGTAATTGTAATTGTAATTGTAATTGTAATTGTAATTGTAATTGTAATTGTAATTGTAATTGTAATTGTAATTGTAATTGTAATTGTAATTGTAATTTTAAGTGTATTACTGAAATGTGAATTCGAAAAAAAACACAACCCCTGCTCTCAGACTATTAAGTGGCAAATAATTTGTAAAATAATGTAAATCGGATTACCGAATCTGTATGGGTTTCGAAAAGCAAATCCCGTCATGCATTTTTAAAAATATAGGTAGATGATATCCAATTACCCATTGTTCCTATTCTGTAACCTTTAGAATTAATTAAATTTTATACAAGCAGAAACCTATCAATCATTTCCAGTAGCGCTTATCACCATGTCGCATACTTCCACCGAATTGAGCTAATCCCATCACAAAGCCACTATGAATGTTCTGATAGCACGTGAATGATGCAATTTTTATGCAAATATGATCACAGTCAATGCAATTTCGTGTGACATTCAAAATTGCATGCGTTGGTAAAATTTTCCATTTATATTTTCACCGCAGAAGTTTTACTTCTCGACTTTGACATTTGGATTGGATTGAGCTTCCACTTAAATAGTTACCATCAAAAATAACTTTACTTTTATAATTTATTGACACCCACAATAATCACTTATCATTAAATTCTATGAATAAATTGTTCAAATTTTTGAAATCATTCTACTTCCCGTTATTTGCTGAAGACGCTATCCAAATAAGGTTTTTTAGGAAGTGAAATATTTACATTTTAAATGAGTTTTGTATTGATTTAATTTGCATATCAATATGGATGCTTCATGCTTCAAAATAATTTATGGGCTATCAAGTATTTTTGGGCAAAGTTCAGAAATATCGTGTCTAGTTGTCACATCTGTCTGGTTGTGCTTTACGCATCGCAGGCCATCATAATAATCAACTGTGACATAGTTTTGCATTTTATTTGTGTTTAATATAATTGTGATGCATTTAAATTATGAGATTATGACAAATTGCCGTTACAATTTAAATTGTGTTCGTTTTATGTATAGGTTCGAACAAATTAGTGGGCCATTATTAATTTTATGTAATTAGAACACTTAAAACAAAAAAAAAAATGATTTCGAAGGTGTGGTTTATTTACTATTTTTCTTGAAAATTTTATTCTGTCTATTGCATTGTTTTAAACTAGTTATAACCGGATTTCGGAAGATTTTATTCATGTGCATTTCATTTATTTTATCAGTAACAAGCAAATGTAGGTGCTGTCGTTGGTGCAAGCATTTATATTATATGTATGTATATTAAATTGGAGTATTGTTTTGCTTTGAAGGATCACATTTTTGATTGCCTTTCCGCCGGCTAAGATGGAGTGCGTGCGTTTCACCAAGTAGCAACACTGTGTTGGTGTGATTTGACACTTGATATGAGCCAACAGTGGGGTCTAACGTCAGCTATAAGACTTGTGCATGTTCCTTGGGCAACTATTTAACAATATTTTACAATCAGTCAGACACCTAGAAAGTGATGAGGCCTTACATGCGAGACACCTACAAATATTCAAAATATTCATAAGACTCACGGCGCGGCTGCCGGCTGCGGCGGTGCGTGCGTGTCGTATCGTATCAAAACATACTTCAGATCGAAAATGACAGATGAAAAAAGGCTGAATGGTTCAGTCTTATTAAATATATGTACATACAGTCGACTCCGCTTCACTGGAACACCATGCTTGCAGAACATTTGTTATAACTGATAACTTGTTTAAAAAAAGCGGTTTTCTTTTAGCCTGAAAATCTAGGTATGATTTTTTGTATTGTGTCAAAATAGTTATATTTCCATATGAAACAATTCAAACAAAAAAGTTATTTATGTGCATTTTTAATGACATAAATATTGCGTCAGCCATACGTTTTCTGTCGAAAATTTTTGAGGATAAGCCAAAAAATAAACAAATTTAAAAGAAACGACTGAATCCAGGAGGGTGTGACAAGAAATGAGATTTTGAAATTTCAGATTTTACATTCTAAATTCAAAGGATGTGGTGTTCGATTTAAAATTTGACGGCAGCATTTAACGGTCGTTTCACTTATGCAGAGTTGAATAAGTGAAAAATGTTCATTTGAGGCAAACAATTTTGTTTCAATTATCCGCAGTGAGCAATTAAGCCTATTTGAGTTATGCGAAGCAGATTGTGTGAAAAATCCTCAAAAAGGCTCCGGAATAAAATTCTTGTTTCAGATAACCGATGTTTTCAGGTAAGCGGAATGCAGTTAAGCGGAGTTGACTGTATATGTATACATATAATGATGTTGTAATCGATGTTCAAAAAGTTATAGACCTCTGGTTTTTTAATTCCTAGCAAAATGAGTTTCCTGAATAATGACAACTGAATATAAAATTAATTACATAAGTGGATGAAGTTTTTTTGACACCCTGTATATGTGTTTGATGTGAATTAAACAAATTTAAAAATTAGTTTCATCCACATTCCTTAAAAAAATGCCAACAGAACGAAACATATAGGAATTTTTTTCGTGTAAGCAAAATTCGATAAGCAAAAAAAGGTCAACCTATATTTGTCTCAATTTAAAAACAGAGCATTTTTTTGTGAAGCAAAATTGGATTGTGTCCAAATCTATTGCTTTAACTTTAAATTATCATTTAACTTTTTTTTTATAACTATCACGCACTCAAGGGATTTGTGCTACCCTTATAATGTTTTATCATAAAGCGAGCAGAGGAAAGTTATAGAGGATTAAGGAGGAGAAACCGATGAACATTGATCTTGAATTCTTTGAGGTTATAATGAGTGGGAAATATTGAGTTTGGTAAAGTATTCCACATACGTGTGGTGCAGCTAAAGAACGAATCCCTATATTTTACCGTAGGTCCGAAGTTGGGCTCAATGGTAAACTGATGGGCATTCCTGACGGGCTTGACGGATGTTGCGTGAAAATTGTTTCAGAAGAGGAATGCCACTGGCTACTTCACGAGAACAATGGTGGTAAAAAAAGCGATAGAAAAGGGAGAGGCACGAAACATTTCGATTCTCAAGGGTGTCTATGACTGCGTTGGTAGTGGTATTCCCTATAATTAATCTTAACGCTTTGTTTTGGATCCGATCAAGGAGATGTAAAGAATTTTGTGGAGCACCTGCCCGAATTTGGGAGATATACTCTAGCTTTGGTAGAACCTAGAATGAATGAATGATTTAGTAGCCATATCAGAAGGTGTAAAGAATTGTTTGCAATGTCCAGGAAAACATTTCGCAGCTTTTTTGGCAGTTACATGTATGTGATCATTCCATAGTAAGTGGTCAGAGAAACACATACCGAGAGAAGGAAGCTTTTGGGTGTCCTCAATGCAAGTGCCATTCATAGATAGAAGCAATGGGGGTATAAGTTTTTCTTAAGCGAGAGCATGCACTAATGTTTTTTGGAGGCATTACATTCCACGCGGTTAATGATACCGCACTGAAAAATCATGTTGAGATCAGAGTTAAATGACGTTAACATATGCTGACGCTGCAGCTTAACATCTGAAGAACGGAGAGTTGATTCTGGAAATAAGTATAAGCTTTTGGGTGTCCTCAATGCAAGTGCCATTCATAGATAGAAGCAATGGGGGTATAAGTTTTTCTTAAGCGAGAGCATGCACTAATGTTTTTTGGAGGCATTACATTCCACGCGGTTAATGATACCGCACTGAAAAATCATGTTGAGATCAGAGTTAAATGACGTTAACATATGCTGACGCTGCAGCTTAACATCTGAAGAACGGAGAGTTGATTCTGGAAATAAGTATGGAATGAGAAACTAAGAGTGCTGTCATCAGAAACACAATGAAGCGGATTAGACTTGAGAATTTTATGAGCTGCAGTTTTTGTAAGAGAATTTCTTCATAAATACTGATGGTTTTCGAAAAAGATGATTTGTTCCCTTTAACCTGACAAAATCTAATAATCTGGGAGCCCGCCATAGGATAACCTATACCCTCATCTCTTTACTAGATGAGAGGTATATAGATACAGTTTTGTTTTTAGAAAGTTTCCAAATAAACAATTTGCGCTTGGGTTGCCTAAAAAAAGAGGGCAAAACATAGGGTTGTCATACGCTTTAAAGGTCCATTTTTGTCTTTATTCAATTATCTGATTGAGCTTATTTGGTAAGCCATAATGATATAAAAAAATATAATATGAAAGGAAAGCAGTATGGGCATTTCGGTCTACCTTTTGCCCAGGAATGAGATATGGAAAGCTTAGCCCTAGACACCATTTGTTTGTATGGACACAAAGCTATAAACCATTGGGTTTAGGCAGTATATGGCAACAAATATTGCAATTAGAGCAAAAATTAATTGCAATAGTGTTCCATTGAAATGACAGTATTGGTCTAATAGACCCCAAAATAAATGAAATTTATTCCGATGGCCAATATTAGCGAATAACATTATGGTATATGGTTGGCGAATAATTCGCTTAACAGTATAAAAATTCTACTTTTTTTTATTCGATTTAGCGAATTTAATGGATGACTATAATTGTGCATCAAGTGCCTACAATTGAGATATAAAACGTTGGAAATCTTAGTACAAGAGCATCATTTTCGAATATGGACACAGAACTGTAAACCAATTTGTGTATGTTTATTCGAATTTTCAAAGTGTTTTTCTTCCTGTTTTGGTCGCTTATTTTAGCCAACTCCGATTGTTTAAGACAAAGGAAAAATATTCGTGTGTGGTACACTCCATAGTAACTAATCATTTTCAAAGGTATCGTTTCAGGGCACTAGGTAGACCAGGTCCCATATATTTTTGCCCATTCTCCTTTAATTTAAAAATTTCCAAATGGGGGGATTTTTTGAAATTTTAAATTCGAGGGTGAATTAGGGTGAAGGAATTAAGAGGTCAAAAGCTTATATTCTTAACGGTAAGTAAGAGAGAAATAATTTTTTTGCAACCAAAAGTGGAGACAAATGTGTTTGAGAAAAATTACTATAAATCAGTGTGACGTTCTATTGAAATGAAATAAATGTTTTAAAGCGCATATTGTTTTTTTATTTTAAAGTTGATCCTCATTGAACTTATTAACCCAATAAATAATTTATTCCCAAAAACTTAAAAGTTGATCCTCATTGAACTTATTAACCCAATAAATAATTTATGCCCGAAAACTCCCGTTGCAAACGGGCTGATGCAAATGAACTTTTAAAACAAAATTAAATATACGCAGCTATGGAACAATCTATCAAAACCAAAATTATTTCGCTTAGAAATATTAGTCTAAAATCCTTAAGAGTGAATTAGCCAGTTTAGGTTTCTTCAGAGAGTATTTTTTTTATTTTCAGACTTTTAAAATTATGTGAACGAGCATGAACATAATAGAGTTTTCAATTAAAAAACTAAAAGAAAATCGTTTTTTTTTTAATATTGTTTAAAATATACTCTCTGAAGATGCAAGAAATTTGTGTTCCCTGCTGATCTGGCTGTGATCTACAAAGCATTTATTTGTCTAGAATTTGAATACAACTCACAAATTCAGTCAATAACCCAACTAAGTCGAGCTAAAGACGAACGAGCAATGCTCTACCCATTTTAACATTTTTTAATTTGTCATTCAATGTTTTCTGTGTTGCTTGGCTAACTTTATATCATGTTAGGAAAGAAAGTAAGAACATAAACAACATTGCACGACAAATTATTAAGCTATAAATTATTCACCATAAGTAGTTTTTTGAGGGGGTGTTTTCTAACTTGAAATCAAGCAATCGAAGTAACACAAACAACATAAAACGACAAATTTGAAAATTTCAAAGCTTATTAAGGACTCCTTCGATAAATTATACAATTAACAATTTTTCGATCCGAAAATGTTGCCTTTTAACTTGACAAACATAAAAAAACTGTCACAAGACTGTATGTGTTGTCATTGTTTCTTAGTAATTTTATTTGTATTTTAAGGTTATCCTTCGATAAATTATACAATTAACAATTTTTCGATCCGAAAATGTTGCCTTTTAACTTGACAAACATACAAAAACTATGTCACAAGACTGTATGTGTTGTCATTGTTTCTTAGTAATTTTATTTTTATTTTAAGGTTATCTTTTTGAGAACGTTGACTTTCCACCCTAAGCGAGGAAAAATAAAGTCATAATTTTAAGAATCTGACAAAATCTGGTAGCGGTTTTTAGAGCCATAAAAACCTAATTTCAAGAGATAGTCTACAAAACAAAAAAAATGAAGAAGGAAATCGTGGTCCACCCTTCCATATATTAATATCGATTTTGAATGGAACAGTCACTGTCACTAATCACAAATCACATAACCCAATTCCTTCCAATATCTTCATATTCCTAAATGCCAAACTTGTTTTATATGAGATTACAAGTTTAAAGTTCAATGAATCACTCTGATTACGAATGGTGCAGTTAAAAAAAAAGTTATTAATAAATTATTATTATTTCTTATATGTATGCATGTAGGTAGGTACCTATAACCGCATTGTCCTACTTAAATACATCAAATTGTGCAACACCTTTTTCAAAACCGCGATGCATCGTAAAGTAGTGTCGCTCATATACCAACAAAAACCACCAACAACGCAATTAAAACGATATAAGAGAATAATTATAATGACATAATTTCCGGATAATTCAAACAACCTAAATCCACGTGTGAACAATAATGCTGGTTGGTTGGTATTTCCACCATCACGCAGAGAGATAAGACTTCACAAAACTGATGTAATACCCTCTTTCGATTGGGTCCAGAAATCATCTTTGAGTCGCCCCGGCTCCATTATGTACATTATGTAATAATTAATTAAAAAAGGCTTAATCCCACAACAACAATAATTCAAATTTTATCTCACAACACTTTCACCTGGATACGCATTTTTAAAATGAGATCACTCCTTGAGCAAAAATTAAAATAAAAACAAACAAAAAACATATCAAATCTGTGCTCCTTGAGAATATAACTACCTTATCCCTGATCTGAATTTCCCATCACTGCAATCCATGCAGAACTATAATTTTTTTTAAGTAGCTTGTCATAAATGACCATGATGGAAATTAAATATGCATATATAGGTACTATTGAAAAAAAAAAACAATAATAATGTCAAAGTCGAGTTGAAAATTGCATTTCCCTATTAACAACTTGCAACCCTCAATGAGGGACAAATCAAACACAAAACCAATTAAACCATCATAACAACGAGTGTGAACGTCCTTCAAATAGTTTTTTTTTTGTTTATAAAACAATTTTGACCGACTGACTGATGCAAATACTCGCTACAAGCACACACCTACTCCACCACCTACCCCAACAATTTGTTTTTTTTTTTTTTGTTATAGGCATCACCATCAATGCTGCTAAAAAGCTTCACACTTCAAAACAAAAACTTTGACAATCCACGAAAAAAAAAACTAAATAAAAAAAAAAAAACACCATGAGGGAGTAAGGTGAGACACCACAATAATAGTCGTAGGTATGTATGTATCTCAAAAAAAGTACAAGTCTCTATAGAATATAAACAAAACAAAGTTCATCGTTTATAGAGTGGGCTGCTTATCAAGTCGAAGCGGCGCGACGGCGCGGGGCGGTATATGAGCGCGGCGTGTTAAGTATAGAAAAGCGACTCCAAAAAGCCAAGGACACTCTACTTCTCTAACACTATCTCACTAGATACGCGCTTTTTTTAAAGTTTTGTATCTCTCACTCTAGCAGAATTAAGTGCAACGCAAGTGGCTTCGAACAAGCGCGACAGATACACTCCATAGATATCCGCGAGATATACCACAATTTATTGGCTTGTTTTATTTTTTGTTTTTGCCATGGGTAATATACACGCGTGTGTATTGGAAAATTGTTGTATTTTAAATGTTTTAACCGCCAAATTCCGTCGAACATAAGTAGCAATTTTTAATTCATATAAATGTCAATTCGATTTGTGATTTTAGACAGTGAGGATCTCATTGCACATTGGTTCTATAATTATTTTTGTTAAAAAAGTTCCTATAGATTCTCAGATCCTTAAACTTAAAAATAATTGAACATTGAATATTTTATGTACAAATAATTAAATTAAAACAAAAAAATTGTAACGAGAAAAACATCCCTTTTTAAAAAATAGTTTTCAAATTGTGTTATTAAATATTTGTGATTTTTTTTAAATTTTGTTTAAATAAAATAGTTTACTATAACTTATATCATTTTTAAGACTTACCTAGTGTGAAAAAGATAAACCAGTGAAATGTTTACCAAATCAATGATCGTTAGTCTTATATTTGTAATCTTTGGTGTTATAAGCGCCTTCGCGATACCGTCTTCACGTCTGGTGAATTCTTGCAATTGTGGTACGTTTGTTTTTGGTTTTTGTTTATTTGCTTTTTTTGCGTGTTAAAAATATATTCATAAATTTTTAATAATTTATCTCATAAACGTTAATATTTTAGTAATATGTCATTTGTCATTCAGTTTTGATAAGATTTTGAACTTACTATAGATTTTGTTGTATAAATTATTAAAGCAAGCGTGGTTTTTGTTGATGAAGAGACATTAAAAAGTAATTATTATCTTTTTGAACTTGTTTAACATAATGTAAATGTATACTTACCTATCTAATCAAGGTGAAGAAGGTGTTTGTGTTTTATTAATGTAAACATTTTGTTATAAGTGGGAGTGTGTGTGTTGTGGTTTGTGGGTGACACAGTAATAATGAACTTGTGGAAAATTGTCTAATTTGTTAGATCTGGTTTATGATTGAATTCGGAAATGAATATTTTTGAATTACTGTAAATAGCTACATAATGTGTTGTTTACATAATTTTGTTGATTTAATTAATTTTAATAAGTTGTTTTTTCTGGTGATGACATTAATCGCACTGTAAATGAAAAACCTTGCTATTATGAAAATAATGCAGGCCAAAATAAATTAGTGTCGCCATTCTGTCTGTCTTCTATTGCGGTTACAGCCTAAACGGCTTAGTATATTTTCTTCAAACTTAGTACCTACTACCTACCTAATTCTTGGGATAGTATGCTCACAGGTTTTTTTATTAATTTTTTAAGGACAAAAATAAAGGTTCCTGCAATTTTGATAAGCCACTAAGTAAAATACTATTTTTCTCAAAATTCGCATCCACGATTCTGATAAAAAAAATTGAAAACAAATTATAATGTCGCTAATGATTGATAAGTGAAGCTTCTTTGTAAATATTTGAATCTCCTTGTTGTAGGTACCTACATATTAATTTTGTATTTGTTTTATTTTATGTTTGATATTTACATTTAAAGTAATTATTTATTATTTAAATTTCTATGTAGTAAATCCATTTTCAAAATGATATCTGATATTGACAACAAAATAATTCTAAACTAACAACTATTTTTCATATTTTCGACTTTCTCATTATAGCATAATCTGATTAAAATAATTATTTATATACAGAAACTAGAAAAAGCCTTATAATAATATTTAATATCAAAATTTTCAAATCAATTTTCTTTTTATTTTGAAAATATGATTTTTATTGAATATTTATTTATACATATTTATTTATAATAATTACTTAAAACAGAAAAAAATAAAAGCCTGAATAAAATGGTAACACTAGCGATGCCATTTTATACCTTTTTGTAGAGTCAGCACCTAATTCTTTGTTTTTTCAAAGAGTGGTTTTAGTGAACAGTTTTTGAAAAATAGATTTTCAAACTCAAAATTTTGAAAAAAAAATCAAAACAAGATTTAATGACATTGTTTTTCCGTTTCCTTATCTATAAGAATTCAATGCTCTTATCAATTTTCTGTAAAACACTGAAAACCGCATAGTTCTAGGAGTTTTTTTTTTAATATTTACAAATAACTCTATCGTAAGGCTAACTGGCTGAACACGATAAAAAGCCGCAACAAGAGCTGCAGTTGCAAGTAGAACAGTAGTTGTCAAAAAATATCGTACCTTCTATTTTCTATGTGCCCACAATGCAGCAGTACAGTTTGATCATTTTTGTTGATAAATTCCAAAATATATGCCTCTTATGTATTGCTTAATAATTGTTTCACATTCATTCACTATTTCTATAACCCAAAAAAAAAAAAAACGCTGAAAACAAAAATATTTTTTTTCCTCGCAGTAGATTGTTTTTTTTTTACTAAGTATTCGGAATGTGAAAGCGTGCAGCTAAAGTTAAAAGTTGACTAACTTGTGCGATACGGTGCGATGAATTGATAGCAGCTGCGTCGCATCGTGTTCGCAACATTGAATTTGTGTGTATTAAATATTTTGACAAATACTGCAGCACCGATTGCCAATGCACCTACGTCTTCATTGTGTTCCGTGGCCGTGTGTCAATTGCGTTAAAAGTGCGTTAAATTTGATCCCATGGCTAAATTTTTACATTACTGAGGTGAATATAGTCGTCAAAAATTTAGTCTGCTCAGGAGCTCGTTCAAACTTTAACTAGTGAATACATTTTGGCGTTTGTATTAAACTTCTTGAACATTACTGACCCCATCGACCTATTATACCTGGACTGCTAGAAGCCAACATCACGATGGTTCCATTTATTAAAAAAAATCGATACACTAGCGGCAATTTGATAATGACTTGGGGCCAGTGTATTCACAGTGGGTTACATTTAGTATGTAACTTTCACACGCTCTAATTAACAAACGCTTATCAACCAAAATTGACTTATTAGCTATATCCACCATTAGGAACTCGTACTTTGAATTTTTTGAAATTAATTTGATCAACAATAAATAAATTCGACGATTTCCAAGTTTCAATAAATATGGATTAAAGCGGGGTACACATTATCAAACAAAATTGTTTGATGTAAAACACTTAATAGTATAATCAAACAAATTTGTGAACAAAGAACGCGTTTGTCAAACAGAGAGTACACACCATCATATTTGTCGAACAGGTTTGATAATGCTTAAAGCCACACTAGCCCACTGTGTATTAATACATCTCAAATTGAAAGCGGGAAAAAATTCCACGCGACCGCCAGATTTGGGGGAAAGAAATGACTTTTCATTTTTGCTTCCACACTTGCTTGTACTATTAATACATAACAATAACCTAAAAATTAGTATGATAGAATGTGGGATAGAATTAGAACCATTTCTTAAAATTCTTCATGTATTAACACATTTCAAATCGTGTGGGATAGAATGTCGGGTTGTGTAGGTTGGGGTGTCATATTTTGTTTCCACACTATTCTACACAATTTGTTTCCCATTTTTTTGAAATTTATTAATACACAGTGGGCTAGTGTGGAATGCCTTTTAAGGCTCTTCCAAACCAACGCGAAACATTCGACGCGGCGGAGAAACATTCGCCGTTGGCTTGGACACTCTCAAATATCTCCATGTAAATAAATTTCGACTAGCGAATGTTTCACCTTAAAGGCTCTCACAAACCATTGCGAAACATTCGGCGTGGCGCAATAAGCACTGTTGTCGCTTTTAATCGGTTAAACCATCCAATGCAGATTTGTATGGGAATGACGATCGACTAGCAGTCCAAGTATACTAGGTCCATGACTGCCACTGTCAAAATGCAATTTCCGCGTTCAAGATCGTATCCAAAGCGGTTTGGATAGATTTAGTTGTTGTAATTCCTTCTTAATAAAGCTATTGCAACAACAAATCAAGGTATCTGAATATTTTTGGATAGGTTGACACCGTCTCGGATAGGTTCATTAACGCAAGGAATGTCAATAGGAATTGCATGTTTTAAAAAATCACATTTAATGCCCTTCAATTCTATTCACCCCTATAAAAACTGATGTAGTAGCCCGTAGCGTAATGGTTAGTGCGTTCGACTGTCACGCTGGAGGTCTGGGTTCGCTTCCCAGCCTAGTTCACCTCTAATCTAAAAAGTTTTTTCAGGGCTACTGCCTCTTGCGAGGAATTGACAAAAGCTCCAAGAGTATCACTTGTCACGAATAAGTGCTTCTGGTCTAGACGCTCGGATTCGGCATAAAACTGTAGGTCCCTTGCATTCCTGTCGACCGCACACAGGAATGGTTGCGAGTTGTTAGTCACTAGGCCCTGTTTTTTCACGAGCCGTTGTTCCGTAATCCGGCTGAATGATCATTTCAGCAACCGGCTTAGTATTTTCTTATTTTTTCTAAGAAGTCGGTTTCCTTGTTTTTTAATATTTTGAATAATGAAACTCATTGGGTATTTTGAGTTTGACTAAGAAGCGTTGAATTTTGAAATCAAAAGTAGTGCAGACATTTTACATAAGCCACACCTGAACATAAGATCAAGTAGGTATATGCGACATTTCACTTAATTTGTTTGAAAATATTCAATATTTATTAACCTGGGTTAGTTACTAAAACTGAACTTTACTAAAACTGTGGAAGATTTTCAAAATAAGTGTCTGATAACAGTGGGCCTTACCAATAATAAAATTCAGAAAAAACTTTAATATTTAAGTGGAATCTAAATAAGAACCATACGCCCAATAATAAATATAACAATATGCTTTGTATGGATATCTCACTGTTTGGACATGGATTTTTGCGTATGTTTTTAAGATAGTTTCATAGTCCTGCCATCGTTCATGGCCTGTGGAGGCGGCATATAAAGAAACGCATGTTTAACTCCCTAATTAAGTGTTGCTGTCATTCTGGCAGTTTATCGGAGGTGTCAGCCTTATAAAGATTATTTGTTGACTTTTAACAATAACACAAATGTCATTCCTATCCGCAGGAGTTGTCTATTTTGCAACAAATAGATAAAGTAATAGAGCACTATTTAGTAAAAGGGGTGTTTAATTTGGTTGTTGGTAAACATACAAATTAACTCGTCTTGTATTGTATGCCTATGGTCATCAATAGACCGTTTTTACAGTGTAGGTACTATTGACTTTTTACTTGCGATATACGTAGGCAAGTTTCGGATTCGTACAAAAAAAAATTCGAGATAATAATTTTCCCTAACATTACGATGATACAGAACGCGAAAAAAGTGGGTCTCACAGGTCTATCTGTCTGTCTGTCCGTCTGTCTGTACCTCAACCTGCAGCCTCAACGGCTGAAGCGATTTTCTTCAAACTTTGCACTGAAGGTTCTTAGGTGATTCCCTAGAGGGGAAATTGAACATTTTTTTTTTAGCTCGAAAAATAACGGTACCTGTCATACAACTAGTGGCATACACAGGGGGGGGGGCTTTAGGGGCTTGAGCCCTCCCCCAAGCAAAATGGTGTACTGTGCTAAGATTTCATATATCATCAGAGAAAGTTTTTTTTATTATTTTTAGTTAAAATTTTATTGTTGTTAATTTTGAACTTTAGCAGTATTTTCAATTTTAATTTAAAAAAAAAAATCAATAGACATGGAAGTCGTATTGAAATCATTAGTTCATACCACACGTAATATTGAAACCGAAACAAAATTCCCTTGCATTGCAATCAGTCAAATTTCGCAAAATGATTTCACACATTTAATTTTTTCTTTCTTTTCCCATTTAAAAAAAAGCCGGAATGAAATAACATATGCAGTGCACTAATTTACATAATAGGTTCCCTTGATATATTCTCTTTTTTATTACCTTTTAGTGGTCAAATGCTTTAGTTATACTTTAACCAGTATCTGCGCGCTCAGTGAACGTATCAAATATTCAAAAAATATTTTTAAATATCTGTTAACTTTTTTTGCCGAATGTTATTTCTAATTCTACGACATAAGACATTGTAAGAAAGCTGCAGTCAATTGATGACATTTCGAAAAACTGCCTTTAACTTGTATCAGAGGTAGATAATCTTATCAAACTCTTTTCTTTTGTAAGTTAATGGACCGTATTCATTGTCGTTTTAAACAATTATGATAAGTTAAAACTTAAAAGATAACCTAAACATTTATTTTAGTTTTTGTCAATGCACTATTTTTGGCGTTCAATAATTAAATAAACTTCTATTTTGATAAGTACAGAAATCGAATTGGAATAAATTTGTATAATTGATCTTATTTAAACTGTACTTAAGTAAAACATGAGTTTAGCGAAACCACTACGAAAACGCCCAAATAATAATTGAGATAAAATGAGAATTTCCTTGAGAAATGTTACCATTTTTTTCATTGTAATTGTATAGCTACTGCTTCTGCTACGTTAAACTATAATGGCTGTTCCTTTACTCTAAATTTCTGTGATTTTCTGCGCATTTTGTTCCCAAGTTCTGTCAATTTCGTTACTATTATATGAGCTTCACAGGACTTTGGACTAAAAATCACAGAAACTCAAAGGAAAGGAACAGACTTAATAAATGCATTACAAAACATATAGGACTTGTAAAAGTTACGTTATACGCGGGTGTTTGGTTTGGAGAATTCAATATCTTGAAAACGGGGTAATGATTTTTTTTTTGATTTTGTGCAAAATTTTATTTTATTAAATACTAAAAGTTGGCATACCAAATTTTATTTTAAAAAATGTTCAAGAATTTTTATATATAAAAAACTAATTTAAAAAAAAAACGCTCTAACGATTTTTGGATTTATTTTTTCATAAACTCATATTTATTAAACAAATCAGATGGCATACAATGATGCAACCACTCCACAATCCGAACCAAAATGTCACTCTCTGTGGATGCATCGGCTTCTCGTCAGTAACGTGCGGGTTTTCCGAGCCCCAGATGCGGCAATTTTGTTTGTTAACGATGCTGCCGAGATGAAAATGCACCTCCTCAGAAAAGATGATTTTTCGCCCTCACTCACCCGCACTCAATTTGGAATTAAGTTTTCAATATTTGCCAACGTTGTTCAAGCGTAAAGCGACTCATTTCGTTCCGCGGAGGTATGATTCGCAGTCTGAGTAAGTGACACTTAAATGCCCATCATGGGGGACTTAAGTCCAAATTATTCATCTAAGTGTTAAGCATATTGCGCATTTAACTGCCACTACTGTAACTGTAAAACTGATCCTTATGTTCACAACTAGAAAAAAGAAAAAAATTATATAATGGGTGACATGAAGAGCTCAAACAATTGGCAACTTGAATTCCCAACTTCTGGTAACCATATAAAATTTATTCACACAGTAGATACAAATACAGTATTCCCCGATTAGTTGCACCGCGCTTTATTAACTTCCCGCTTACTTGACAGAAAAAAAAATAGTTTCGAATACTTTCTTATTATGTGTTAGTCCAACAGTTTTTTTATACGCAAATAATCTGACGAAATTATCGGCACAATCAAGCGGGAAACGGATACTGACAATTTGAGTATTATAATACTACTCAAAATTTGTTTTAAATTTTAAAATAGTTTACTTAAAAATGTTTTAAATTTAAAAAGATTTTATTACTATCGGTTTTAACTCTTTTTGACATTTATAAATGTCATTTGGTTTCAGAACAATGCTTAAAATATAAAATAGCCGCATTTGGTGATTTAAACTTTTATAAAATGTTAATAGCTAGTATGATGCTTTTCACACCATTAAGTCGCAGTTAAAGGTTAATTTAATCAGACCCATTTTGTCGCTTATCAGTTAAACCTTGGATAGTACTCATTCTTTAGATAAAGCAAACACTTTTTCCGGTTACTAAAATATTTATTGGTCTGATAGCTATGTACATAAATTGATCAAGTTGTTTGCCTGGTTCACTAAATTTTGGATAAGACCAGAAAAAGTCATACGTGTTGGGACGGGATATGATAACCTTTTCCCATCAAGCAAAGGAGACATTCGGCCCTAGCGAAGTATCCGTCGGAACGGAAAATTCTCCGATTTCTTCCAAATCGGAGGCTTTTTGCTTCGAGGTCTTCTTCCGAACACCTGTTCGGAACATTTTTCCGACATTCTATGATGCAGACCGGCGTTCTGCGTTGACATGCGATGTAATGCGTTTTTTGATGAATATTTTAGAATATTGTTCCAAAATCCTCCGACAGAAATTGTTCACGGAATTTGTTTCCGATTTACAGTGAATTGTAAGAAAAATGTAAGAAATACAAAATATAATTAAAGAAAGAAATGTTTGTACTAGTTGCTTGAATTTACGTTTCCAGGATAAGAGACAACAAAAAAATAAGCACCAAACAACACATGTTCTCATAAACTTATGCCAAATTGCTATAGCACGAAACTACATACCTACATCAAAAGGTCAACAGAAGATGTTGCTGCATTTTGAGGCGAAATAACTGACTAATTTAACAAATTAGAACCACAGCAAAGAGATGCTGGTGGTTGGAAAAAGTTGTTGAGGCGGATGAAATTAATTTATAAAAGTGTTAAAAATAAATAAATTGGGTGGCACTACGGCTCGTGAAGAACCAGGGCCTAGTGACTAACAACTCGCAACCATTCCTGTGTGCGCCTTTTTTTTTCTGTTTTAAGTCAATTTTTTAGAAAATTGTCCCTCCCACCTTACAGCCGCCACCAGGGACTGCCAGACTTGCATTTCTTTTATCAACCTTAATACACATTTCGACTCATATAATTTTTGTTTGGTTCATTTTCGTACGCCAAATCTGCTGTGGGCTCTTAGACTATTACGATAATGTAGAAGTCCAAAAACTGATTTTCGACAAAAGACGTCCGTCGGTTTGTTTGTCTGTGCGTCCCGATTTATATAGAGTTAGAGCCTAAGCGAATCGGTGAATTTGCTTCAAATTTGGTGTGAAACATTCTATGTTATTCCGTAGGAGCGGGATTTAATTTATGTTTTAGATAATCTGGAAAGAACGGTCATACAAAAATTTCGGTTCTATCAAGTTTTCTAAAAAATCGGCTGTAATAGTTTTGATAAAACTTCGTACATGTAATGCCTAGAATAATTTTTATAGCACTGCATAAGTTTTTGGCAAAAAATTTGAAGAACTGAAATAAATGTTTGGGTTTTTTGTGCAAATTACCGATTTTTTACTTGTTTTGAGATATTCCCGAATATCTCGTTATTGGCTTTTTTTGATTTTGTCAAAATTTGGAATTCGGTAGGTAGTTCTAAGTTAGTCAAAAAATATTGGTCAACATTTTAAAAAGCCTAATATTAAGGGTTAAGCATGATACTACTCAAAATTTTTCTAATTCTAAAAAAGTTTAGTAAAATTTTCTAAATTTTAAATATTTTTGAAACTGTAGAACACGTCCAAAAAAGTGCCGCTCGTTCAAAAAATTCGCAAACATACCTCATTTTGACATTTAGAAACGTTAAAAGGTGTCATATGGATTCAGTACGATACTAAAGAAACAAAATAGATTTTAATTTAAGTAAAGTGTTATGTTATAAGATAGTGCGATGCTAATTTCGTTTTAAATTTATTAATGTCCCGATATTAACCAAATTTAATCTAGCAGCCCAACCTTTCCGAATCGGACACCTCGAATGTAATTTGAATCTCCGACGGAGCATGCGTTGCGGAGAATGTTACGCTCCGACGGATACCTCGCTAGAGCAGATTAACTTAAACAATTATAAGCGTTTTTTTTGTTGTAGGTATGTTAACATACTAGCACTTCAGCTGCACAGCTGTTCACATCGCCATTTTTAATTCAATCCTTTAATACAAAAATCATGTGCATATAATATATACAAAATGGTAAAACATAAATTCTATATTTAAAAACAACGAAAAATCCTGAAATAATATTTGGCAACTTTTTATTATTTTTTTTTATACAAAAACGCCATTATAACACTCTTGGTCTTGTGACACACACTTTATTTGAATAAGATATATAATATTTTGGTAGGGCTAATCGATCGACCCAAAGTGTTTTAAATTTGCTTAGCAATAATACTTTCCCTGCCCAAAGTTTCATATACATAAAGCCAAAATAAGATAATTTTACAACATTCTGCAAAAGTTATTTCATTCTGTTCTGCTTAAAAAAGTCTTTAGACTTCAAAGTATTTTCAAATTCAACTCTGGTCGAGCTGGTAACTTTCCACATTTTGAAATTTCTCAACAAATAGTGCATTCAAAATTTCAAAAAAGACTTTTTCATTTAATTAAAACAAAAAACACTAACCTGATTAAATGACCGACCCTGATTAAATGAACTTATTAAACTCCACCTGTCACCACACATAATCATTAATCAATCAATCAAAGATTCATAGAGGTTTGTAATGATTCATTTTTTTTCCATCAAAGTGCAATGTATCATATTTTTCAAAATCAATAACGGAAATTCCATTTTTGAACTTCATTGAACTTCTGAACTATCCCCATAACAACCATAGTAAAAGGTCAAAAGCTTCGCACTTGTCGCAGACATTCACCTCTTCAAAACCCGGCTTCGTAATCTGACTCATTCTGCCAAAAACAATGCCTCTGTCCGATTATCTCCAAACAAAAAGAAACTTAACACAAATTTAGTCTACAAGCTATTTTATCTTTTATCAACACTTTAATAAAATAAGCTTCAAAAGCAACAACAAAAAACACATCTATCATTCGAATACAAATACCTATTGTTTGGTGACAATTCGAATTGAACAATCTTCGATGCCTTTAACCTTAAACTTGACTCTTTCGAATGTGGAGAATTATCATCATTCATCAGACACGCCACGATATTTCTGTGACAATGTTTTGCCATGAACGCAACTCGCAGTCGAACTCGCAGTCCCTATTTGTCTGTATTGTTTGTGTTGTGACGATGAACAATGCCAATAAAAGCTTTGACGAACTTGCATCTATTCAGTGTACTTTGTAAACCTTTTTGACTAATCAACATAAATATGTATTTCTTCTATTTCGTTCACAGTTTGCGGAGTTCAGGGCCGTTCGAATAGAATCGTAGGTGGAAAAGTTTCAGCAGCGCATGCGCAGCCTTGGCTCGCCGGACTATGGCGTCAGGGAAAACTTTATTGTGGAGCTACGTTGATTTCGCGGAACTTCTTAGTAACAGCAGCACATTGTGTGTATAGTTTCAGTCCGAATGAGATTCGTGTCTACCTTGGAGGACATGAGATTTCCAAGGATTACACAGAAATTCGTCGCATCAAGGCTATCCATGATCATGAGTACTTCGATGTTGTGTCGTTTAACAATGACGTGGCGCTGATTGAATTGGATCGGCCCGTGCAGTTTGGACCAAAAGTGCAGCCGGCTTGTTTACCTAATGGTGGTAAGTAAAGATTATTGTGTGCCCAATACCTACCGTCGATTGTTTTTTTTTTTTTTAAGAAAAATTATATTGATTTATTAATTTTTCTTGAAGCAGTTAAGCTGCTACCAACTAACCGTTACTATTCAAATTTAGTTTCTAAATATTTCAGTTATGGTTTTATCAAAACTGAGATTGTGGCCGTATAGGATAATTAAAGTCTCAATTTATTTAATTCTTGTATAAATTCCTATAAGTTGAAGTCAGAATAAATAGGCCAAAGTTCAATGTAACAGGTATGAGTTGGGACCTATCCGATTGATTTAACTCCTTAATCTATTAGCTACAATAGGATTAGGTATAAAATATTGGCTCTCAGAGCAATTAACTTATTGCCTGCCTGAAGTAAACACTTTAAGGGCTGGCGCCCACATGCAAGTTTCAGTCGCATGTGTTCAGTTGCATGTGGGTTCGAATTATCTATTGCTTACTCATATGTTACAAATTTTCATTTTGAAGTTTTTTGCTTCGTGTCAAACCCGTCAGTTGAGTTTGCTGATTAATTTGGTTTGTAATGATTTTTAAGATAGATGATTTTTTACTTAATAGTATAGTTGGACTTTGTTGGCTTTGTTTCGAAAACCAACGTAACGTATTTTAAATTGTGACAAGAAGCTACCTTGTAAGCTATGATCTGTCAAAAATTTACAATCAGAGTTTATCATCTCATTGGATTTTAAGTAACGGGTTACGACAAAATAAAAACAATAACGTTAGCCAACAATATCCAATTAAGTCTGTGTAAAGATATTGTTTAATACTTTCCCAGTGTTTTCAAACCATCAGCTCATAGGGCTTTAAAGTCCCAAAAAATAAGCTTTAAAAGTTAAATGTAGGTAGTTACTTCACTTACATAGATGCATTAAATAAATACAATATTTATTCAATGACCGGCAAACGTTGTTCTGCCACCTAAATTATTTCTAGATAGTGTATATTTCTGTTGTTAAAAAAGAAATATCGAATGTATTGTAAGTGTGTTTCAATGTTATAACGATCGATAAAATTGATCAGATGTGACCGATAAAATAGAACGATCGTTTATCTATTAAACAGATCGAATGAATAGATTTGAAAGAGTGTTTAAAGTTTATGCTGTCGACAATGACGGTGCGAATTGTCATTCAATGATTCTTGTGTTCTATTGCGACAGTGGACGATAGTGGACAAAACTTATTCGCCGTTGAGGATAGGTTTCACGTGGATATCGGGAAAATACATGAAGGTTTGACCGTTTTTGGCGCCGTTGGAAAATGGTCTTCCAGAGCCCGAGTATGATGTCGGCCTATTGTTTGATAAAGATCAAACGATTGGATTGGATTGGGATTGGATCTATAAAAAGCAATAGAGCGCTGTAGACGACCCAACAAATCGTTTTTTTTCAATTCAAAGAATTTTACTAACGAAGGCTTCATTTCTCTTTCTGTCATAGATCCCATCCCCTCATATCCGTTTCATCTTTATCAAAAAATGGACCATCATGCTGACATTGTTCACTGATGTAACACACAAATGAACCAAATTCTTATACTTTTGTACTGATGAAAATCGGTATGCTGATAATGTATTTATTTTTTTAGTATGTTCCACCCTTTCATAGTCACAAAACACGTATGTATATATATTTCTTGTAAATTAAAATAAATCTTTTGCACGCGCTGCGTTGTAATGAATTAACTAATTAAATTAAATGTCAAAGTGACGCGACAATTCACGTCAATCAAAAGTCGATGAGGCAGGCGGACGTAGTGCCATCTGTCATTCAACAACATAAATAATTCCGTTCTGAACATTTTTCATACAAAGGCAATAAAATCACGATTAAAAATAGGGGGTGGTGGTAGGACGGTGGACGTTATAGGTATTTTTTGATGCCAAATCTAGAAAAAAAAATTAAACCAAAAATATTTCATACAAAAAAAAAAACAAAAATCTGGATAGGGACAACCTACTCACTAAGCGGTATAAAATATACTTGAAAACTGATTCTCATATTTGACAACCAAGTGACAAATTTTTATTTCCAAAAAGACATAAAATATTTCATAGCTAGGAGCAGTTTGTATTGGACAGTTTGCACAGGAATGGATTTTATGCCAAATCCGAACGGCTAGACGAGATGCACTTATTCATGACAAGTGATACTCTTGGAGGATTTGTCAATTCCTCACAAGAGGCAGTAGCTCTGAACAAAATTTTTAGGTGGACGAGGCTGGGAAGTGAACCCAGACCTCCAGCGTGACAGTCCAACACACTAACTATTACGCTACGGGCTACTACGTTTATACAGGAATGACATACTATTGGCAAAACTAGAAATCTCTTGTTATTTTATTTTTAAATGAAATTATTTTTGTAAAGTTTTTTTTTTTTTTAATTAATATTTAAAAAAAATTAAAAAATTTCCTTCAAAATTGTACGCAATTAAGAGTCATTTTTGTTTTTATATTCAGAGCTCTTATCGATTGTTAGTCAAACTTCAAACACTTTAAACTAGATACAAAGAACACTCAACTGAATTGAAATAATCAAGCGGTTTCTGAAATGATATAAAGCCGGATTCGTCTGTCTTATGGAAAATTTAGCTAGTTACTTTTGAAAATATTAAAGAAAAAACAACTTAGAAACCTTCTGAGTAAAAACAAGAAAAAACTAAGTTGAATATAATCAACCGGTTGCTGAAATGATATTAAGCCGAATATTTTGAACAGTAAAAGTCTAGAACCATCCAGTTTTCAGATTGTTCGACTTAAAATTCTTAAAAATATTGAAATTTGAAAACAAAAATAGTACTTAATAACTCGTACGTTAAATTATGAAAACAAAAATGGAAGGAATTGTAAGTGTAACCAATGATTTTTAATATGCTTGTCTATCAATCTTGTGTCTCCTGAGAAATAGAAACCATCCCCTTTCATAAATTTTACCTTATATAGGTACCATAACGTTTCGTTGTTATTGACGACTTCTTCATCATGGGTGTACGCCTAAATCGTTTAATTATTTAAAAAGAAATAACTAATTAAAATAATATATTTATTTCCCAAAAGAAATAGGCCATAAATAATAATCTCATGGTACTGGAGTGACCATAATGAAGGCCTGTAAGACCCTCCCTTTTTCATTAGAAGTATCACCTGATATACAAGCCATTGAGTTTTTAGTACAAATAACAAATTTGTTATTCTAAATATTAATTTTTGGAGATTGTATTGTTTTTTTTTTAAAGTGCTATATTGGATTTTAATATACATATTCTTATTTTTTCCTCTCACTCTCAAACTCAGATGCTTAGTTTTTTACTTTTCAAAATTAAAAAAAATGTGCACGACTGGATCGCACATTACTGGATCTATAACATTATGATATCATTAAAAAAAGTTTTAAAAACAAGTTAAAATATAAAGTATTACTATAAATTAATAAAACAAAAGAAAGTATTTGCTTGAAAAATATGAATTTTTGAAAAAAAAATCAAAAATCGTTATAGTGTTTTTATTTTTTTTAATTAATTTTGTATGTATAAAAATTCTTGAAAATTTAATAAAAATAAATTTGGTACGCCAATTTTTAGAATTTAGTAAAATACAATTTTTCACAAAACTAAAAAAAAATTATTCACCTGTTTTCAAGATATTGAATTTTCATAAAAAAAATCAATATTTTTTTAAAAATTCAAAAATTATTTTTTGAAAAATTATTAAAATTACAAAGGACCTCTTACATAAAAAATTTGGTTGAAATCGATGTAGCCGTTAACGAGAAATTTGAAAACCAAAACATCGGTTCTATGACAGGTACCGTTAATAACCGTTATAATTTTTTGTTCCTACCAAAATATTTATTACAGTAATTATAGTAGCTCGTAATTTTTTTTTCAAAATCGTTAGAGCCGTTTTTGAAATAAATCCATTTTAGTATATTGGTTGTATGGCAGGTACCGTTATATTTTCAGCTAAAAAAAATTTCAATTTCCAATCTAGGAGACACCCCTTAAGAACATTAAGTCCAAAGTTTTATTATTTTTTTGAAAAATTGTATATGCAAAATTGTTAAAATTACAAAGGACCTCTCACACAAAAAAATTGGTTGAAATCGATGTAGCCGTTAACGATAAATTTGAAAACCAAAAAATCGGTTCTATGACCGTTAATAACCGTTATAAAATTTTTTTTCCTAGCTAAATATTTATTACAGTAATTATAGTAGCTCGTAATTTTTTTTTCAAAATCGTTAGAGCCGTTTTTGAAATAAATCCATTTTAGTATATTGGTTATATGGCGGGTACCGTTATTTTTTCAACTAAAATAAAATTTCAATTTCCAATCTAGGAGACACCCCTAAAGAACCTTAAGTCCAAAGTTTGAAGAAAATCGATTCAGCCGTTTAAACTGCAGGTCGAGGTACAGACAGACAGACAGACAGACGGACAGACGGACAGACGGACAGACGGACAGACGGACAGACGGACAGACGGACAGACGGACAGACGGACAAACGGACAGACAGACAGACTGAATTGTGAGACCCACTTTTTTCGCGTTCTCTATCATTGTAATGTTAGGGATAATTATTATCTCAAGTTTTTTTTATGTTGCACGAATCCAAAACTTGCCCCATTCTACGTATATCGCAAGTAAAAAATAAGACGGCTTATTGCGAGAGTCTTAAAGTCGAATAGATAAGGACCAATTTATTCACAGTCAATTAAAAACGTGATTGTGCCATTTTAACGAATATCGCTTTTAATATAATATTGTCATTCAAAATTCTTCATTAATTTTTTGATTCATTGAATCGCCTTTAGTTAGACCGCTTTCACACAGGTGAAAGTGAAAGTGTAGGCGAGAAGGGTGTGAGGGCAGATTTTGTTTCTTCCTCTTACGCCCTTCTCGCCTACAAACTAAAAATTGCTGGTAACTCAGTTTCCTTGTGTGAAAGGGGACTTAACTGGCTCGTTTGAAGTTGCTTCCTTAAATATAAATGCTATTTAAAAATATCCTTGTGATTTTGTTTGAGTGATAAACTAGCTATTTAGCTCTAAATAAGGTTTTATAGAGCATTTTCTTATTCGTCCTCAACTAGCGTTGACAATCAGTCTTGTGATTGCTTATTTGTTTGTAATCTAAAAGAGCGATATAAGTTAGTTGCAAAAACCGGCGCAGGGCCAAAAGTCCACAGGTCAAATGACCATAATGGACTTTTGTCCGAATAATGTGGGTCAAAATTCCATAAAACAATAATGGACTTTTGAACCACCCCGGTGGGCAAAAGTCCACACAAAAATCTTGTGGGATTCTGGCCCATTGATTGTAGATTTCTGACCCACTTCAATGGACAAGTTTATAGATAGCATTCTTTTACAAGAGTACTTCGGGTGGCCTGCATCGCGGGTTCAAAGGATTTTAACCTTTATGGGCCCTCTCTCCCGCTTCAGCGACTCCGGCGTAGCTCTGCTTAGGGTGTGCTCATAATCAGTCGTCTGGCAGGCGCCTATGTTGTCAGTTAATCTGCTATCAAATTTTTTTGTACTAAACAGTAGCTTGGGTGGCCCGCTTCGCGGATTTAAGGATTTTAACTCCCTTTTCAAGTCCTCTGTTCCGCTCACGCGACTACGTCGCTCCGCTTAGGGTATGGTCAGTCGCCAGGCAGGTGCCTATGTGGTCATTTAGTGTGCTTTAAGTTTATGTATAGTAAAGAGAAAACAAATTTATTCTTAACAAAATATATAAATTCTTAATTGTTCTGCTTTTTTCATTAATTGAATATGAAATTATTGTGGGCTTATAATCCACTTTCTTTCTAAAAATAGGGAATATTGACCCCTTTTTTTGTGGACTTTTGACCCACTTGGGTGGGTCAAATCTGCACAACAGATTTGTGGGCTTCTGACCCATCTAAGTGGGTCAAAAGTCCATTATGGACTTTTAATCTGTGGACTTTTGACCCTGCGCCGCAAAAACCGACTATGATGCTACCTTCTGCTGGAAAAACAAACAACATATGTATACTTCAGAATATTTTTGGTGCACTGAGCCTAAATCCAACCCCCAAATCCTGTCTTTGGTTTATTTAAGATATTCCAATCAAAAATCATTCCACATCTGTTTTTTTTACTTTAAATTAGAGAATTTTGTTTTCCAAATCGCAATTTACGACTATAGAAACATAACAAGCAAACAAGAAATTGATTGTAAACGCTTATTGAGAGTGAAAAGAAACAGTCCACTAATCCTCTAATAAGGCTAAACATACCCTTTAAAAGGTGGATTTTGTCGTTTTAGATAAAAGCAATATTTAATTAATTGAACAATTAATTGTAGAGGAAACGACATTTAAAATCGTTAAAGGATGGCGAAAAGATACAAATTATTAAAATCGATCAATTTCTAATTTTTAATAACGAACTAAAATTTGATGGAAAGCGAATAAATTTGTCTTAAAATCTACTATCGATATTTTAAAAATATATTCATTTAAATTTTTGTGTCCGATTATTATGGATTAACATATACAATACATATTTATTTGAATGCTATCATGAATTTCTGATCGACTTTTGCCGACTAGAATTTTTCGGAATAGACTCTCGCAATGAGGCTCAACTAAGTTCCTTGATCCCAATGGTTTTTTGTGTCTGAGACTAAGGCTACAAGCTCTAGCATAACATAAGGTAAGGTTTATACAAAACAGAAATTTGCTTGTGAAGAGAGGACAATTTCTCTCCTTTTTGACGAGGGCATAATTATTTTATTAAACAAATTATTTTAAGGCATATACAGGCTGACAATGTTCACCTGCAAGGAATAGTTAATATAATTTTAACTATTCTATTTTCAAAATTATATTAGACGAAAAGACTATAGTAAACTTTTTCTTGAAATGACATCTGTGAAGTTGGCATGCAAGAAGCTTGAAGGAATCCTCTAAATAAACTGCAAATTTGGAGCCTTACTTCAGGTAGTATGCTTGGTTCTCGAGATTATGTGATCTGCTAACTTCACTGGGAAGTTAGCAGGTCACTCGATATTTCTCACTACTTGCTGAATTCTGCATTCATTTCACAGACGTCTAAAAATGCGTCTTTGTTGAAATCGAGTTTTTAAGTTAATACAATCACATGATTATGATATATTATAATATTATGTATAGTTTTTTTTAAAGCCAGAAGTCTATTCTTCTATTTGGATTTGGATTTAAGTAAATTCGAACAAAAGAATATATTTTGAAAAAATTCAAAATCAAAACAAAAAGAAAAATTGTGTAATGTCTATTTCTCAAAATTGTATGTTGTAATAGGAAATAAGTATGTTTTTTTATTTTATTATTTAACCCGCGCAGAAAAACAATCTAGTTTTTGAAAAGGCAGTCGAGAGTCTTACATAGACTCTGGCAAGGGGCTAGCAAGGGTTAGCAAAGGCTAGAACAAGGGCCTTCCCGATTATGAACCCTTTTGCCTCGTCAGGCAAACAAAAAAACAGTTGGCTTGTGTGGGTCTTAACTCCGGGGTCTTCTGTATGTCAGTCCAATGCGCTACCCAGTGGGCTAACTCGCTATACAAAAATTCAATGTCGAAAGTGAATGAGTTTCATACTCTAATGTTTCATACCATATTTCATAACAAATATGTACACACAGAATAGAACAGGATTATATGTACTCGCTTTTTGGGTAGAACAACATAGAACAGGTTTTCTGTTTTAACTTGTCTTACGTCTTACAAATCTGCGCTGCTATGACTTTTTAAAAAGTGTGATATGAAAAAGAAGACAAAGGAAAAAGTGTCTTATTATACTGCAGTATTTGGTGTACATTTGTGATGGGGTAGCGAAACATATATTCAACAAGTTTTTACTAGACAAGTTTTTACTGGACAAAAACTAGATTTATTTCCAGCCGGGAATGTTCCTAATACAAATAATATATAAACAAATTTCTTTTGCGTTATTCCCACATATATGGAGCATGGCTACAATATTTTCAATCCAAATTGTCACACAGGTTCAAACACCAATAACATTTTTATTCCAAAAATTTACAAAATAAATTTTTTAATAGACAACACAAATCAGACAAAAAAAAATCATTGTTGAGTACTTTTGGCTTCAGAGCATAGCAATCCAAAAAAAAATAAATAAATCGGGTGTGGCACAACGGCTCATGAAAGCATAGCAATCCAGTTGTAGTAAAAAACTAATACGTCTTTATGCTGACAATTCTTAGCCGCATTATAGTCCTTAACTAAAAGAGTTCGTGAGATACAGTAGTTTATTTAATATTAGTCCGGACCGTACATTTTAAGATCACCTAACTCGGAGTTCCTATAGTATGTGATGTGTCCAATGGTCATTGATTATTTATATTTTAGGAACTGATCAAAACAATTAATAACTTAACTTAACTTTTCTGTCTCTTATTATAGGTCAGTCTGATTATTCAGGAGTTGTTGGACTCGTTGCTGGTTGGGGTAGGACTGGAGAAAAGGAAAAAACATCACCAATTTTACAATCAGTTTCTGTGCCAGTATGGTCTCAGGAACAATGTAAAGATGCTGGTTATGGCCAAAAACGCATAACTGACAACATGATGTGTGCTGGTTATCATGATGGAAAAATTGATGCCTGTCAAGTAATTTGATATTTTTACAAAGAGAAGAAGAATTTCAATTATTGATTATTATTTCTTTTTTTGTTTCTTCTTCAGGGAGATAGTGGTGGTCCAATGTTGAGAGAAGCAGCGGCTGGTAGCACAGAAATCATTGGTGTAGTTTCATGGGGCAGAGGCT
The DNA here is from genome assembly GCA_949320155.1 of Melangyna quadrimaculata. Classification (NCBI taxonomy): domain Eukaryota; kingdom Metazoa; phylum Arthropoda; class Insecta; order Diptera; family Syrphidae; genus Melangyna; species Melangyna quadrimaculata. The sequence continues at coordinate 381,074,542 of OX439483.1, forward strand.
GTGCACGACCTAACTTCCCTGGTATCTATACAAAATTGGCTAATTACGTTCCATGGATGGAGCGTAAATTATCAAACGAATGTCTATGCACACCAAAGAGTTCGCAAAATAATTACGTTGATTATATAATGCAACAGTGGTTGTGAATTAATTTATTTTCTTATAGAATTTAGTCAAAAAGAAAATAGAAATAAGGACATAATTATATTGTAATTATGTCAAACCATACTTGAATTCTAGTCAAACTTCTTCAATACTAATTGAAAAACGCCTTAATCTAAGATGTTTTAATAGTTATGTCTTATAGCATATCTTCCTAAAAAAAAAATATTTTAAAAATATCTTTGATCTCTAGTATCAAAAAAGTGTAAGAAAAATTAACCTAGTCTAAAATATTATATGTAAGCACCTTAAAAAATAAAAACTATTGTTATTTTAATTTTAAAAACAAAGACATTTTTAGGAAAAAGTAAATATTGTCCTAACAATTGATTTGCAATTGATTTGTTGTTATATTGTTTTAAGAATAAATTTAAATAAGTAAATAAAAAAAAAATGCACAAATTATGTTAAATTTATGATTTTCATTGCATTCCATATTCCAAATAAGTAACGGTTAAGGTTACCCTCACAACTGAACAAGAAATATTACTTTATTCTCAATTTCTTATCAAAACCAAAGGCCGAATTTGCAGAAAAATTAAAATTGCGGGTTTGCAAAATGAAAATATATAAAAACTTGGGTGGGACAACAGCTCGTAAAGAACCGGGGCCCAGTGACTTATGTATGCGCGTGTTGACAGTTATGGAGGTTACTCCGAATCCGAACGGTTAGACGAGAAGCAGTTATTCATGAAAAGTGATACTCTTGGAGGATTTTTAATTTATTGCAAGGGGCAGTAGCCCTGAAAAGAACTTTTTAGTCCTTTTAAGTGGACGAGGCTGAGAATTGAACCCAAACCTGCAGCATGATAGTCCAATGCACTAAATTTTATGCTACGGGCTACTACGGGCTTGCAAAATTTATATTGCACTTCATCATGAATATTGTCATTAATGTATTAAAAGAAGCGTTCTGAATATAAATGGTCTAAGTCTTAGTCTTAGTCCTAATAGAGCAGGAGCCCGCGATGATCAGACCTTCGTTATTTTATAAAAACTGAAAGTTTCTCTATGTATACCCCCAATGTATCCCCCACTATGAACTTTCGACCATGGTGGCTTTGACAGTTAGAAGGTAGCAAAGGTGTATAAAATTGCACCTCAATTTAGTTAAAGTATAAAGCTCAGTTTTAACATATTTTATTTGGAATATTATTAGAAATCATGTCGTTAATTTCGAACTATTTAAATCAGTATTGCCTAGATTTACAAATATATTTTTTATATGCAACCAAAAAAACTATGCACGGTGGACCGTTATCCGTTAAATATTATAATAATTTAGTGAAAGTTTCAGAAACTCATCCTGATTTATATGAAGGTTGTTTCGGTATTAAAAGAACCACCAAGCTGTTTTCAAGACAACCTATTGAACAAGTATTAGAGCAAACTACATATGCTGACGCTGCTAGAAGGCTCACAGGTGTCATACGCTTCACAAATTCAAATCCGGTACGACAACGGTGGGCTCGAAATCACGATGTGAGGTCTTCAATAATAAGTAAAGTTTATCTTCAATTAGGACTTCAAACTCAGCAGAATTAAGTCTACATAAATAAATATAAATAAATAAATCGGGTGGCACAACGGCTCATGAAGAACCAGGGCCTAGTGACTAACAACTCGCAACCATTCCTGTGTGCGCCTTTCGACAGGAATGGAAGGGACCTTCAATTTTATGCCAAATCCGAACGGCTAGACGAGAAGCACTTATTCGTGACAAGTGATACTCTTGGAGGACTTGTCAATTCCTCGCAAGAGGCAGTAGCCCTGAAAAAAAACTTTTTAGTTTTTAGGTGGACGAGGCTGGGAAGCGATCCCAGACCTCCAGCGTGACAGTCGAACGCACTAGCCATTACGCTACGGGCTACTATTAAGTCTACATAATATCCGAAAAAAACACCCAACAATTACAAAAATTTATTGCCAACTTCGATCAATTTAGTAATCCTTTTAGTTGCGAAGTGTCGAAAGACCAACTTATCAATATTTCAACTGGAAAATCTGCTTCACCATCGGTAGAGGCATTCCTTCAAAATATTGAAACAAATGGAGATTTTAATCGTAAAACATTTGTCAAAAAACTAGCCGAATTCACAAATAAAATAATTAATTTATTCCAAGACAGAATATTTCCTTTTTAATACTTTATTGTTAGATCAATTGTTCACGACTGACTGACTACTTTTCTATTCGTCTCTTGAAGAGAGACAACAGAATATTTGTCTGAAAGGGATGCAAATTGGGAAAAATGCAGGGATGATACATTCATTTTTGAATTGAAAAAGCTATTAAGAAAATATCAATTAACAATTTTTATAAAGATTACGAAAAGAAGAAAAAAGTTCATGTAGGTCGTAAAATTCAAGAAATTTAAATCCAAAGAGATTTATATGGACGTATGCTTGGAATTTCGATAGATTATAACGTTGACATTTCAAAGATTTTATCTTACCCAAGTACCTCAGTGCCATTGTCGATGAGCCATTTGGATGGCACTATTTGCAAGACCGATAAATCGGCATTGATGATATGCTTAGAGAAAAAAATCCCGCATGAACAACCACGTCATATTGATGTTCTAATAATTGATGGTTTTTTTCTATTGCATATGATGAAAAATGTTTCGAAAAATTGTGTGTGTATTTCCTAAAAAATTTTGCGAATGTTTACTCAATTACAAGCTTTGAGAATTGATGTGATCTTTGATCAGTACTTTACACCATCGATTAAAGGTTTAAATCTGCACAATTAGAATATACCATAACTGGACCTGATCAAATTCGACCAAGTGATTTCACGAAAGAATTACAAAATTCAAAATTTAAGAAGCTCTTTTTGTTTTTTTTTTCCATTTCACACTGGGCTACTGACAAAATGGTGCCATTTATTGGTAACAAAACCATATACATATATTTCAGAAAATGTCATTCTTCCGCTGTTAATAATACCAACAATATATCAAGCATAATTGAAGAGTTGTCATGCCCTGACTCCAAATCCTTGCTCCCACCTATCATTTTCTTCTTTTCATACAGGTGTTTCGTTCAATATACTGTGAGAGAGTAAGGCAGCCATGGTCCATCAGCCATTGGTATACTCTCTCAGTATCATTGAAGAGACAGAAATCAATGCAATCGTGACCTTGAGGTGGACAAGCCACTGATAAGCTCAAAATTGACAGACGGGTGGTCTATCATAAAAGGAATCCTTATATCAATCAACACCAAAAGACGGCTGGTCTGTTTGAAAACGAGTCGCCAGAAGCAGTAGCGGATCCAGGGGGGGGGGGGCTATAGGGGCTAAAGCCCCCCCCACAGCCAATTTGTAAAATTCAATTCATAATAGCCTGAAAGGTTTTACATTATGGGCTAAGCAATTAATATGCTTGCAGTGTTTTTTCAACCCCCAAGGAAATTTGATAAAAAAAACGAGGTTGGGGCTGAACACTTTACACCATTATTTGTTTATTCGATGTAAGAGCTAGATTATTTTCAAGATAACTGGTATTTTTCCAAGCCAAAGACAATTTGGTGAAAAGTACTATGTTGGGGCTGAATAATTTAAATCCCTGGCCCTAGGTTTCCGGCTAAGCCTCAAGAGAAAATAGAATAGTATAGAAAAAAAACGAACTAGGGGCTAGACAATTTACACTTCATTTTCATTATACGAATTTGGGGCTCGATTATTTCTACGAAAGCTGTTTTTTTTCAAGCCCCAAGACTATTTTCTGAAAAAAACTAAATTGTGGCTAAATAATAAGCCCCAAGAAAATTTATAAAAATAAACGAATTGGGGGCTAGACAATTTACACATTATTTTCATTATACGAATTTGGGGCTCAATAATTTCCACAAAAGCTGATATTTTTTCAAGCCCCGGGACTATTTTGTGAAAAAAAACTAAATTGGGGCTAAATAATAAGCCCAAGAAAATTTATAAAAATAAACGAACTGGGGGCTAGACAATTTACACATTATTTTCATTATACGAATTTTGGGCTCAATAATTTCCACGAAAGCTGATATTTTTTCAAGCTGTTGTTTTGCATTTTTGTGGTAATTTGTTGTGTTTGATTGTACCTGATGCTGAGTCCATTGATTTTTTATCGTCTTCATTAGATAATTTTCTTTTCGATTGTGTGAAAATTGACGTTTATGGCTGATAAATTAATGTTCTGATAGTTGTTTGTCCTGGAGTATCAGATGGTTATATTTTATTTTGATTGTTGCACTTATATTTATGTTCCTAATAGCTTCAGCTTTTTTTAACAATTTCTTTTTTTCGATATTTTCCCTCAGTATGTCGTCAAATATGGAAATTAGTTCATTATATTATTTATATTGGATTCAAAAATGTCTGTTATCAGCGATTTTACACTATGTATATTATAAAGTCCAAATCTTTTAACGAAATACTTTAGTTGAAAATAATACTAAGGCATTGTATAATGGTGTTTTCAGACAGCCAACTTTCTTTTTCCTCCATTCAAAAAGAGAATATATTTTTCCTTCTTATTTGGCATTCTAGAAAATCGATTTTTTCTTCGTGTCTATCAAGCTTTATGTTCAAAATATTGAATTTAGAACTTATTTTTATTTAAAACTGTAAATATGGAAATATGTAAATAACAAAAACACTTAATTTATATTCTATTGCTAAAACTTTACTTATTTACAAATGTAAATACATATGCATAAAATAACAACACAACACATTTCAGTACATTTTTTTTCTTCCACTAATGAAACTTCACTTATCTTTGTTTCTTCTATTTAGAATAATTGTTAAAAATGTATTTATTTCAAAAACTCAATATTTGTTTAAAATAACAAAAAACAAATAATATTCGAGTGCATTTGTTTCCTAAACTAAACTAAACTTATTTAAAAAATGTAAAATGTAATGTAAATGTAATTTTAAAAATGTAAATATGTGTATAAAGCGAATACATGTAACGAGTCGATGTTATTGTTTCTTCTACTTAGAAAAGAGTAGAATAATTCATAAAGATTGACTAATTTCAATAAATCAGTATGTATTTATAAAATAACAAACTTATTTAAAAAATGTAAATATGTTTCTTCTTTAAAAGAAAAAATTGATAAATGTTAACTTATTAACAAATATGCAAAGCCATATTATATTTATTTTCTTAAACGTTTGGCCAATTAATAGTTGTAATTAAATTCATTAAAAACGGTGGTTTGACAACTGATTCCTCTGTGGCTTAAAAAGCTTATTTTCAACTTTTGAGACTGATAATTTTTAAGAGTATATGTTCCAAGAAAAGCCTTGAAAATATATATTTATGTTGTAAACAAAATAGATGTTTTCAACTTAATTTCTTTCTAGTATTTTGTGAAAAAAAATAGCATATGACAATATGGGATATACCATTCCATCGAAAGTATTTATGAATAATGAAAGCATTTGCATTTATTGACAAAGACTCAAAGAATAATAAAAATAGAAGAATGTAGGTATTGTGCTTCGAAATTAGTCAAATGGCAGCATTGATTAATGCATCTAATAATTTTTGATTTTTGATTGATTTGTATAAGAAAAAAAATATTCCCTTTTGGAACAAAGATATTTAATTTTTTTTTTAAAGTTCATATGTTTGTCCAAAACTGGAGACCAAAGCCCCCCCCCCACAGCCAAATCCTAGATCCGCTACTGGCCAGAAGTAACTCGTTTTTGAGAATGGCCGAGGGCCCAAAGTTATTTCATGTTGATAAATTTCTTAAATATTAATTTGTTAAAAATGGAACGTTATCAACTTATCCCTAATCCCCAATATCTAACGAAAGCCCATCGAAATAGTTTTTTTGTAAATCGCGAACTTCATTCGAAAATAGTTTCTAACTTTTCCTTCGAAATGGATATTTGCTTCTTTTCCTTCAAATGTTTAGTAATTGGTTAATGATTCTTCACTGCAATGAATTTCTCCTTGTTTCCTTTTGTTTGGTTTTACATACGGTATTTGGAGGGAAATAGGTAATGCATCTTGTACCTTAGTCGAAATTGAGTTCTTGTGTTTTTGATATTTTGTTGTCAGTCAGGCTTTTTCTCAAGAAAATAATGGGGGGGAAATTGCTGAATGCGTTTATCGAGTTCGCGAAGCGATCGGCGAATTCCAGGATGACGAAGCATAGTCAAGGAAATGTAGGTACGAGTAAGCAGGACCGCTGGATTTCGTCAACGGTAGCGCTCTTCAGCAAGTTTGCTGATAGTGGCTTACAAATGACGTGATCGAAATCCGCGGATTCCAATTGGCCAAAAGACGGGGGAGTTCAGAACAAAAAGTGAGTCGAATTGACATCGAAAAATCTGGACGAACACTTCTTGTCTGAAGAACTTAGGTACGATCGAGATGAAAAATTTTGAGAGAAAGCTTTACGAAATAACAACGTGGTAAAAAAAAATCAAAAGAAATCAATTTTGAAGAAGAAACGAAATAGTGGTGTTTGTGAATTATTTAATTAAACGATTTAATCAAGAAAAGTTCTTTTGATCAACTACAAATCGCCTTATTAATTTAACTATCGAAAATTATTGTGACGACGACGAGATTAGGTATTCCCAATTCCAATAAGCTATGAAGAAAAGAAAAACCTTAGTTACATTTATATAATACTCATTTTATTGCTCCAGGAGATGTTGATGGCTTGGCGGTTTGAATCGAAAAAGAAAGTATTTTTATGTTATCCTGATACGGTGAACATTAATAGCGGTCTTTGAGAAAAACAACTAAGATAACAAAGAAGAATATATAATAACTTTAAGAGGATTATAAGATTTTATAAAACCATACGGTAATTAGTACATAAGTTTGGCACACTATAACAAAAAGAGATTTTAACGTTAATAAACTTAAAAAAAAATGAAGTTTAAGATTAATTTGATTAACTTGAATATACAAATTACAAAAAAACTAGTTTGAATATTAAACAAGTGGTTAAGGAAAAGAATTATTGGTGATAATTAAAACGTTGGGAGAAAAAAAAAATAAGGAGAAAGTTGTAAGGTGTAAAAGGAGGAAAAACAAAGGAATAGTTTGAGACAAAGAAAAAAAGATAAGTAGAAAATTTAGTTATTCATAGGAGTTAGTTTTTTTTGACTTGGTGTCATTTTAAAATTTTAAAAATCGTTAAATTCTCGTAATTTTCTCAAAATTGCGAGACGCGCGAACCGTTAAATTATTCTTTTGTTCTTTCGGGACAAAGTGATGACAGTCCATTTTATTATGTCTATTGTGAAAATACCGAAAAGATCTTGGGTTTTAATCCTATATTAAAAGATTTTCTAAGCAAATTAATTTTCATTAAAATATTCTAAATTAAAAATTTCATAATTTGTCTTCTTTGTATGTTAAAAATTCTCTCACCGTCGCTTTCCGCTTCAAAGGTTTGTAATTTCCTTGACAAAGAAAAAAAAGTGCTGGTGCCCATTTATTTTCAGCGACTACGCTCTGTGGCAGTATCAATGAAAATTAGGCCTATTCGGCGCAATCTTTTATTCTTTTATTCTGTTATTCTTCTATCAATTTCCATACAACTTTTCGAACTGTCAAAAAACCTTTTATTCTTTTATTAATTGGTATTCTGCAGTTCGAATTTTGTTATGAAATCTGTTATAAACCATAACAGAATAAAAGACAGATTTGTTTGACTTTTATCATAAAAGATTTCAATACATGAAGTAAAAACTTTTATTTCTTTAATGAATTGTTCTTCAAAAGAGACATATCTAACAAAAAATATTAAAATGCATAATTACAAACACAAATAAGTAATTTCAAACTAAATTATTTTTATACACGAAAGCACAGAACACAGTTGATGGATAAAACGTAAAAAGTAGTCTCTTTATCTTGCCGGTCGGTACGGAGTGCCGCAGCTGAAGAAGAACGAAAAAAATATCGCTTTCTTGAGCTTTTTTAATTCTTGTTAGTGGCGTAGCTGTACTCTTTGGATTCTCCCGAACTTTAGGTCGAGCCAAGAGGGACGAAGCTGCTTTCATTGCCGAGAGTGGAAGAGAAACGATGATTCGGATGGACGCTGGCTCAGCCCAAGCTCTGCGCACCTTCGGTTGGGGCTCTTTGTACGCATTTCTAGGAACAGGAGCACTCTGTTATGGTGTTTGGAAGCTCTGGACTGCCAAGGCTGACTAAAGCCTATGCGCCAAAGAGAACCGAATTCGATAGATTAACCGATCTAATGAAATAGCTAGCTGCCTGGGGCAAAGAATAAAACACTTTTTTTAACTTTAACTTATCAAAAAATTACTTTTTAAATTGGATACATTAAATTCACGAAAATTCGCTCTGCAGGGCGAATCATACAAAATGATAACAAAAATGAGAAATAAACAATACTAAATAACAATAAAAACTGTCGTCGGCAAATATTCCGCGCCAATTTCGCGTTAGTTTGGGAGAGCCTTAATTATAGATATTTCATAAAATAAATATGACCAGAAATGAAAATATGACATTTTGAAGTTTAACAGTGATGTGAAATTTTTAATAGGAGCAGGGATGTGAGAAATGAGGATTTAAAAATATATTCAAACTGCAATATACGTTTTTCATTAAATTTTTCATGTGAAGACTTGGGTAACCTTTTGAAGACATGGGTAGCACAGTAATCCTTTCAACAGTCAATAAGACAAATGCTACTGTAGTAGCCATTTCAACGACACTGCTTTCACAACATTCGATCTCGAACAAAGTTTTTTCATTTTCCTCTTTCGTTGATATTCGGGTAACAACATAAATACATAAGTCGTCGTGGTTCGCTTATTGCCGGTCGTGTGTTTTTGTTTGTGTTGTTAATTTTTATTAAATAAATTAGCTCGATAAACTAATTTCGTCGGTCGGTTGGATCGGAAAAAGTGCAACAAGAAGAGTAAGTTATTTATTCATAATAGAAAAAGTAAGTAAGTGCTTAGAAAAATCTTTAATTCGTGGAAGAAATAGGTACAAGAGGTCGGGAATATACCGAAGAGATGAAAATAAAAATCGAACAGCTATCCTTAAAAGGGCTCGTGCGATATATGTAATACATTAAACAAAAAAAGAGCAGGACTTCATCGCAATCAAAACGACCCTTCTTCATCTGCTATGTTTTCTAACATCCTGCCCCAGGATTTAATTGAGCCAGAACCACCATCAATCCAAGAAAATTATATCAGCCAAGGTTAGTTAAGTTTTGTACAATTTATATTTAAAGCAAATGTTTAAAATCAATTTGTCTTTTAAGATAACACCCAACCTAGTATTACTTCCAATAATTATAGTTTGGATGCATCAGATAAGGATATGTGTGAGATGGAAAGGAACAATAAATTCCAAGCTCATTTGCGTGAGTGGTCTATTAATCACCAAATTACCCAAACAGCCTTAAAACATCTTATGAAATTGATCAGAACTGACCTTGGAGAGTATTTGCAAGAAGATCCGCGAACTATATTACAAACCCCACATGAAATTGTATACAAGAAAATTGGTACGGATGGGATGTATTGGTATCTGGGGTTCGAAAAATGTATTCAATGGATTTTTTGTAACATTGTTGAACCAATTGCAATTTCCGTCAATATAAACATGGACGGACTTCCAATAACAGTTTAAGAGTAGAGTTTTTGCCTATTTTGTTCAACATTTGTCAAATACCAGAAGTCTCACCTATGGTCATTGGAATATTTTGTAGAGCTAGTAAATACCAAGATTTGGAAGAATTTCTTTCACCACTGGTGGACGATTTAAAAACAGCCATGACACATGGAATTATTATAAACACGCACAAAGTAAGTGTACAACTGGGGTCCATAATATGCGATTCACCACCGAGAGCATTATGTAAAAGGTAAGGATTGAAAGTATTTTACTTATGTTGTTCTAGTCGCATCTTAAATATTATAAGAAATCCTTTTTATGTATGTTCTTTCTCTTCACTTTCTTAATGAAACTGAATATTTTTGTTTGAATTATAGACAAATTTATGTTTGCAACAAAATAATATTTGCATACCTTTTTAATTTTGTGACTCCCCAGGTGAATATAATCCACCATGAAAGTACTATCTCATTGATTATGAATAAAAAAAAACAGGTTATACCTATACATAAATCCTTTTAATTAATTTGAGTCAATAATTAAGTAGTGCTTACCCAAATGTGTATTTTCAAAATATGCATTTAAAAAAACTAATATTTAAGTTTTGAAATTAAATCCGTCTTGTTAACTCTTACATTTTTAATATTCAATAAAATAATTAAATAAATACTTACTTTCCAAATGCACACATATAAATAAAAAAATTGTCGTAATTTGCACTTATATTTCATCATTATTTTGTTTAAAAAAAAAAGTTTTCTGTTGCAGGAGTTGCAAATTTCAACGCTCAACAGGGCTGTAAAAAATGAACAAAGGTTGGTGAATTTTGTTACATAAGTAATAAGTAAGTTTTATCAAAACTTTAACAGCCGTTTTTTTTTGGAAACTTGATAAAGCCGATGATCGTTCTATACAGATAAGGAAACGCTAAAACAAAAAATTGAATCTCACTCCTAGGGGATAACAGAATGTTTTACACCCAAATTTAAAGCAAATCCACCGATTCGCTTAGGCTCTAGCTCGATATAAATCGGGACGCACAGACAAAAAACCGACGGATGTCTTTTGTCGAAAACCAGTTTTGAACTTATAAATTATTGATGTTAGTTTTGATTAAAACCTCGAATTTTGTTTTTGACACAAAACCAATAATTGCCCTATGTTCTATAGCAAGTAGCGTGGAAAGTCGGGACAAAATCAGGACATTTTGTAAATCGGGACAGATATTGGGACAGGGTTCAAATATCGGGATTATCCCGCTAAAATCGGGACGTCTGGCAGCCCTATTCATATTAGTGTGCAGAAACGCCTTTTGTTTGGATGGCGAGACAGAACCTTCTGGCTATCCAAAACTAAATGGCCGGCTCGAACAGCTATGTAAGTTTCAAGATATCTCAAGAAATGCAAGATGCCACCAGAGTTCCATAGAACAGTTCGTGAACTAGATTGCTTATCGCACTGGAAAGGTACAGAATACTGTTAGTTTTATCGCACTGGACAGGTACAGAATACTGTACGTTTTTGTACTACGTTGGCATTGTTGCGCTAAAGGATCACTTAACTTACGAAGCATATGTTCATTTCCTGTTGTTATTTTGTGCCGTCACAATATGTACTTATACTAAAAACGAATATTTCCATTTCCTCCCGACATACAGCCCATGAAATGCTTCTTTAATTTATCGAAATATACCTATGCTGAAATGTATGGTTAACATCACATCACCAGCAATGTGCACAACTTATCACGTTTGGTCGACGAAGTGGAACGATTCGGGGAGTTGGATACATTCAGCGATTATCCATTCGAAAATGCGCTAGGGAAAATAAAGCGCCGGCTTCAAAATGGCAACCTTCCACTTCCACAAAAGCCAAAAGAATTTACTTGCTTGATAGATTCCACCAATTCATTTTCATTCAAAAAAAACCCAAAAGAAGTCCTGTATTGAGTGAACCGAACTCTGGAGAGAATGCACCTAAATTTTTTAAGCGATAGAATGAACTCGAATACACATTTTATTCGAAAGTACAGCTAACGGAATTTTGTCTATCTACGGATGAAGAAAATCGCTGGTTATTATCTACCGACAATAAGTTATTTTGCGTTAACAATATTACTCGTGTTTTATTGGAAAAGCTATCCATGGTAGATATCCATAGTAGGATTTTACATGATTAACAAATACAACTTCGGCAGTATGTATACTGCCGATAAAAGTTAAAGTAGAATCATACTGCGGATAGTTTTCCGAATCTCGAATGGATTTTTGGTGATTTCATTCTCAAATGTTGGTTACTATTAGTTTTTTCGTGAATTTACTTTTGACTGCTTCTGATTCTCACAAATACAATTTTGTTTTTAATATTCTGACAGGTGTTCTTTCAGTTAAACCAATTTTGAAATACAAAAACTAGGCTACTGTGAATGCGTTTTTTGGTAATTTTCTACTGTACTATTTACAGAATGCCAAAAAAACACGGGTATTATTGACCATCAAAAGCAACACCATATTAATATTATGCTGCACTGAAATAACCGAGAATCAAAGCTTTTTTATTATTCCACTAGAATCAAAACGATTTAAAATATACTGTACATGTACAGGCCACAATGATCTGCAATACATTGGAGGCTTCTGCCCGATGAAGAAGATCAACAGTGTCATCGGGAAGAAGCCTTCAATGCCTGCAACTATCACAGCCGCTAACACTGAAGTTACAACCAACGAAGATAAGGCCAAAGCCTTTGCGGACTACTTCGAAGACCACTTCAAGCCTAATCCACCCGTCGACACAGGTTTCTGAGAGGAGGTGATCTCATCCATACAACGTGCACAGCTTCCAAAAGAAATAACAAGGTTTAGCGACAGAAATCCAGCTAGTGATCCCGTTGACAACACTGAGTTCACTACCCCGGAGAAAATAAGTAACATCATCCTCAGGAATCCACCGAAGAAGGACCAGACAACATCTCTAATTTTGCCCTTAAAAGGCTTTCACAGCAAATGGAAACTGGCGAAAATTGTCGCTATTCCGAAGAAGGGCAACAACAATGACGTCTCCGGATATAGGCCAAACTCTCTCCTCTGTAACTTGAGCAAGATATTGGAACTCATTCTCAGATGACTCAAAATTTTCTCCAACAATAACGGGATAGTCCCCGCTATGCAGTTTGGATTCCGGCAGAAGCACTTCACCCTTTATCATCTATGTACTGAAACTTCACATGAAATTTACAGATTTCACTCATAGAGTAAGAATGGGGGCATTGAAAATGACTTGCATTTGCTAGATAAAAGAAAAACATGACTAATTGTTTGCCCTTAAACAAAATTAAATTAATTTAAAATAAGTTGAAGCAAGATCTGTTATATGAGAAAACGAGAAGAACTCCTTATTTTAACATAAATACACAATAAAAGTAAATAATTCCGTATCTTTTGAATTTTGAAATTCTTACAAGGATGTAATGTTGACAACCTATCGTGATGCAATAAGGTACATTATAATTATTTTAATTTGGAAAGCTTTTCATTTGTGAAAGCTACAAAAATAGTTGTAGGTAACTGATGGCTGAAAACAAGACTGTAACTTCAACATATATACATACATTTGTTGCAAAAACTAAAACGTTATATTGTAGAGCTCTTCACAATTTTCGTTTCTTTCTACTTTGACAGTGACGTACATACAAGCTTCATCCAAGCTACCTACCCCATTAGGCTCAACCATTTCCCAATGTGATTGGATGGTCGAAGATCCGGGTGAATTAGGTACATCTTCCTATTATTACTAATTTTTTGGCAAATATCATCTTGCCTGAATCTGTTATTCTACTTTTACTGACTACTGCCTAATGACTTTTTCCGACTTAATTGACTGCCTAACCTACCTGTAGCAAAAAGTTGATGTTTTCTCAATTTTATACTGCACCGAATTTTGTTTGATAATTAACATCTGCAAAGTAACACTAGAACTTTTTTTTGTTTGTTATCGTCATTTATTCTTTTTTTCTGTGTCGGGTAAAAGCACTTTTTTATTTCATCTTCATAAATGGCTATGAACGGGCTCGACTGTATACTGTGTTCATCCTTTCGACTTCGTCAATTGAACTGTAGTGTTCAGCCAGTTAATTCTTCCCATAAGAATAGTTTTTGTTGTTTGTTTCAGAACGTTTGGAGCTTTCAATAAGTGGCACCAGCTATGTTTGATTAACATAAACGCTTAATTGCTGACAAGAGAAATAGAAGATTGAAATCCTTCAGTTAAATATAAAGTAAGGAACGATTTTATCTGTCCAGTTGAGTGTCACAACAGCTTGTCTTTAATAACCATAATTCAAAAAGCAATTTAAATGTTGTATTAGATTTCCAGCTTTGTAATCTCTTGTTTATGTAAAGAATATGTCAACCAACTAACTTAAATTAATAATTCCTGAATAATTAAGTAAATTAGGTAGGTGAAAAAAAAAACATTAACTCAAATTGTTTTTAATTTTTCGAAGTTTTAAAGAATTTGTAGATGTTTTTTTTTTTTTGTGTAGATCTCAAGAGCAGTATTTTTAAACCTTAATCTGGAGGATCCGTTTAGATTTTTGTAAGTCACGAATTTATTTTACATTAATTCGTTTTGCTCTTATTAAATTTATCAACAATTTTTTTTTAACATTATCTTATACCTTATCGGTGGAGGTTTAAGTCAAGAAGTCAATAAGTGCGTGGTTTTTATTTTACAAATTTGTAAAATGTTGTATCAACTTTTCAATTTTATGCGCCAAATATCGACACGACTATTAACTCAATCACATTTTTAGAATGAATTTGTACAACATTTTCCGATTAAGTTTGCATACAAATTTAAGTCATCCCTGCTTTAATTTTTCACCTCATTCATAAAGATCTGATCTTTTTGTTTGGGACAAACCATCTTCAGAATTGGGTACAAGCACAGCCACGTTTGTTGGCTCTTATCTTCTTGTGCTACGAAATGGATTATGTCATTGAAATCCAAGAAAAAATAAAGTTAAGAACGAATTGTACCTGTCCGATGCGGTGTCACAAAATGCTCATCTTTTTTAATCATAATTCAAAAAGAACTAAATTTAAAATTTTCTATTATTTCTACAACTACTTATTCCTCTCATTATGAAGAGAATATGCTACCAAGAATCTTAAATTACAACTTTTGTACAACATCAATTTTCCGTATAAAGTTTTGAATAATTAAGTCAACTATGGAGGTACAAAAACATTAACTCAAATTGATTTTCATTTTTTTTTTCGAAGTTTTCATGCAATTATAGATTTTTTTTATTTTTCAATTAATCTTTTATGTCTGGGTTAATGAAGTATGTTAAAATCTTAATATTGGAGACTAGTTGGTTGCAGGACCACAAAGTTGCCCGTCGAACATATTATGTTAGTCAGGGCTGAGCGCAAATGTGTATACAATTTAGTTGACAAACCAAAAAAATCTTTCGGTTTTCACGGGTTCAATTTCCTTTTAAAAAAAAGTAATTAATGTTTTTGTAAAAAAGTTAATTTTTTTTTGTAAAAAAAGTTATTTTTTTTTTTGCAAAAAAGGTTAATTATTTTTGTGAAAAAAGTTAATTTTTTTTTCTAAAACAGTTAATTTTTTTGTAGAAAAGCTACTTGTTTTTGTGAAAAGTTACTTTAAATTTATTATTAAATGTACATTATACATAATAATAAATAGGTTCGATACTTTTGTAAATTCTACTGTGGTTTGTGGTATCATTTATGTACCTTTCCTACCCACAACACTCTTTAAACAACTAAACACGCACTGTGACTGTACACAACATACCAACCGAAAATTCGATACTCTGCTGTAGTTGTGCTCTGCAGTCTGCATCTACCAATAAAAGACCTACAAACATATAGCTCATTATTTCTGTCATCATTTATTTTTCATTCTTTCATTCTCTTCTTCCTTCTTTGATACTTACTTAGGTCCTCGGACCTATTACGTCCGTGATGTTTCCCTTACGGGACATAGGGCCTCCACTACACCTACGCGCCATCGTGTACGATTTCTTGAAATGTATTTTAGCTCTCTCCAACTTTTCCCCAGTCGTGCCGATTCCTGTTCGACCGTTCTTCGCCATGTACTTCTAGGCCTGCCCACTTGTCTTCCCTCCTGTGTGAGCGGGTTCCACTGCATTGCTTGAGATGCAATGCACCGATCGCCTTTTCGAAGCGTATGGCCAATCCACTGCCACTTTCTTCTTCGTATAATGGAGTCTATGGGCTCCTGACCCGTTCTCGCATGAAGTTCGGCATTGGAGATACGGTTGGGCCAGAAAATCCTCAAGATGTTTCGTAGACATCTATTAACGAAGGTTTGCAGCTTTCTAGTGACAATTTCAGTGACTTTCCAAGTGCTGCAGCCGTAAAGCAGAACGGATTCAACATTGGAGCGGAACAGTCGTAGCTTGGTCTTTAAGCTAAAAGAGTTGTTTCTCCATATTTTGGACAGCATTCCGAACGCAGCCTTTGCTTTTCTGATTCGGCTGTTTACGTCCAGTTCAGTTCCGCCACCCGTAGAGACAATACTCCCAAGATATTGGAAATCCTGTACCATCTCTACGGGTTGTCCAGAAATATTTACTTGGATTGATGAGGAAGTTCCAAGGCTGATCCTTTTAGTTTTTGCCGAGTTGATCTTAAGCCCTACGATTTCTGCTTCTCTCTCCACCCTTGTTGTCATTTGATGGAGATCCATGATCCTATGAGAGAGTAAGCATACGTCGTCCGCGTAGTCCAGATGTTTGAGGTGAGATTGCAGAGTCCACTGAATTCCTCCATTTCCATTTGACAAAGCTGCGTGCAGTACGTCACTTATCACCAACAGAAACAGTATTGGTGACAGTATACAGCCTTGCCTAACCCCACTTTGGATTTCAAACTCCTCTGACAGCCTACCTTTGTGCAAAACGTGACACCTGGATCCATCATATGTAGCCTTGATAATAGCAATCAATTTATCTGGGATGCCCCTCCTGTGCAAAGCAAGCCAAATAAATTCTCTATTGACACTGTCGAACGCCTTTTCAAAATCGATGAACAGCAGGTGAAGTGGTGATCGATATTCAACGCACTGTTCGATGATGATCCGCAAGGTGTTGATGTGATCCACACAGGAAGATCCAGTGCGGAAACCTGCTTGTTCGGCGTCGAGTGTGTCTTCGAGGTGGTCTTTAATTCGGTCCAATATTATCCTTGCTATTATCTTGGCTACTGCAGGCAGAACGCATATTCCTCTCCAGTTTTCGCACTGTGTGAGATCTCCTTTCTTTGGAAGCTTGACAATCATTCCTTTTTTCCACTCTTCAGGAAAGCTCTCTGTTTCCCAAGCTCTCTTAATAAGTGGGTGCAGTAGCTCGCTCGATGTCGTTGGGGCTGCTCCTAAGAGCTCTGCAGGAATACCATCAAGTCCAACCGCTTTGTTGTTCTTCAGTGCTTTGATGGCGGTGATAATTTCTTCTTTACTGGGGGGTACGGTGCGAATTCGGGAAATTGTTACTTCGGGTAGCTCAGTGGGAATAGGGTTCACTTCACTTGCGAAAACGCGGTTTAAAACCTCAGAAAAGTGTTCCCTCCACCTTATGAGCTGGTCCTCATCCGAAATTAGCAGGGATCCGTTTGTGTCTTTAACCAGGTGTTGTTTAGAGCTCTGGACACCAGTGAGCTCTTTGGTAATTCTGTAGACGGTCCTACTGTCACACCTACTAGCGGCTTCTTCTGCTTCTGTAGCCAGTGCGTTGATGTAGTTACGCTTATCACGTCGCACACTACGGTGAACTTCCCTCATCTTCATGCGGTACGTAGACTCAAGCTCGTTTCTCCCTGCTGCTGGGGTAGCTGCGATGCGAGCTTTAAGGTGTTTCCTTTCTTCGATCCTTGCCCAAGTTTCGTCGGAAAGCCAAGCACTATTTCTCCCTTGCGCCCGGCCGACTATACTTTCAGCACCGGATATGAACACATTTTTCACAGCACACCAATGATTTTCGATGGATGTGGTTTCCGTGCTGCTGATTGCGTTCAATCCTTGTGAAAGGTGGTCCCCTAGTTGTTGGCGCACTGCGGGATCCTTTAGTCGATCTGTATTAAACTTGGGCATTCGAGTGTTTCCTTGGGATCTACGAACTGCAGCTGTACGCAATCTTACGGTAGCAACCATCAGATGGTGGTCCCGGGCCATTCCCATGTCCGCACCTCTTCTGTTACGGACGTCCTGGAGACTGCTTCTAAAACGCCGGCTGATCGCGAAGTGGTCAATTTGGTTGGAAGTTGCTTGTCTGTCAGGCGACACCCAACTGACTTTGTGGCACGTCTTATGCTCGAACATGGTCCCTCCAATAACAAGGCCGTTGGCGTTGCAGAAATCGACGAATCGTTCGCCATTGTCGTTTCGGTTACCAACACCATGTTTTCCCATGACATGCCTTAGCCCAGAGTTGTCATTGCCAACCTTGGCATTTAAGTCTCCCATCACCATAACTATATCACCTCGTGGAACGCTATCATAAGCAGCACTCAGCCGGTTATAAAAGGCCTCCTTCTCCTCGTCAGAAGAGAGCAAAGTTGGGGCGTAAAACACTGTATAATGGTGACGCGACGTACTCTAGTCCGGAACCTGGCTTTCAGGATCCTGTCACCTAAAGGCTCCCAGGAAATTAGGCTTTTGAGAGCTGTTTTGGAAAGCAGCAATCCAACGCCAGATTCCCGAGCGCTTCCAGGTGTTTTTCCGGAATAGAATAGTACAGTGTTACGGGTTGGTGACTTGAAAATAATCAAAATTCTAAATGGGCTTTAGGTCTTTTTGGAACAAGTACTTAACAAAATTGTTATTTCGGTTTTAAAGCTTGTTTCTTGGATCAGTTCTCATGACAATATAAGTATTTCTACCTGCCATCATTTCCAGCATTTTATTAAGGTAATCTATTTTGAATAACGCTACAGTTACGTTGCCTTTATCAGCAGAAACTATATACATTTCAGGATGTCTTATAACAACTTATTCGTTTCATTAAAAATTTTATTTAAATATTTTATCAAAGCGAGGAGTGGGTGCAAATCTTAAATAATTTTTGTGATATTTGTGTGAAACAAAACCGTGAAGGATCGTGTTCACTCCTTTCCTTAGTTTTAATAAGCTTCTCACCATCTGCAATAACTTTGAACATTGGAAAATTATTTTTCTGCACGGGTAAAGCAAATTTTGGTCCTAACGACCAAATTTTCTCCGGAAATTCTATTTCGATTTTATTATTAAACCAATTCTCTTGGAAATGTGTTATCATTTCAGGTTTAAGGCTAGATTTTATTTCTTCAAGTTTTCTTTTTTGTGATCGTTTGGAACTATCATTAATTTTATTTTTTGTTTGTTCCTGACTTCTGAAAAACTTCATATATTCATATTCTAATAATCTATTTTTATATTTGCATTCTAATGTCTCTATCAATCTCGTTTGCTTTCTAGTTTGCGATTGCTTAAATGAAGATGAAATGTTAGGCAATTTTGAATGATAATTCCTTGTAGTCGAAGAAAGTTTTCTTTCTAAAAAGCCATCAAGTTCTTTATTATCAAAATCAAAAATTGATGAAATATTTTTTGTAGAGTTTTGAATAAATTCTGGTATCAACCTAAAGCCCATTTAGACTTTTAATATTTTAAAAAAGGTCACGAAGAAGAAACAATTATGAAAACAGTTAACTTTCCCAATAAATATTCGGAAGAAATATAGGGAGACTGAGTACAAATCGCCATTTCAGGAATACAAAATTTTTTGATTGCAATTTGAAAAGGACATGATTTAGAAACTTTTTGTGTACAAATCGTCCTTCCAGGATTAATAATTTGGAAGTTTTTGACCAAAATATGGATTGTTTTTCGAATACCTATTTTTTTTTATTTTATTTTCTTGTGACATAATAATTTTTGAAATTTTTTAGTTGCAAAACCATCACTTCAGGATAATAAACTTTTAAATGTTATGAATCTTTATTATTTTTTTTTTCGTACGTAGGTATATATATATATGTACTTAAGTATTACTTAGATTATAATATACATATGGTAAAAACTTTATTTAAATATAGCAAAAACTTACCTGATTTTCAACAACCTTTTTTTTTGTTGAGTTCTCCCTCAAAATCGATATTATTGATTGGCTCAAAATGGTTGTCATGGCGTATCTCTCCGTTCGTTGGGTGCCGGATTTCTTGATCCGAATTTTTCCAAAACGGCGTCCTCCAGTAAAATGCAAGCTCTAATCGAGTTTGCAGTTTAGCTACTGCATAAACGAGGGAACATACCATTGCCATCAAATCTGGTTCTGTTTTGAGCTGCCCATTAACAACGTAGATCTTCTGCATCTGTTCTCCATTTGTCTGTGGTATGTATTGTGTATTACTCCTCGCTCAATTGCTGCGTCTGTTGTTCCGAAACGAAATGTGTAGGTTATCGACGTTTCCTCTAATTCATAATTAGTATTCAGATTTTCTTGTTCATAGACCTCCATGTCCACGGGTTGATGGTAGTCTTCTCGACACTGAAAAGGAGAAATAGGTACTTACATTATGAGAACATTCATAATTTTGTAAGGACCGGGATAAGTGAGAGGTCTTTTTAATGTCGATTTTCTTTCAACGATTGGAGACAAATCTTTTCTTTTGTTGTAAGGAACTCGCAAACAAATTCGTGTGTGCAAGTTGGTGTAAATCTTTCTATAATTAAAGATATGTTTGTTTAGAAAAATTGATCTCTTTTTCTAAACAAATCAAATTTGTTTGATTTTTTTGTTGAAAGGAAATCCACATCAGATGATTTAGATGATGATGAGGAATGATTGAGTACGAAAAACGATTATATCTATTATAAACGATTAATAAGAGGTGTTATTTTGAATAGCTATTGTTGTGCAAGCGTAGCCGTGTCGGCCATTTGGCTGATATTGTTTTCCATTATTAATGGCATACTTTCCTCTTTAGATTGAAATAAACATCAGATCATTTGTCTCAAAAAATGCCATTTTTTCTTTGAATATCAAAATAACACCTCTTATTGGAATTTTGGAATATTATAAGCGATTTTATAAAAAACTTTGGGGCGCCTCAAAATAAATTCAAACAGCACCAATTTCAAAATGTATGTCCAGTTCGATTCAACAATTTTGGATTTGGTGGTCAGACTTTAGATCAATAGTGGTAAAAAGAACTCAAAACGTGATTTGATTAATGTTTGCAGTTGTGTGAGTGCCATTTTTCTATTGATTTGGATAAAAATGTCACTTTAATTTGGTGTTTGTGCAAGTGCGTGTAAAAATCTGTGTAGATCTTTGCCTGAAATAAAGATTTGCAAAATTGATCTAAAATAAATCAAACCACCAGAAAATTGGATTTTTTGTTTGTTGAAACAAAGGTAAAATCTGAAAAAGATAAAAAAAATCGATTTTTTTTTGTTGTTGAATCGAAATCGACATTAGTACAAATTAAATTTTCAGCCTGTCAAAGAAACGATGCCTGTCTAGAAGCCTGGTCGAGAAACGATGAAAATTGATACAAAATGCATGGGTTTTGTTCCATTTTTCATAGTTTCTCGACCTATTTTTTTCATGTGAGCAGTTACAGTGGGCACAGATCTTTTTCTTGATGTATGTAGTATGTATATTTCATCAAATCATACAAACATGTAAATTCACGAATTACTTTTTCGAGCTCTTTATTGTCGTTATTATCTATGACTTGACAAAAATCTCAACATCGATTTGTTAGAATTCCAAAACACACGTATTGTATCAACTAGTTAAAAATTTGAATCCCTTTTGTGAATTAAGAATTGGCCTAGTTGGTAGCGAGCTGGATCAGTGATTGGAAGGACGTGAGTTCAAACGCCGCGCCCCGCCGCGCGAAATACGTTGATTTAAAATGAGAACTCAGATTTTTTCTTAATGAAATAGAAACATAACTTTATTCTTCAATATTTAAATCAAGACTGAAAACTATGACTAAATATAATGCTTAGGATAATAATTTAAAGTCCAACTCTTGCATATCAACTTATCGAGAGAAGTTGTAAAGAGAGGCGTTTAATCAACTGTTACAAAATATGAGAGAACATTAAGGGCCAGTTTTTTCACAGTGGGTTAAATTTAGTATGTGACTTTGATAGGCTTTAATAAACTAACGCCAATAAACCAAAATTGGCTGATAAGTGAAATACATGATTAGCAACTAATACTTTGAATTTTGTAAACAAAATTTGATCAACAAAAACATTTGAGGATTTCCCAGAGCTCCACTAATGATAATCAGCTGTGAACATACTGGCCCTAAATGTAGTATAATAAATGTATTAGATGTTGATAATATTATATGATAGGTATACTGTACAGTGATAATATAACTCGCGCGCCGCCCGGTAAAACCATGTTAGAAAAATGAAAATTTTTCGATTAAAATAAAATTCTATACATTTCAGAAGACAAAAAAAAGGATCCCAAACCTAATTCGGAGCAAAATATGCAGACAAAATATAAATATAATTCAAAATAAATTGAAAGCGCAGATTTTTTTTGTTTTTTTTTTTATACTCCATATAATTGCATTAAGTAGCTTTTATAAGGCTTATACAATGCGAGCTATTAATCGGAGCAATAGGATTTTGTGGCAAGGTATTAATGACTTTAGTAGGCCTTTGTAAGACCTTATTATAAAAGTGATTTGATTTCATAGTACCTGTAGGCGAATGTCTTAGAGGACCCAAACAACTTGCTTAGAGGAGTAATAGTACTTATTATAAAAGTGATTGGATTTCATAGTACCTGTAAGCGAATGTCTTAGAGGAGCCAAACAACTTGCTTAGAGGAGTAATAGCACTTTCAAATTAAATATTACTTTATTTATTTCGCTTTTGTTCACGCCATCTACGAGTTAGGTTGGGTATCACTCACTCCTAGCACATCCCTGCTGCTGGAGTGAGTGACACATATTCAACCACATCTAACTTCGCGATGGTCTGAAATTTATAGGCTCACGGAAGTCGAAGTGTCAACCATTTTGTAAATGGTTTACTCGGTCTTTCTTATCAACCCTCGTGTTGGCTTGGCGGCTTCTCCGCAAATTTGGCGGCTTCCCTCCAGAAATTCTTAAAATCTTAAACTTAACTCTCCTACCTTAACCTAATTAAAAAAAAAAACACGAGTGTTTCACTTCGCAAACAAAATTGAAAAAGGGTTCTATCCCCAACGATTGAAAGGGTTATAGCCCCAACGATTGAAAGGTTCTATCCGCAACAGCTTTAGTAAAGCTTTATTAAGGCTCTCCCAAACCAATGCGGAACATTCATTGCGGCGAAGAACATTCACATGTCAAAATTTATTTACATGGTGATATATGAGAGTGCCCACACCAACGCGGCGGAGAAACATATGAATTCATTTTGACTGATGAATGTTTCTTCGCCGCAACGAATGTTCTGCATTGGTTTGGGAGAACCTTAATAAAGCGTTACTAAAGCGAAATAAATAAAGTAATATTTAGTTTGAAAGTGCTATTACAATTGCTATTTAATTTGCATACCACTTGTGATGGAAGGTTTTAAGGGAATTAAATAGCTTGTTTAATCTGCGCCAAAAGGATTTGCGTAAGGCCTGTTTAAGTTAGTATGCAAATGAGAAAATAGCTTGTATTAACACTTAAACAAAAGTTAAATTGTTAGTTGGGCTGGAGCAAAAATGATATTAATATCATATAAATAGTTGAGTTCTGTTTATGTAAAATAATTCTTGAGATATTTGTAGGTAGGTACTATATGGGAACTTATGGATTCGTAAAAATAAAAAATAAATTAAATTGGGTGGCACAACGGCTCGTGAAGAACCAGGGCCTAGTGAATAACAACTCGCAACCGTTCTTGTGTGCGCCTATCGACAGGATCGACAATTGGTATTATGATAAGAAAAACGAAAAAAATAGTGTCGCGCAATTTTGTCTGTCCGCATGCCTACGGCTTGAATTTTCATAACTAGTGATTTTAAAGTGACATGCCTATAAGTTTTATTGATTTTTATTAGGAACAAAAATACCGGTAACCTGTCATAAATTTTTTTCTTATCAGAAAGAAATATCTCATTTCGATTTTGATAACAAAATTTATAGTCCAGTGCTATTAAAAAAAATGTATATAGGGGACCCAGCATTTTGTACCAACCCCAATTTTTTTTGATTCGATAGAAAGTTGATCGAAGATCATAACTCAGTTTTAGCATTCACAACATTTACTGTTTTGTCGCCATCTTGGATTTTACTTTCTGCTAAATATCTCGGTTCATATTAATCCTACAAAAAAAAATTGTAAGACATACAAATAAATGCATAGTATAAAATTAATTTGCGTAGGGAACTGGAGCCTTACATAAATTTCCAATATTCTGTACTCAGGAAAAATTAATTGCTGGGTTCCCATTAGAAAAGCCGTTTAGCATAAGAAAAGCGAAAAACTAAAATTTAAATCTTAAAAACTAGCCCAGTCAGATTCGACAATAAATTCGCAAAGTGCGATGTAGTTCTGCATTTTTGATATGTTGTTGGAGTATGTTAGAGTAAGCTCTAGCTAAGTTTGCAACTTTAAAAAACCTGTGCTCGCTACAGGAAAAATGCAAAAGTGAAAAAAACGCTAAAATCACCCCCTTTTTCCGACATTTTCCCTTACAACTTTGGAAATATGCAACTTACGACAAAACCATGCACTATATTCTTGTTTGTTATAAAATTTTCTACAAGACCACATTAGCTTAAAGTTCATATGTTATATTTGAGTTGCTATTTAAACATGAGTAAAAAAAAAACTGAAAAACTAAGTTGTTTTGAAGCACTAAAAAATTAGGTCAAAAATTGTCCAATTCTGCTAAGAATTTGGAATCAAATAGTCTAGAGCATTATAAGACGAAATTCGATCCAAATCGGTCAAATAGTTTTGGCAAGAAACATGATCTTAACTAAGTGCAACAAGCAATGTTTGCATCATTGCTGTGGTCAAAGTAGGACATTTAAGTTGTCACTGATTTTTTAACATGTACTTGGAACCCATAACTATGATAAAATAAAGTTAGAATATTAATATCTTTTTTTAAGCAACATTGGTAGCGATTTTAAAGGTTATGAACATTTTGCACTGTATAATTAAAAAATGATTTCGTGAAGCATTTTTGAAATTTTTCAAACATTTACATACATAATACAGAAAAAAGTTGTACAACAAAATTGTTCGAAATTTTGAGCGCAACAAACTTGTCGTAGAAAGTTTTTCAAATTTTTGATTTAAAATGGCCTAAATTTAGGAAAATACTTATTTTTTTTTTTTTTTGGCCGGTATCTTTTTAAGTATGATCAAAAACGCAAAAATGTTACAGTCCAGTAACCTTATCGTTTGAATGGAAGGCACCGTTTGCGTCAAATCTGGTTTTCCTGATTTTCTGCTGAGTTGTTCAGGAAATTGGCCTAGTAAATAACCTAAGTTTTCGACCTCGAGCGATTTTTTCCCACTTTTTTACTTCTTGGTGATTTAAGTCCTAAATAGCTAATTTTAAATAAAAGCATTGTTCTATAGTTACAAAATAACTTAATTTTATCCAATTTAAGACCAAAGCCAGTTCTGTATACCCAATAGTTTCCAAAATACAACAATTCAAAATTAAGCGATACAAAATTTAATGTTTATAACAAGGGGCAATAGAAGAAGTAGAAGCAACACAAGAGTTCTATTCTTTAAGGTCACCATTTTGCAGATCTGTGGCATATAACGTACTACACTGAGGGAAAAACACTTTAAGCTCCTGAAATTTAAAATTAAAAGATAACGTGCATGAAAGACAACCAATATTGAAAATACTTAAATTGAAAGTTACATTTTAAACTTTTTTCAATTTTAACGCTTATCGTGTTAAACTTAAAAGTTAACACTTAAAAATTAAAAATGGCTCTTTTAAGGGCCATTTAAAAGTATTCAATCTGGAATTTAAAGTGTTTTCAAATTTTAAACCTTAAAAACATATTTAAAAGTTTTAAACCAATCTTAAAATATTCACTTTTAAATTCGATTTAAAATGGCTTCCTTTACAATTTAAATGGAATACTTTTAAAATAAATTTGAAAATGTTCACTTTAAAGTTCTAACCAAAACCAAAGTCAAGTACAAAAACTGTACTCGAATTTGGTACATTTTAATACTAATTGTTATAACTTATTTAAATCGAAGCAAATGTAAACTATAAAAAATACAAAAATTAAATAAATCAATTTTAAAAATTTAAATTTAAAAATTAAATTAGTTCGTATTAAATTAGTTAAGGCAATGTTGCGTCTTGAGTACGTTACTATTCTGTTTATCAACGCTATCGTGGAGGAGATTGGAGGAGGAATCCTGCTTGGAAATATGCGAATACCAGGACTTATTTTTGCGGAGGATATAATGTTCTTGTCTGAATCTTTGGAAGGAATGCAGCGTATGATGAACCGGCTGGAAAAATACTGTGGAAATTGGAATTTGTCCGTTAATTTCCAAAAATCTAAAATTATGATATTTAGAGATGGAGGCGGTAGATACGCAAACAACGAAAAGTGGACATAAGGGTGAAAATGTTGAAATAGTCCGAGAATATAAATATTTAGGTGTACTTGTTACTTCAAATCTAAACATGAGAAAACATTTTGAGTTAAATCCAGCGGAAGCGAAAAGAGCTGTTTCTTCAGTGTGGACTCACTGTATCGAAAATAAACATGTCGAACATGGTACAAAGCTTAACATTTTTCATGTAACCTCAGCTTCTATATTATTTTATGGTACCCAAGTTTGCGGATACTCACAATTTGAAGAGGTTGAAAGGTTCCTCAGTAACTTTTTTAAGCGCATATTTCGGTTACCAACTAGCACACCAAATTAAATGTTACATTTGGAAACAACAGAACCACCATTGTTCCTAAAGATCCTACTAAGGCTGCATGTTGATTATGTTATGAAGGGGATGGAGATGGATGAAAGAAGGCTGCTTAAACAAGTCCTTAAGAAGATGTTATCAACTAGGGGAGATATCGTAAAAAAGTGGAAGGAACTGGCTCTTCGTGTAGGTGACAACTTCCGCTTTTTACCCGACACGAACCTTTCGGACTTAAGGCAAAAGTTTGGCACTTTATTAGAAAAAGTGAGCCAATCGACATACGCGAATTTTAAACAAGAGGCACAGTCTTCACAATATAGAATGATTTACAGCCAACTCAATATAGATCTTCAAGAAAACACATACTTGCTCAACCGATACCATATAAAGCTGCGGTAAAAAAACCACAAAAGCGTTATAAAATAAAGTTTATGCAAATATTTTGAGGAAATTTTTGAATAATGGTAAAAGCTTACATTAAATGAAAACACCATATTTGGAAAAGGATTTCAGCTTTTATTAATCAACTTTAAAAAAAAAAATTTCTCCTAAAACTCAAATAAAGAATCGGTAAAAAAAAATAGCACTATTGCTTTATTATACAACTTAAAACTAAAATTTCGTAGATATCCAACCACCAAAATTAGTAATTTGTTGCAAATCCTTTGTTGGCTATCACTGCTTCACAACGTCTATTCATTGAATTTACCAAATTTTGGCACCTTTCAACAGGAATGTTCTCCCAGGAAATCTTTACTGCAGCCCAGAGTGATTCGTTATTTGTTGGCTTAGTTTCAGAGACCGCTTTCTTGACGTCAGGCAACAGATTTTCGATTGGATTCAGGTCAGGCGATTGCGCTGGCCACTCCATCACATTAATTGAATTAACTGAAAACCATTGCTTCGCCTTCCTACTGGTGTGCTCGGGGTCATTATCCTGTTGGAAGACCCACAAAAGCGGCATCTCTTCCTCTGCATAAGGGAGCATAACATGTTCCAGTATATTAACGTAAACGTATGGTAAATATGGGCCCAACTCCATAGTAGGAAAAACAGGCCCACACCATTATGCTTGATCCTCGGTGCTTCTACTTTAGTAGTGTATTTGGGCTTATATTCCGCTTTTGGAGGTCTTCTAACGCCAAACAATACTATCTTACTTTCATCTGTCCATAGAACGTTGCGCCATTTCTCTGCTCGCCAATTCAAATGCTGTCTTGCAAATGTGACTTTTCCTGGACTACAAGCAGATAAATTATGTTCTCTCAATCTATGCCGAACGGTTTCCACGCAAGCTGTAATATTCAGGTCTTTTTTGAGCTCAGTTGCGGGCTAAAAGGATTTTTATGGCTTTCTCGAACAAGCCGCCTGATGAGAGTTGTCGTCATAACCGGTTTTCGTCCACGAGTTTCGGTTTAAGGTGTGTATATTATTGCATTTCTAATCATTTTGTTGGAACAGCCAACCAAACGTCGAACTTCTCCAGCATACGTTTTACCTTCCGAGATCATATTTTTGATAATTTCACGTTTTTCGTTGGTACAATGCTTTCCACGACCCATTGTCTTTGAAAAACTGTAAATTTTGTATTTTAAATGAGGAAACCAATTAAACATGAACAAATTCTAACACTTGACCGCCTTACCTTGAAATATGCACAACAAAAAAAGATTATTTTAACGAAATCTGCAATCAGTGCTATTATTTTTACCGCACAAAAAATGTGATTTTCTCCAATATGGCATCGTAGAAAAAGAACCGTTATCATTTTAATGCCAGATATACACAATAGATAGAGGTGACAGTTCAAGCAATAATATATTACAGTCGAGGCTGTAAATATTTTTCTATTCACTAATTTAAAGAAGTTAAATTGAAACTTGTACAAATGGTGCTATTTTTTTTTACCGGAATTACATACAAATATATTAAATGTAATATTTAAAGTTAGAGGCGAACTAATAATTTAAATTACATTCCTCATCAACCCGACCTGCCGATTCTATGCGAACTTTGCAACCTCAAGGAGAGGGAAGATGTATATCATTTCATCGCCAGATGTCCCATTTTGAAAGAGTTCCGTGTGAGGTACTTTGGAGAAGCTTCAATGGAAAAAAGCGACACGTTTGACGTCCTGAATGGAAAAGTAGGCTGGGAAATATTCTATAAATATACTACAACCGCACTCAGTTAAATGCAACGCATACTCGAAGGAGACTTTTAAAGTAAACGAATAAGTTATTAAGACAGTTAAGCTTAAATAACGGTCATTGGCCAAACCATATTAAACTTAAGGTTATCAAATTGTAAATTTTTAAAATTTTATAGTTTTTCAACTATACTCTGTCCAATGAATATGTGCAGTACAGGGAAGATAGGACGTTTGTATCTCACTCTAACTGCAAAGGAATCCCATTTAGTTGTGTGAAAAAAATACTATAAAAATGCAAAAAGCTCAGAAGGGCTGCCATCTATGCTTTGTTAGTTACTTTAAAACGAAGAAATTCATTTTACAAAAATCATTAATTGAATTCTAAAAATGCAAATCCCAAAATCTTGAATCAAAAATAATTATATCTCGGATATGAAAATTACGAAATTCGAAATCATAAATGTGAAAATCTGGAAAATGTCAAGATTTTCTAAGTCAGAGTATTTATATGTCAATTGAAATAAATTGGTCTTATCTTTTTCGACACCACCAAGCGGTAAGATAATAGACGAGTTTTTTTAAGGGTAGTAGGCCTGATCCCTTATCAAAAAAAAAAAACAAAAATTCATTCTTCCAATAAACAAAATATACATACATATAATCACAGGATAATAAAAAATATACCTAGTAAGGTATGTGCATAGGTTCAAAAGTAAAAGCAAAAACACAGTTTATCTTACACAGCCCAAAAATAAGTTTGAACATTTATCTTTTTCGTTTCACAACCAGAAATCAAAACGATTATAAGTAAACGGAGTATATTAATATTATGTGCCAACCCGCACGCGCTCGAAAATCCACTCCAATAAACCCTTTTTCTTAATTCAATTACAGCCATATTATTGATTTAATTCAAAACTAGTTTTACGGCAAAACTAGTTCAATAGAAGTTTCAAGTTCCAATATTTGGACAAGTCGGTAATATTAACTAAAGTTTTGGTATTTTAAACTCAAAATATTGAAACTGGGATACCAAAACTTTCATAAATAATATCCATATGTATAAAACTTGCAACTTGAAATCTCCATAAAACTGGTTTTGCTTTTAAACTGATTTCGAAAAACTCAATAGTATGGCTGTTAGCCAAATACTTTTTTAATGGCTTTTAATTTTTTTCCAAACTACCAAGAAAAAACCAAATCTATGAAACAAAAAAAAAAAGCGAACGGTAACAATTGTGTCTTCAAGTATCCTTAAAGGCGTAGAAATAATATGGCTGTTAGCCAAATACTTTTTTAACGGCTTTTAATTTTTTTCCAAACTACCAAGAAAAAAACAAATCTATGAAACAAAAAAAGCGAACGGTAACAATTGTGTCTTCAAGTATCCTTAAAGGCGTAGAAACAGCTTCCATCCTGCAAGCTCCCTTATAAAATCCAAAGAAAAATATGCATTTGTAAGCAATGCCACGGTAACTCTGATTTGATGTGCTTATTTTTGGCACACACAAAGAGGATTGTTAACGAGGATACGATCAGTACGGCTCGAGCCGTTCGAAAGGCATGTCATAGTGGGGTGTACGCTTGATAATACGAGAAAATGCACATACAGATAGTGCTCATTTAAGGGGATTATATATATTTTCATATGCAGCAGGCACCCTTAGGAGAAGGAAAGCTCTCCCATAAGGCCTGTACTGCACATATTAATTGGACAGAGTATAACTAACTAAGTGATTTCTCTTACTTTTAAAGCTAACCGTTTGAAAACAGAAGCTTTTCTTTTTAACTTTGGCAAATTAAAAGTAATTTCTTTTAAAATTAAAGCTAAAGGTTTAAAACAAACACGTTTCTTTTAAACTGAAACAATTTTTTTTTTATTTTGGACATGAAACACTTAAGATTTGCACAATTTAATTTTAAATATGCGAACTTTTGATTTTAAAGCCCACTTTTTTTCTCAGTGTATTGCACATGATAACAAAAATATTTAAAAGAAATTTCATGAGTTCTACTTGCAAAAATGTCTGTACATCTATATTTTTGTTTCTTCCTGCCTTTCTGCAGTAGTATTTTTGATTTATTGTGTTTCGTTTTAAAATATGCTTTTCCAAAGGTAGACCGTTGAGACGTGCTTCGCATTTATTCCCCAATCTATGAAGGTACTTTCCAATTCCTGATAGACGCTATCCTGTCTCGCATTATTATTTTAAATGTACTCAATTCCAGCAATCCAATTTTAAATAAATACGGAAATGCAATTAGCACTGGAGTGGGGTTACTAGTTCTCCCGGCATCCAATTTAGTTATATGCAAAATCGTTTACATTAATTTTGCATGCAGTCTGTTAGTTTTAGCAAATTTTATTCTTCTCCAGTTATTTATTTATCGCGTAATACCTACTTAACTTGAATAAAGTCTACCTACGTGTAATACCTACTTAACTTGATACAGTCTTCATAGCATTCAATTCTACAGCCAACGTTGTTAATACTTGATTTATGTAGGTTAGCTTATACACCTCACACTACTTGATTAAGGTCTATTTTTTGTATTTTTTGTTAAATCTAAATGTCAGATATAATTTTTCCTGTAAGAAATTGAATAAATTTAATCATCAGTATTTAATTTCACAACACCACTAAAGTCTTTCGTAAGAAAATTAGTTCGCTTCCAGCAAAAGACCCAGGGATGACCAATATAAGATGAGGACAATCAAATGACACAGAGTGTAGAAGTGATGACTACTCCTCAATTGTAGGCATTAGGCTTAACTCTTTGACTTTAAAGTTAATTTTTGCCCGTCTTGTCCGTCCGATCAAAATAATTGATATTGCATTCAAAGTCAAACTTACCAACTGATCGTGCGTGAAAGTTGTTGCCGCAGAACATTTTGTGTATTAGCGCAATTATGTACGTGTCTTCAATATGAGAAAAAAAGCAACTAGCTTCATTTACATAAATGTATGTACATACATACATATGAACAAAAAAAAAAAAAATATGCTCACTTAACTTTCTCAAAGAATTATTTCTTTATATCGATGGCTTGAGACATCCATTGAAAGCGTCACATCAGTTGGTTTTCGAAGGCTCATTCTCTCGCGTCATTTTTGAGTATTATCGGTCGGCATAGTTCTATATTTAAATTGAGTGTCACAATATAAAAATATTTAATTTTTCATAAACATGAATAATTTTCTAAAAGTTACTACTTTGACTGTTTTAACGATAATTTTATTTCTCACTGCAGTATCCGCAGAGGTATAAGCTTCAAAAATTTAATAAGTTTTTCTAGTGATATAATTTATAAATAATATAAATACATACCTATATCGACATCATTTTAAACTAAAATAAAAAGATTTAAAAATCGAAGATTAAAGTTTAATGAACAAAGTTTGCATATCAGCTCTTTTGTTTGGTGATTATAAGTGATTTCCAATACAAAGTGTTATTCTTTTTGCTGACCTTTGAAAATATTGAGAGAAAGATATTAATACAAAAAAAAAAAAAATAAAACGCGACATCAATTTTGACTTATACCCCTACAGTTATTCTTAAAAGAAATTTTTTTTGATGAAATAAAACTGGGAAATTTAAATGAGTGAACGATAGAATTTTTTAATTTAAACAAAATTTAAGTCAAAGAGAAATGATCAATAGCCATATGCAACTACTATTGAAAATCTCTTAAAAGCAAAATACCTGAACGTTTCCTCTTAATTTGTACTTAACCTCAGAATTCTGTAAATGAAACCTAATTATACATATGTGGTGTGAACGATTGACAGTAACAGAAGTTTCATAATCTATAGTAAAAATGGTATTAGCTTCCATAAAGGATTTAAGAAATGTTGGAAATCATATTTGTTATGCACAAAGAGGTTTTAAAGATTCTATGGGATCTTTTTTCATAGGATGTTCGGGCAAAACTAAACGAATTAACAAAATCAAACGATCGTACCAATATCTGAATTAACTTTGTCAAAGTTGTTGAGTTATGTACTTTTAAGCATTAAAATTGGTTACTAAATATCGGTCGGTTCTCTTTAACTTACAGTCGGGTAATGTCGCAATGATTAGCTTTAAATTAAATTAAAAACTGTGCCTAATTTTATAATTTGACAGTTTTTTGTAGAGATTAAACATCGAATATTTTAAAAATGTTTATAAAAAAAGATATCCAGCTAAACTAAAAACAATAAAAAAAACATTAAAATATTTTATTAAATTTTTATTTATGTAGAGTGTCCTATAATCAATGAAGCAAATTGAAACTGGTAACAGACCAAGTTCCGACCTATCAGAATTTGGTAACTTCCCCATAGTGGTTTTCGAGTACCTAAGGTTTTTTTTTTTTTTAATTGCCAAAAAAACTTTACTTGCAACAGTTTTCTTCCACCACGGCCATAATTGATTTTTGTTTTATTAATTTTTACACTAAAGTGATCGATCTTAATTTGTTGCCTTAATCGTATAAATACCCCCTCATAAAATTTCGTGTAACCCAATACCGTCTTAATCAACTTTTTCGTGAATAAATCTGAACATATATACAATTGTACATGCCTACTAGTATAAGAAAATAAGTAAAAAATAATATCTTAAGCCTTTTTAAAAAGCCTATAAAAAAAATGTCTATATAAGGCTAGGCGCATATTGAGACGCGTTCGACACGAGTGACGCTACACAGCACAGCACGAGTTTTTGTAAACAATATAAATCAACCGAACAACGCATATTTATAGAGCGACAACGACATGACCTGACGCGCGTTTTCCGAAAATCGCGTGACACAGTGATCGAAATACAGTTTTCCTTGCGAGACCGGCGCGTGTTTGTTTTTTTTCCGTCAAAAAATAAAATAATAAACTGTCGTTCGTTTTCAAAATAAAATATTGTTTGCTTTTTTAGTTTTTTTTTTTAAAGTTTATTTTAATTATCAATATATCGACGATTGTTGCTTCAATTAATATGTATTTTGACACGAGACACGCGAGTCAATATGCGGAGAAAGGCATGACACGTTTCAAAAATCGTGTCGTGTGACACTCGTCAGGTCACGTGACACGCTTCGGACGTGCCTCAATATGCGCCTAGCCTAAGGCTAGGCGTATGTTGAAGCGCGTTCGACGAGAGTGACGCGACACAGCACAGCACGAGTTTTTGTAAACAATATAAATCAATAGAACAACGCAAATTGATAGAGCGACACGACATGACCTGACGCGCGATTTCCGAAAATGGCGTGACACAGTGATCGAAACACAGATTTCCTTGCGAGTTTTTTTTAATAATAATTCTAACTCGGATTTTTTTTTTAAATTTTTAAACCATCATTATCGTAGACCTCATTCAATGCAATTTGAAAAAAATTGGATTTTCTGCGCTGCCATGTTTACGAACACAAATTTATTTAAAAAAAAAACCGCCTTCTTGCTTTCTGCGAACAGTAGAAAAATAAAATCGATATGCAGAAGTTAGGCAGGCATGCGGGAGATCTTCCGGCTGCCGCAGACTTCTGCGATTATGAACTAAGTTCCTAAGAATTGGAATCTAGCTGTTTTTGAATACAAACCAGTCGATATTAATACAAATTTGCTTATAAAAGGACCACAATACATACAAATGTGAACAAAATGATTTATTTTTGAAAAAACGTTGGCGTAGTTACAATTTATTCGAAATCAACAACCTTTTAACAGTACCTACATTAAATAGATTTTTTTTATTTTCGACTTTCTTAATAATAAACCGATTAAGATTTGTATGTATTGGCACAGTGGATATAGTGTTTGACTGCTAACCTGGACGTGTGGGTACGAGCCCCAGTCTAGGTAACATTCTTTTCTATATTTCCCAGTTTCAACTGGAAACAACCCGCACCCTTGGAATTTCATGGGATAATTAACATCTAAATCTCAATCCACTGTGCCAACGAAAAAATCTTTACTTTCCTTCTATTCCCTCTAACTATTGCCGTGCATTGCATTTAAAAGACCGAGGTCTTACAGGCATGCAGTTAAAATTATATATTTTCCTTTATTCGTGACCTTTCTTCAATCATATAATGAAAGTCCTAAAGTGGGCTTTATGTCAATTTTCAAAAAAATGACCTAAAGCCCACTTTACGATTTTCATTATGTTAAAATTATATTATTGTGAAATAATTAGTTTTTTTGTCGTTTTAAAAAAATTCTAAAAAATATTGTACTGTCTAAGGCTGGCAATGAATGTTTTAATTCAGACCAAATGTCTTTTTTTTATCATGGTTTATATTTTTTTTTTTAAATATATAGGTATACAATCTAAAAATTAGTCAAAATTTGTATTGCAAATTGAATTTTTTTTACATTTTGTTGGGGTTTTTCCGTTAAAATGCAATTTTTAACAAATATAAATAAATACTAAAAAAACAGATTTGTAAACCAATTAATTCTTTTTTTTTTTTTTGCTCAACAGCTCCAGTCGGGGATATTTCTGAAAAGTTGTATAATAGTACTAGGTACAATATATGTTAGTATCAAAGCTCTTACCAAAATTAAGAAACTTCTGCGTTCGCCCCTGCCAAGACCTTATCTCCAATAATTTTATTTGTAAGTTGACAAGCTTGACAGCTATTGCAAAAACTCCCAACATCATTGTCATTTTCAACTCAATATCAACATTATTTACGCAAATTGTCAACGTTGGAATGTACACAGTTAACAGAAGTAGATAGCTGTATCCTTGTCCTTGTGGAATATGAGAAGCCTTTGCGAACAGTGATGGTTCGGTTATCTCATATCCCTATAGATTCGAGCTTTTTAAATTATATTGTTTAACATACAAAATCAATGCATATTTTTAGGTGTACTTCTACTTTGAGTTTTTAATAAAATTTTCTTAAATTCTCTTTACTTTTAATAATTCAAAGATACCCACAACCACAACATATCATGATGCTGATACAAAACCAGCAGACCAACCGATACGTGCCTCACAGCGGCAATTCATAGAGTGGGTGCTTTCCCTCATAAGCCAACGACCACCCTTTGGGCCACCCACCACCACAACCAGCACCACAGAGGCGATAAGTAGTGCCAGTATGTCAACAGCCGCTCCAGCAGAGAAAAATTGTGCAGATTGTGGTGAGTGTTTCTTGACATTCTTATCTCTGATATCACACATTCATCTACTTCATGCTGAATATCTATTTTTATGAAATAAAAATCATAGTTTGTGGCTTGGCGAATAAAAAGAAACGAATTGTGGGCGGCCAGGAAACGGAAGTTAATCAATATCCCTGGATGGCATTACTCATGTACAAGACACGATTCTACTGTGCGGCTACTTTGATAAATGACCGCTATGTCATGACAGCCTCCCATTGCATCCATGGATTCAAGGCATATAATATTACTGTCCGCTTACTGGACCACAGCCAGAGTATGAGTAACCCAAATAAGATTGACAGAAATGTAGGTTGTTGAGGAGTGGATGAATTTAAAGAATTTGTGTGTGATTTGCTGAGTTTGTACTACTTTTAGGTTGCAGAGGCTTTTGTCCATCCAAAGTATAATTCAAGAACCTTTGACAGTGACATCGCCCTTCTGAGGCTTGATGAACCTATTGAAATTAAGGACAGGTTAAGGCCGGTATGCATGCCATCAGTTGGTAAAGATTTTGCCGGAGAAACTGTAAGTCATTAAATAAAAACCGTGGGTAAGGGTATTTAAAGAGACTAAATTATTTGATAGGCTATTGTGACAGGATGGGGAGCTACAACTGAAGGTGGGTCCATATCGGACACCTTACAAGAAGTACATGTCCCGATTTTATCACACGAAGAATGCTCGAAGAGTAAATATGGTTCATCAAGGATTACCGAAAATATGCTCTGTGCTGGATTTGAAGAAGGCAAAAAGGACTCATGTCAAGTAAATAACATACATTTTAGGACTTTTAAATAAAAATATTAACATTTTGTCTTCTTTAGGGTGACAGTGGTGGCCCTCTGCATATTATTGAAGGTGAACAGTATCAACTTGCTGGTAAGTGAACATTTTTTCTTTCTACAGGAAGGAGCTATCTAACACATTTGATATAATTCTGATTGTTCTTAAAAGGTGTTGTGTCTTGGGGTGAAGGATGTGCTAAACCAAAATATCCAGGTGTATATGCCCGCGTTAATCGTTATGGATCATGGGTGAAGAGCAAGACACAAGACGCTTGCACATGTAATGCCGAGATTAAGAAGTTTAAGAACATATGATTTTAAAATGTATGGTTTTAAATTTTTGATTTTAAGATATGTACCTATTTATTACTATTTTAAGAAAACATTTTTAATTTATTGAGAAAATATATATATTGGAAATCCTAGTTTTTTGTAAACATTTTAAGGACATAATTATTTAAAGAAAGGTAGATACATACATATGTATATGTTATGTGCCAATTCACTGAGGGTCACAAAATTATGTTCTCAGTCCATAAATTTCAATTAAAGGTACAAGTAGTCTCAACTCCATAGAATGAAATGCGTTTCTTCCAGATATGACAGTGGTTTCTTCATATCGGAGGGACGGTACTTTGTATCTTTTCGTCAGGAGGGGCAGTTTTCTAAAAAAAAACTGCGTAAAACACAAAACAAATTATCAAAAAATAACGTTTACACTTTAAATGCCCTTTAATACCTTTTTTTAAAGCCCAGAAGTCGATTATTTTGTTTTATTTTATTTTATTTTATTTTATTTTATTAAATTGTTAATAAAGAAATAGTTTTTGGAAAATTAGTTTTCAAACTCAAAACTTAAAAAAAAAAAAAAAAATCACACTTATTTTTTTAAAATGTTACTTCAGTAAGTACTTGTTTTGTTTCAGAATTTTAGAAGGTAGTACCCATAAGATTATTTATGCCAATGGAGGAGTTTTGGGCTGTTTTGTACACTTAAAAAGCAACTTAAGACACATTTAAAAGAATGTAGAACAGTGTTGAAGCATGGCATCGTCGACTTAATGTGTTAGTCGGTAAAAGTCATACCAGACAAAAATTCCCTGACCAATTTTTAAGTTTTCCCTAGTCAAATTACAATTTTGTTTTATACTTTTAAATTTTTAATCGAATTTAAAATATCACTGCTTTTCTCTTATTTCCATAAGTTTAAGGTTCTAAGAAAATCTCTTGTTTACCTGTAAGGCTAGGCGCAGGTCATGTCGTGCCGCTCTATCAATATTAGACCGAGAGCTGGCAGCAGATTTTGGGCGTGAAAGGAAACCAAAAGACATTAACAGTACAAATAGTCCTGGTGAAGGTGATAACAAGTACGTTCGTCTGCCAGCATGTAGTGGCCCCGCTACCACGTAAAAGTGCATCAAAAGTACAACTTTTCTGAAAATTGAAATGGGGTGGGAAACCATTTCAAATGTTATACAACTTGACGCCCTCAACTCCCTGATTACAAATACGTTTTCAACAGACGTCTAGGTGGCCTTAAAACCCAGACAGACGTCCCCAAAAACACGTTTTTTTGCGTTTTTAGACTTTTGAGACACTACCTGAATGGTCGCAACTTTTAGCCCTCTTGTCTCCCTGAGTGTGAATATATACATGGCAGGGGAGTGGTACGATATCGCAAACTAAAATCTCGAATAACGAAATCTCGCATTTTTTTATAAATCTCGCAAACTCATAAACCCGTTTTTCATAAACTCGCAATAACAAAATCTCGCTTTTAACAATCTCGTATTTACATTTCACAACCAAAAATCTCGCAAGAAGGGAGGCCTAAAAAGGGAGATAAAATCCTTGAACCCGATATGCCAGCCACCCAAGGTACTGTTTATTACAAATAAATTGAAAGCACACCAACTGACAACAAAGGCGGCTGCCTGGCGTCTGAGCATACCCTAAGCGGAGCGACGGAGTCGCGTGAGCGGGACAGAGGACCCGTAAAGGGAGTTAAAATCCTTGAACCCGCGAAGCAGGCCACCTCAATGTACTGTTTATTGCACATAAACTGAAAGCACACCAACTGACAACATACACAAACGAAAAACCTAGTATTACGTAATTTATACAAGTCCTTTATGTTTTTTAATGAGAGATTTTAGTTTTCGAGATTTTAGTTTGCGGGTTTTTGTAATTGCGAGATAATAAAAGGCGGGTTTTTGTAATTGCGAGATTATGAAGAGCGGGATTCTGTAATTGCGAGATTTCGTAGCCAACCCACATGGCAGACGTCTAAGTGGCCCAAAACCCCCAACAGACGCGATTAAAGTCACGGATTTTTTATTGAAATTTTTAGATAATTGATGTATGTCACCAAAATGTATCGCAATCGGAAGGTCTTGACTAACAGAGTATTAATGTATAAAAAAAGAAGTTTATAGTGTCACCCAACAGCTGGATAGTCGCGATATAAATCGGGTATTTTTTATTTTATTTTTTTTTTTTAGTAATAGGATTTTGTGGGAAACCAATGTGTCCCAATCAAAAGGTCTTGACCCAAAAAAATTAAAATGTAAGTGACAGACGTTTGAGTGGTTACAAGCAACTGACAGCCGCGATACAAATCGCGGATGTTTTAATTTTTTTTTTAAATTGAATGTTAGTGGTAGCTTCTTCAAATGTTCATATACCAATTAAAAGGTTTTGACTCAAGACGTTTTAAGTGACGCCAAACTATTGAAATCCTTGATATAATTCGCCTTCGAATATTATTATTGTTTTTTTTTTTTTTAATTTAAATGGTTGGTACCTACCTTATTAAAAGATTTTGACTTGAATTTTTGGTAAAGAATTGAGATTGATTATTTACTGTTGAGTTGGGAAAACTAAACTTTAATCAGTAGGTAAAAATTTAACCTATACTGGTTAAATTTTAATTTTCTCAACTTAAGGGAAGGCTTCTTCCCTAGAGTGCCTGAATGCACCAATTTTGTTTTTCCTCCTAGGTACGCAAGTGGTTTTTGTATTTCTGTTGCTTTTCTAGAGTGTGTCAATATAATTACAAACAAAATAAAAAAAAAAAAATACCTTAAGGCATTCAAAATGAAACCATTTAACAATTTGATTTGTTTTCGCACAAGCTTATGGTGCTTTTTGGCTAATGTATTATAAAAACCATCCCTACATCAACAAATTACTTTTACACCGATACAGAAATAGCTTAATACCTTTTACCTTCCTATCAGTAAACTACCCAAAAGTATACGTACCTGAAGCTATTATTATTTGCAAACAAAAATATCCTGTGCTAAGGAATGCTTATGCCTTTTCCATGAAAAGTCAGAAAGACTTGGTTTAATATATTACAGATTGAAGGTAAGCATCTTTGGTATACATTCTTACATACATATTTGAACTTTAAGAAAAACACTGATTTGGATTTACGAGTAAGTCTATGCTGAACTGTGTATATTCAAAACTCAAACCCCCTCGTGGTATATCTCATTTATTATATTTCTAAAGTTGAATGGGAACCCCTTAATCTTAATAAAAAGTGTTTTCCAAAGTGATACTAATGGCATGTGTAATGTGTATATGTAATACAAGTTGCAACTATGTGTAATTGTGTATGTTTATTTATGTGTAATACAATTTGCAACTATTATAATGCATCGGAAAATAACTCTTCTATTTCGGTGGAAGCTGTCTTGAATCTGTATCGAATAAAATATACGGCTCTGGATCACATAATATTGTCCTCGTGGTTAAAAACTTTAATGAAACCTAACTATTTACGATGTGTGTAAATATTATAGTTAACGAGAGAACCTTAAAAAAAGTCATAGGTACTAAAAAAAGGAATATTTTCATGTTGTTCATTGATATTGGTGTTATTATTTCATTTAATTTATTTATTTCAAAAAGTAGTAGTACAAGAAGAATGTAAATTCCTATAATTAGTACTTAATAACTAAAACAAGCACGTCAAAAAGAGTTACAAAATTGAGGAAGAACAAAAATATGAATATTTATATGCAATACATATGTATAAAGGTGAACATTTAAAGATTTTGGAATCAGGGCATTCAAATTGTATCCTTTGCAGACAACATAGTACATTTGATATCGGGTACGTGTCTAACCATTATCAAAGATATTATTGAATCTGCACTTAAAGAAAGAAACTTTCCAAAGAAGCTGAATATCTTGGAGGAATCCAGAGGAAAGAATGAAAAGAGCACTCTGTCTTTCTACCCATGCAAAAAACAATTTTGGAACGCGGAGGGTTATGCAAACGCAGGTCATGCAGTGGATTTATACGGCGGCGATTGTTCGTCCCATACTTACCTATGTTTCGATCGTGTGTTGGAAGGCTGCAGAAAAAGTTAGCTATCTCAAAAACCTGAACTAGGACAGGGAGAGACTAGCCTGTATAGGAATAACGGGGGTACAGAGTTATACGCTACAAGCAAGGCTGGAAATTGTTCTAAATCTTCCAGCACTGGACGAGCATATAAGATGCAAAGCAGCCAAAAGCACACTTCGGCTTGAGGAAATGAGCTCTTGGAAGCACAGCACCTATGGTTATGGGTCTATCTGGCAAAAGATTTTAATTCCCGAAAGGCATGGATAGGAACCTTACTGACTTATCAGTGAACAAGGTATCCCGTTCTACACCGATGAGTCAAAAATGGAAGAAGGAACAGGAGCAGGGGTGTTTTGTGGACCTCTATTAGAGAATCATATAAACTCCCAGATGAGTGTAGTGTCTTTCAAGCTGAGATTTACGTTCTGAAAAAGCGGCAGAAATGGTACACAAGAAAAAAACCTGATCTCGTCGGAGATCACATTTTTCGTGGACAGCCAAGCAAAGCATTACCAAGTGAGACTATAAGATCCAATACAGTAGCAAAATGCCGAGGCATACCGGAAAATATTTGTGACTCCAACCAAGTTAAACTCTGCTGGGCTCCTGTACATAGCAATATACATACATAGAAGGGAATGATATAGTAGATGAAATGGCATGGAAATTGTATCAAATAGAAACAATAGTAGCCAATTATATACGGGACACGAAATCCCGATTGGCGTTATTAAAAGGAAAATCGACATAATAATGAAAGAGCAAATCAATAACTCCTGGATGTCCGGAACGACTGCGTTATCTCTAGAAGTTTATGGCCTAGAATCAATGAAAGGGAAACTAAGTTTAATTTATCGCTGAGTAAAAAAAAAATTGGAATCTTGATAGGTGTACTAATGGGTCACTGCGCCATTGGCATACTAGCCACCAGACTGGGAGCATTCGCACCCGATTTCTGTAGGAGCTGTCATGATGTTGAGGAAATTGAAACCTTTAAGCACCTGCTCTGCGATTGTCCAAGACTACAAATAAATCGCCTCCGTCACTTCGAACACAGGTTTGTCGGAGAACTGGACGATCTAGCGCAGGTCTCAATGGCAACTATGAGAAAATTCACAGAAAGAACAGGCTGGTTCAGAAATGAACCGGTCTTTGTGAACCATTAGTTTAGGAACATCTCTATTTTATTTTGTAAGGGGATTACAATGGACCAATAGGCTCCCGTGTATTCTGGCAACCTCACTGATGCCTCACAAGTCACAAGTCACAATAACCTCATAACTCGTGGTTAACTCGCCTCATAAAAACTTAAACAAAATTATGATCTGCTCCTTGGCAGATCAGAACTTTCGTTGTTCTTGTGAGGTTTCTTATGAAGGCTTTCACAGATAACGAAATTTTGGCCGCCTTATACAAAAACAAACTCACAAAAAATTGTGATCTGTGAGCCTCACAATGTCAGAATAGTAAAATAGTAACAATGACAGAATAGAACTTGTAAATGTTGGTCTGTTTAGAAGCCCCTTTTTTGTTCCCTCGTGCGTTTAGCTCCGCCACAGTACAAAAACCCATAACTTCCTACTGACTCTATA
The DNA here is from genome assembly GCA_949320155.1 of Melangyna quadrimaculata. Classification (NCBI taxonomy): domain Eukaryota; kingdom Metazoa; phylum Arthropoda; class Insecta; order Diptera; family Syrphidae; genus Melangyna; species Melangyna quadrimaculata. The sequence goes on from OX439483.1 coordinate 381,117,332, forward strand.
GTCCTAATAAGAACATCTAGTTAGTAGGTACCTTTAACTACCATTTTATTCACCGGGTAAAAAGAGTCTTACCCTATTTCAAAAAACACCGCACTCATAGGTATTTTTTCCTAAAATTGCAAATTTTTGCACCAATATCCATTCTAAATCTATAATTTCAATTTGACATGAAGCATTAAAAAGCTTTGTTTTATAAATACATAAATAATATTTTTAATTTTATTTAAATAATTGTTTATTTGTTACAATAGCATGCATCAGCAGTATTTTTACTAATCCAATCCAAATATTTTGAAACACGGGTATATACTCCAGGAGCATTTGGCTTAGCACAGCCATAACCGAATGAAACAACTCCTATAAATTAAAATACATTAATCGTAAAATAATAAAAGAACAAAACAAAAATAATAAACAGTTTTATTACCGCAAATTTTGAAAGTTCTATCCAAAATTGCCAATGGACCACCGCTGTCTCCCTATTTAATTTAATACAAATTAAATATTAATATTGAATCGTACGACAACAATTTAGAATATATTTACCTGGCAGGCATCCTTTCCTCCAGTAGATACAACACCAGCACATAACATAGTTTCTAAGATCTTCGATTTATATTGAGTAGCCCTACATTGTGCATTGGTAATAATTGGAACAGTAACTTCATTCAAGATCGAAGAAACTCGTCCGTTTTCTTTGGTCAAACCCCAACCGGCAACAATACCCTATTAAATAGCAAAAGTAGAAACAAACATAGGTAAGTTACAAATATACATAAATAAATTTTACTTAAACTTAAGTTAAACAAAATAGAACTTTCATTTATTTGTTTTATATTTTTTACATTAAGGACACACAAAAAATCACTTTAGATTTTTGTTACCCTTAGCATTAATGCAAGACCGCACTCAACTTCAGTGGAACTACAATTCACGACACATTATTTGTCTGAAGTGTTGTTCTGCTGCAGTGCAGTTCCGTCTAATCTTTAAAACTATGGAACACAATGCGAGGGTAGTGAACATATGGAAGAATTAGATGAGATACCGATGCACATTGGTTTTCAACCTCTGAATATCAAAAGCCGCAAGTAAGTACAACATGAAATGTGCCATCTATTAGAAAGTAACGGGGTTCTGTGTCGTGTAACTTTCCAATCATTTTTGCAATTTTTGAAAACGTGAAAATTGTATATGAGAAATAATTTTCTAAAAGAAATAAGGTAAAGAGAAATAAGCCAAAGTTGGTAATTTGGCCTTATTTCACTTTGTGAAAGTGTTATGAGACCAACTGCTGAAAATTGGCCCTATTTCGCTTTTGCAAAGTACCTTATTTCAGTTGGCTTTATTTGACGGCACCATACTTTTCAGTGGCCCACGTGTAAAATGATGTCAATTCCTAGAAGTACGAGTATTACGGTTGAATTGTTTAAGGGGAGGAATGAAACTGCTTTTTGCACTAAAACACTGTTTATAAAAATAACGGTAAGATAATGAAAGGAAAGGAAAAATAGGGTGGTGTTCAATATGTTTCATAAATTCCACTGGAGATCTGCTGAGTGCTGAACAAAACTAAATTAAAAACAGTTCAAGATAAACTTGAATTATCTACACAAATTGGAAGGTCTCTAGTTTTCAACCGAAAATCGGATGATATATTTCGTCACTGAAAAAGTGGACCTATACAAATTATTCTTATCTTTGATTTTTGAAGTCAAATCTTAGGACAGGTTGAAAATAAAACTTCAAGATTGAATTTATTATAGTCTTAAATTTACTGGAATATGAAAGGAAGGAGGGAATAATTGCGTTCAAAGGTTTTTATTATTGAATATTTTTTTATGCAATATGAGTTTCACCTATGCACTTCTGTAACTTTTTTTTTGGTATATATGTTTATCAAAAACTAAGCCGAATTTGATAAATTAACTCAAGAAACTTTTTGTGGAGAGTTAGAATTTCTATGAAAATGGATTGTATAAAATATGTTATTAGACAATTTAAGTAAGTCGCATCACAAAGTTAACCCACTGTAAAAAAAATGGCTTTTAGTATTTATTGAAAAAGTTTCCTTTTAACATTTTAGTAAAGAACAATATCGTTCAAGGGTTGTGTTTAACCCTGAAACTCATAAACGAAATTGTTCTTTACTTAGAGGTTAACTCACTATAACGAAAAGTTAATAATCCCAGGAAAATTAGATATTGGCATGGATGTTACATACCTATAGCATCTAAAATTTTTGTAGGATTTGATCACAATTAATATAAACAATGAGAATATGAGGTTGCTCCCGCTTAAAAAGGTGTGCTATTTTGTAGGAAAAATCAAAACGTACAAGAAAGTGCATAATTCACTCCCTGGTAGACATTTAATGTGGCGCTAATTTTTTTACATTTACTTGGAATCCTTAACTATCGCAAAGTATCGGTGTAATTTTTATTTTATTTTTTTATAAACTTTTGTAGCGATTTTAAACAAAAAAATTGTATAAAAATGCCTTTTTTTAATCTAATTTGCCTTGGCTATTAACTTTTCGTTTCCTAATAGAACAATTTCGTTTTTGAGTTTCAGCATAAAACACAACCCTTCCTTACTAAAAGGCACAAATAGGTGCTAAGGGCCAGTTTGTTTCCAGTGGGTTAACTTTCTGATGCGACTTACACAGGTTCTTATTAAGTAACGCTAGTCAACCGAATTCAACTGATTAGCTATTTTCATTAAAAACAAATCGAACTTTGGATTGGCTAAGAAACACATTTAACAATTTACCAGTAATGGTAATCATGGATTACAGAACAAACTGGACTCTAGGGGAAGGGCTAACAAAATACGAACGAAATAATACCGAACGTATTTTTGGTAGAGCACTAAATAACATTTGCGCATCGTTCTCTTATGCCAGAAGCATGAATGTGCAAAAAATGTGAATTTTGAATGTACGACTCAACGAAAATAAATTCTTAATTCAACTAATGGCCTAATGGATATTTTAAAATATTATATGTATTTTCTTTGATATGCGTACATTAACGCTAGTGAAATGACATGAAATACCGACATATAAATCAAATTAACCAACAAAAATTTGCACAGTCATGTTTCTGGACGACAAAACTTAAAAATGTTCACCATAATGGTAGAAGTTAGAAATGTTTTATTTTAATAAGTCATTCTTCCAATTTCCACCATGCATTTAGTAAGCCATGGTTCTGTTTTGGCACCCGCTTTGCGACTCTGTATCCAGGTAGGGTGATTTGCATAAGGTGTGACAAAAGGCTAGAGCTTGTTAGTTGTTTTGAGACAAATAAACTAATTTATTCACCGGCACTGGCTGCTGATGCAAACCAAGATATTCAGGAACTGCGACATGCCAACATGAACAAGGGCTATTTTCAAAATCGCCGCACAGAGAAAAGAAAATGCTCAGGAGATTCGTTCTCCAAAATCCATTAACAACGCTCAAGGCCAACTCCTTGTGGATGACGACGAAATTCTTCATAGATGGCAAGAGTATTGTGAAGGACTTTTAAATGAACAGTTTTCGAGCTTTCCCATAGCTGCACCTAACAATGAAGAAGTCGCTGACATCTCAGTCGAAGAAATTAGCGATGCGGTGAAAAACTCCAAAAAGGGAAAAGCGATTGGGCCAGACGAGAGTTCTGAGTTCTGGAAAAAAATGGGAGACATCGGGTCTAGATGGCTCATGATTCTCATCTCCAAACTTATCTGCGGCGACCTAATGCCTAATCAGTGGAGGGAAAGTTACCTTCTTCCAATCTACAAGGGGAAGGGTGAAAAATTGCGCCAGCTACCGTTCGATCAAGCTGATGTCACACACCATGAAGATCGTTGAGCGGATATTGGATGGCCGCCTACGAAAAATAATACAGCTATCTGACGACCAGTGCGTGTTTGTTTCGGGTAAATCAACCCCAGATGCTATTCAGAGTATAAGAATCAGAATGGAAAAATATCGGGATTCCTCAAGAGATTTGCATATTGTATTGGTCGATTTTGAAAAAGCATTCGACAGACAACCACGAGTTCTGATATGGGTTGCACTTAGGCAACGAGGAGTTCCGGAAGTCTACGTGCGGATGATCATGGACATGTACGAGCAAGTTAAAGCAAAGGTAAGATGCCCTGCAGGAAACACAGAAGTGTTCCCAACTAAAGTACATAGTTGTGCACCAGGGAAGCGTCTTGAGTCCTTTGCTTTTTATTACTGTCCTTGACTTTCTACTTGAGGATAAGGTGACGGACCCCAAAGTAAATCAGTTATTCTTTGCTGACGATGGAGCCATTACAAGATAAGATCCTGTGTCCTTGCAACGAGCACTTGATGTATGGGTGGATGTTCTGGAGGGAAATGGATTAGTGCGAAAAAGACCGAATACCTATGCTGTCCATTTTTTGATCCACTATTCCGGACATCTATTTGAATGGAAAAATGCTTCCCAAGTGCGAAAAGTTTAAATATGTTGGATCAATGATCAAAAGCGAAGGATCTTGTGGTGACGACATAAAACATCGCGTAAGAGTAGGGTGGATGAAATGGCGGGAAAACTCTGCCATCTTCTGTGATAGCTGAAAGGAAACCTCTACACGGCAGTTGTTCGACCAGCGCTTACATACGGTTCACAGTGTTGGACAATATACAAGAAGTATAAGAGTAAATTGACGGCAGCTGAAATGAAGATGCTTCGCATGAGTCGAGGAGTGACAAAGAGTGATCGAATGAGAAGCAAGAAAAACCGAGGAAGCCTACACGTCAAAAATACCATCTTGGACAAAATACAGCATGACCAACTTAGCTGGTATTGTGATGTACAAAGAAGATGCCATGGGAATCCAGTTCGAAAGGCAATAGCACAAGACGTTCCAACACTATCGCGGAAGAAAGGCAGCCGCAAAAACTCCTGGATGAAACAAATGCAACGACAGCTGCATTTAGTTGGCCTTAGACATGGAACAATCAAAAACCTGTCGACGTGAAGCAGTTGAATGGGAGAGTTGTGGTCCCCTCGAGATCTTGACAATTGTCGGTTAAATGAATAAGAAGAAGAAGACAAAAACGATAAACATGGCATGACATGGCTTGTGTGACCGTTGTTGTTTAATAATATTTTTTTTTTAGAAAATTTTTCCTCCTATCTTAACGGGAAGGGAAGGGGAAGGGAATGTCTCGAACCAACCTACACGCTCAAGATTTTTGTCTCACCTTATGCGAATCATCCTGAATATAACTGCCAATACCAATGTTTTTTAGATTTTTGGCTTTTTTATGATAAATTTAAAGAATTGTATAGGGAAATTAGATACGACAATGCACGTGAACATGATACCTATATTTTTCACACTCAGTTCAAATAACAATTCTCCCAAATTTCAAGGCGGAAGGAATTATAATTATAAATAATTATAAACTTTTAATTAAATTATAAGTAGCTGAATTACGTACCTGTTTCAAATCAACGTTCTGGTTAGGAGATGGTAAGCAAATTGGCCTTAAAGGTTCAGTTAATGGAACTGGTGAATCCAATCTTAATAATGCAATATCGTTTTCAACAGTTGTTGGATTATATTTTTCATGAACGATAGCATTTGATAACTAAAAATATAAATACAAAAAAAAAAATATTAGAAAATGAGTAGATAAATACTTATCAATTTAAAGACTTAACCCTTCGTGTAACTCCACTAGTTGGTGATGTACTACGATCGTATTGTTGCAAACGAACTGAAATTGATTGCCAGTTATTGTTGTGAATGCAATGAGCAGCTGTTAGAATATAACGATCATTGATCAAAGCTCCACCACAGAAGAGATTCCGTCCCTTTAAGAGTTGTGCCATCCATGGGTACTTATTTTGGCGGACTTGAGTACCACCAACAATTCTGTTAGCATTTGGAACACCACAAGCTAAATAAAATTTATTATGATAGTAATGAGGTTTAAAGAAAAATACAAATAATAATTCAAGTTACTTACAGCATTGAGCACAGGATTTGAAAGATGGTCCTTTTGAGGAAATCGACGAAAATATACTTTCCTTTTGGTTTGTTATGAATTCGTCAATAGAAAAGTCACTTTGGATATCGGCTGGCGGCGCTTCTTCGGTCCTTTTGATAGGTCGATCGTATGCGTATCCATTACCCTATTTCGAAAGGATATACCTTATTCAAAAACAGTTCTTCGAGGATCCCAAGAAAAATTCTTACCGCAGCGACGCACTGATAATAAGCACATAAGCTCAATCCTAATAAAATCCAACAATTCATATTGCAATAATCGGCAACGGTAATACAAGGATAAAGTATTAACTAAAAATTAAAAATAAGCTCCTGATTAAAACTAACCGATATGGCTTAAGTTTCGTGCGTTACTGATTACCACAGTTCGCAAGTAACTCATACTTATTTGGTTTAGTATAAAAGAATTTCTAAAATCAAAAGTATCTTATCCCAAAATTGGGGACAAGAACTTGTAAGAAGATGATCATTAAAAATAAAAAAAAAAAAAAAAAAAACGCCCAAAATTGGTTTTATTATCAAATTTAAATTAAATGTTCTCCAATCTATACATCTACATACTTTTCTTTTGTTTCTCTTTTGATATAAAATTAAAATAATTTTTATAGCTTTATTGGCTTGGTTGGTAAATTAAAATACACTCTCGGATGTTGTAAAAAAAAGTGAATAACATTTAAAAGAATTATCATTTTGCTGCTTAGGGTTCTAACAAAATTGTCTTTCGTTTCTCCCTAATGAGTGCGAAAAAAAGTTTCAGTTTATTGCCTTTTGTGATTTTATATTCTTTTTCTTTTTTTTCATATTTGCTTTTGTGACACTGAAGAACGCAATTGTTTTTGCTGCTAACTTAAATATTTTATTTGGGTCAATGACGGAAATATTATCTTAAATGATCATTAGTATATTGGGATTAACCTTCTTTGGGTCAACGAATTGGTTTTATGGGTTCTTTGAGTTGTGGTTGACCAGATAATCCACTTTTGTCATTCTTTTTTAAATTCTAACATGTTAAGTGTGAAAATGGCAATGATGTGTGATATTAGGTCTATGTCGTCTATGTGAGAAAATCTTTTGTGAATCTTTGACAGGAGATTGAAGTTGTTAATGTGTGTTAGGTAAGTGATTTTTAATGGGAATATGTAATGGTCTTGTCATGGGTTGTTAACCAATAATGGCTTGATTTGTTGAAGACTAATCACCTAAGCGGAAGAAGTTGTCTTGATGAGGAAGTTGATTTTTTTGTTTAGGAAAAAGCTGCGATTTTTTATATAACGATATGAGTATGCATATGTATGTATGTTTATAATTGGTCGATAGTTTGAGGGTAAGTAAGAACCACATATTAAAAGGACTGGCTAAATAAATGCTGGGATAATTGAGGGAAAGATGTTGCATGACTCCAAATACAACTTTCCTAAAAAGTTTTTGTATGTGTTTTGTTTATCAAACCAAATGAAAGTTAACGGCAGTCAAAGCCCAGATAAATTTTACTTTTCTAGCAAAATAATCAAGTGAAGATTTTTTATCCCAATTATCTTTATTTTGGTACCACCAATGCTGTAAAAGTTTTATTACAAAATCGTATATATTTTAAATTGGCCATTTTTGAAGTCACAATATCTTGAAACTGATCTCTTATAGATAAAAAAGTGTCATAATATTTTTTCTAGAGAATATTAAAATCTACAAAATCAGTTATAAATATTTTCTGTCAAATACGTCATTTGAGAGAAAAGAGCTAAAATACCCGTATAACCGTTTAGGCGAACTTATAATTAATGGGTTACATTTTGTTGAAATTTTGTTGATATATAATTCGTCGATACAACTTGCCGTTCAATAGATGTAGTGAAAAAAACTGTATTTTCGACATGAGACGATATTGAAGTAGCAACATCTTATGTAATTTAAGAGTAAAACGCAAAAAAAAAAGAAATTTAGAATTTGTGTCAAACTTTTTTAAATATATATATATCTTTGAAACGGTTGTTTTTAAGAATTGTCATATATACAAATTTTTGATTTTGCAGAAATTTTGAGTGTAGGAATTTTTGGAAATGGTCGGAAAACCTAAATGGACACGACTGGATCGCAAAAACTTGCTCTCGTAGCTAACAACTTTAAAGTAAGTAGAAATTGATGATGTACAAGTACGAGTGCATACATAATGTATTGGTCCAAAATTTATAATGATATCATTCAAAACAAAAATTAAATAAATTATTATTATAAATTACTATAAATTTGTTATTTTAATTGCTTAAAAAGTTAGAGCTCAAAATAAATTATGCCATCTGTTTTGTTTGATAAATATGAATTTTTGAAAAAAAAAAAAAATCAAAAATCGTTGGATCGTTTTTCTTAAAAATAAATTTTGTATATATAAAATTGCTTGCACTTTTTCAAAAATAAAATTTAGAAACATTATTTTTTCAAGTATTTTACAAAATAATAAAGAATTATTTTACACCTAGTTTTAAAAACATTGACCAAGTCGTTTTCAAAATATTTAGTTTTCAAAAAAAACTTTTTAGAAGATTTAGTATACAAAATAAACAATTTAAATCTAACTGTTTTCGAGAAATTAAAAAAAAAAAAAATGTTTGTACTGGAGGTACCAAATATAACCAATTTTTGAAAATAAAAAAATTATAAAGAAGTAGAATTTCGTTATTTTTTTTTTTTTTTTTTTTAACAAAATCCCAGGAGCTATTTCCTTTTTCGCTAAAAAAAATTGTATGGTAGCTGCCATATTTATTATTGGTCCTTAAAAACAATTAAAAAAACGTGTGGGCATATAAGTCAAAAAGCACTATGTACCAATTCTCAAGAAAATCCCTCTAGCCGTTTAGGCTGTTGGGGCGAGGCGAGGACAGACAGACAAAGAGAAGACAAAATTGCGGGACCGACTTTTTTCGCGTTCTCTATCATCGTAATGTGAGGGGAAAATTATGGCTCTTTACCTTTAGCACCTCATATATGGGATATTCGCAAAAAAAGTATGCCATCTAAAAGGTCAGTTAGTAATTGGTCAAAAAAGGTCAACTCGTTTCAAAAATTGGTCAGCCATAGGAAATTTTTAATCAATGGTTAAAGTTTTTCAAGGTCACCAACTATTTTTGGCAACTCATTTATGGGATATTCGCAAAAAAGTGTACCATTCGAAATGTACACTTTTTTGCGAATATCCCATAAATGAATTGCCAAAAACAGTTAGTGACCTTGAAAAACTTTAACCATTGATTACAAATTTCCTATCGCTGACCAATTTCTGGCATTTTTTTGCACATTTTTCACGGGCTATTATTGCTCTGTTTTATTCTTCGTTCTATTTCCTTGCTGAGGAATGCTTCAGTTCTACGCAATTTCTCGGTGCATAAGAAAGTGGAAAACTGTTTTCTTGCAAATGACTATTTTACATAGATGAATTGAGGGATCTGGCTTGAAATCCAGCCCGTAGCCAAATGGGAACACATGGATCCCATGATCAACTCCCACTGACTTTTGGATAGCGATCAAAACTCTAGAATCAATATTAAAAACTTAATACAAAATATTTTTTTTTAGAAATCATAATATTGCGAAATATTTTTCTAGGATTCAGTTAGGGCTGGCCACGAGACGAGACTCTGCGAGACTTTTGTTAGTCTCGTCTCGGTCTCGTTAAAATCGAAATTTTCAGTCTCGTCTCGGCCTCGTATAATTAAGTCTCGCCTCGGTCTATCGTCTCCGAAAAATACGATTTCCGGGCACCCTGATGATTATTGGAACGAAATATTTTCGATTATAGTTTGAATATGTGCAAAAGAAAATAAATATTCAACTGAAATTGGATTTTTGAATTTATTAGACTCTCTGTAAATTACGGTCCAAATATACGGTCTCGTCTCGGTTGCTTAAAAGGCAGCCTCGTCTCGTCTCGTGGCCAGCCCTATATAAAGTCTTGCTTGTAATGGCTCAAATTGCTCAGTATTTTTATTTACGGAGAACGTAAAATAGACGTTCGACGCATTTCGGTCCATAGTATGTCGCTTTTAAATCTACAAAAAAAGCTCTTCTTTGTATCCTATCCAATAGACTCAAGTGGGTTATTGGAGCACCTGCCCAAACATGAGAATTGTAGGTACTTGAGTTTTTTACGAATAAAGGCTTTTTTTAGTTGCCCAGTTTTTTTTTATAAATATAAAAGCTGTTTCTCAAAAAATGCTCTCACTTTTGCTATTTAAAAGTGATAATGAATTTTTTTTTCTTACATATCGTTTATCTTATGTCACATGTCGAAAATCCACCTATCTCTGTAGTTTTTAATATACTCGCTACCATAAGCATACTTTACAACTGACCAATTTCAACAAAGTTCCTATTTCCACTCAATCCTAAAAAATAAATCAATCTTTTTTCAACGAATTGCGTTTTCTTTTCTTTTTTGACTAAATAAAACCAGTTTTTGTTTTGTAAACAATTTTGTATTGGTTATTAATTTCCGTAAATAAACGGGTTTGGTTAAAAAAAATATTTTTTTATTTAGGTCTATATACAAAACAACCATTTCACAAATTTGTCTGGGTTGAAATAGTTATTGATTTATATTTATTTTGAAATCAATTTACATTATATTTAGACAACCTGTAGCAAAAATAATAGAATTTTGAGATGTCAATTTGTAAATGTGGTTCTTATTTGTTTAAAATATTAGATTTTTTATATTTCTGTTCCAAATGTGTGGGAAATATGTTTTTTTTTTATTTTGTATTTATGGAGAAGCTTCGATTAAAAGTTTTGTAGTCGAACATTAAAAAAAACTGTTTTTTGAAATTTTTAGAACAATTTCAATTTTTTTTTCTATTCTCAATATTTTGATTTGTTCAATATTTAAGCTTTTTGAAACTTGATAAAAAGTGTTTTTTAACATTTCATAGAAGAATTAAAAAAAATCTTGTTTTTACAACCATTAATAATAGTCGATACAAATGTTGAAAACCATTAAGAAAAACCTTTTTTGCTCAAAAACGGCTGGAAAAATGTTGATCCAAAAATGTGCGTTTAAAGAACACGAATAAATGCAATCTACTTTTAAAGAAGAAACAATTTTACCTTGTATTGTTATTTATAATATACCTACTTACCATAGAACAATTTTTGAAGTGAAACTTCTTTGCGCGCGTTGAGAGTGAAATTTCTATGTTGAATTTTTGTGAAACGAATAAATTTAACTATACATATATATTCTCTTTACATATCGAGATTTTTTAGATCGCCAAAGATGTTTCACATCTTTTTTTTTGTAACAATAACAAATAATATTCCGTATCAAAATTTTCAAAAAATAAAAGTTTTTTAATTTAATTTTTTTTTTTTGAAAATTCAATTTTTCAAAAACTAATTTATGAAATTTTTTGGAATTAAATTTTTATCTGGTTATTATTAATTTTTTAATAAATATGTTTTCAAAATTTTATATTATTATAAATTATGTTTTTTTTTTACACTTTGTGAGCATAAATTAATATTTGGCCAAGAAATCAAATGGCATTCTTTTTGTTTAGAAATACTACCATAGCTCAGTAATTTAAGCAATTAACAATTCTCCTGCCAAACGAGGGAAATACGATTTTTGTTCTCTTCCAACCAATCTTCACGCTTCAAGCTTTTGACGAGTACAATAAGAAGCACCCTATGCATTTAAAAAAATTGATAATTTTTGAGTGAAATCTAATTAATTTTTTGTTTAGAAGAAACTAAGTACAGTAATATGCACTGATTGTCTTCTTAACGGTAACTTTTATCAAAATTCAATTTTGTATTTAAATTTGTCAACCAATTTTATTCAGAATCAATTGTTAGAAAGTTGTGTCTTCCAAAGTTTTTACCACTTTTTTCTTATACAATAATTTGTATGAAAAAAAAAAAAAAAAAAAAAAAAAACAAAATGGCGATGAGGGACCTCTAAATTTTAAAATTAAATAAAAAAAAAATAAATTCTAAACAAAGAAAAACTTGTTGATCCACAAGCAAAACAATTTCTATGGTATCACTAAAATCAAAGAAACTTTGATAAATTTAACGCCCTAAGGAACATAATTGAAATTAAAGAGTTACTTTACATAAAAGAAAAACTAAATATGTGCATATTTTTTATTTCTATGAATTTTTCATTTATTTTGGATTTGTAAAAAAAAATATTTATTTACATTTACACGATCCATTTGTTCTTTTATTAATCCATGGTAAGTAATTTGTTACACGAGTATAAACGCCCGGTTTAAGTGGTCTAGCACATCCATCGGCCCAAGATATAACACCTAAATTAAATGTTTACCATAATTATTATAAAATGCTCAATAGCAATAAACTCGAATTAACAAATACCTGCTAAAATGTGTCGCTTATTCCTGACGACCATAAGTGGACCTCCACTCTCTCCTTGGCAAGCGTCGATTCCACCATCAAGAAGACGCCCAGAACAGACCATATTATTTGTAATTTTCATTCCAACTAAAAGGCATTGTTGATTGCTTAAAATCGGGACTTCGGTTTTTCGAAGTATGTTCGATGGACTGTCTCCTTCGGTTGGACTTCCCCATCCAGCGATCATTCCCTAAGCAAACAAAAATTACGATCCTTTTGAAAATAAAGTTAAATTTTGTCAAAACTTACGTTTTCGCCAATAAAATCCATTGCACGTGGTGGTAAACAAATTGGACGGGCTGTAGTTGTTCCGAAATCAATAGGTTGGGAAAGCGTTAATATGGCTATGTCATTCTCACTAGTTCTGGCTACATAAGACTTAAGTGTATTCACACGAGCAACCTAAAGTATGTTGTAGTAAGAAATTACAAAAATGTTTAGTATAACAAAACAAATGAAATTGCTATTGAATGGCGCCCGATACGAACCTGTCTTAGCACCGACACAGATTCTGTTGAATTAGAAATATTGTATTCCAAAAATTGCAGCTCGAATAATTCTATATCAAAGCCACGAACACAGTGAGCAGCTGTCAGAACATGTCGGTCATCGATCAATGTTCCGCCACATTGAATTGTATCGTTGTAAATAATCATAGACAACCAAGGTAGTTCATTTACTGCAGCAACCTTTCCACCTACGATGCGACGTGTTGTTGTTATTCCACATCCTGAAAACAAAAGAAGTTAAAAATTATAAAGTGTAATTTAAATGAAAATGGAATGGTTGAGAGTTACAAGTACCTAACTGGTTTTACTTTACTTTTAAAAATTTTGTAACTCAAAACAGGTATTTTAAAATTATGTGAATCGAAAATTCTGTATTCAAAAATTCCGGAAATCCATAAGCGGTTGATTCGTGGAGGATTTATCCAAAACATGGATTTTAGGACTAAATACCTCAAAGTATCGTTTTAAGTCCCTACTTCTGCTTAAATCAATTTTCAGCTTGAAAAACAGTATCACAGCCAGATTCGTCGGAAAAATACTATAATAGAAATTGTAGGGCCACCTCGACCCCACTATGCGACCAACGCACGGCATGCCATAGATTCCTCCATCATCGCAGTCTTAGTTTTTGTAAAAACAGAACAACAAGTCAACGAGTCAACAATTACTTGTTTATTTATGTTTGTTCAACAAGTGAAAATCATTTCTGTAACACAATATATCCCATAACAATTGTCGATAAAAAAAATGTCCATTCATTCGTTGAATCAGTTGAACAAGTTCAAAAGCTGCTTCATTGTTGGAACGTGCATCAATATCAATCAAAATACCATCAAACTTCCGGCATTTCACCTTTTTCAAAAAATGTGTTGGTTTTTCTTGTATGGTTAGTTGAACTCTTTCAGATTCAGCTTTCAGGCAAGCGCGGATCTACGGGGGGTCACGGGGGTCATGATCCCCCCTGGAAGATTAAAATATTGTTTTTCTGAATGAGTTAGATTAAATTAAGAATAAAAGCTAGATCTTTTATGGTCATGGCTCACCATGAGTATCATGTTCTATTCATACATGATCTCAATATCGGAAGAATATATAATAATAATTGTTTGGTTGATGTCTAAAATCCGCAAGCTATATTTATATATACTATACTGTGTCATGGTGAAATATAAAAATTCATCCAAAGAAGATGCTATGGTTATACATTTTTCAGTGGTTCTCTTTTATTATGTTATTCATCTTTGTTTGTATGAATTCATTGCTTTCATTTACAAAACCCTTTAAAACACTTACTTTAAAAACTATTAAAACATAAAGTCATTAATTTATTTTTGTCAAATAAAGAAATTAATTATTTACAACTTAGAGAAGATACTTTAAGGACATCTAACTCTGTTCAGTTCGTATTTTCAGTACAGGTCTTATGGGAGAGCTTTTTCAAACATACATGTGCTCGTGCTGGCTGGTTTTTGCATTGCACTCAACTTAAGAAATTGCCTGTGAAATAAAAAACAGGGCTCCGCTAAATTAGGCCCCAGGAAATAAGGCCCCAAAAGAAAAAATGAAATAAGGCCCCAAATTTTTTTTTCATAATGAAATTACGCCCCAATGAAATAATGGCCCACTGAAATGAAAAAATGGCCAAAAAATAAATGAAATAAAACCACAACTTGTTTTGATTTTTTTTTGGAAAAATGAATTAAAACCCCAATTTTTCTTTTTCATATTGAACTTTATTTTATAAAATGAAATAACACCCCAAACTGTTAAACAAATACTTGAATTGTATCGCATGATTTTTTGCAGCTATTCTGGCCTTATTGCATTTTTCATAATTTACAAGAAAATTCTAAAATAACATTGTTTTTAACAAAAAAATTTGTGAAAATCAGCTTATCGGGGACCCATAGCTGGTAAAGTACCGCAAACAGTTGAACAAAAACTCGCCCAATTTTTTTCAGCTAATTTGCTACTTACTAATGCTTTTCAATGTAAAGATCTTGCTGCAAACCATCAGGGAGTAACAGATTAGCTGCAAAAAATCGCGCGATTTTGTTGCTGCTATTCTGTTATTTTCTGATGGTTTTCAGCACGATATTTACATTTAAAAGCATTAGTAAGTAACAGAATTGCTGCAAAAAATCGCACTATGCAATCCAAGTATTTGTTTAACAGTTTGCGGTACCTTACCAGCTCTGGGTCGCCAATAAGCGAATTTTCACTAATTTTTTTGTGAAAGACAATGTTATTTAGCATTTTAATGTAAATTATGAAAAATGAAATATAAATATAAAAATAAGGCCCAAAATTGTTTTTTAAAACAAAATGAAAACTAGTGTTGGGGTCTTATTTCATTGGAGCCTAATTTCGTTATGAAATTATGCCCCAAAAAAAATGAAACAGACCCCAACAAATGAAATAGCACCCCAAAATTTTAGAAATTTCGTTGTTTTTGTTTTGACTGCTTTTTTTTTGGGGCCTTATTTCATTTTTTTTTTTTTGGGCCTTATAACCTGGGGCCTAATTTCGCGGAGCAAAAAAACAGAACCCCTGACTTCCAATGAAATAGTTTTTGTAATATTCCATAAGCCCACGAACATCCCATCATGACCTGTCTGCTCCGTGGTTGAGAGGACGTGAGGAGACTGAAACAAGAAAGAACAAGATACACACAATTTGCCTCTCGCTCGCTTAATGTGTTTATTAAAAACAACACATTGATTCAGAGTTCCCATACATCGGGGGATGGGAATTCTAATACCTTTTTCTTTGGTTTTTGCAATATAGCTTTCAGAATTATAGCTTTATAATAGTTTTTCATGGCATTATATTTTATGTATGTGTGTTAAGTGTTCTCACTTCGTGTTTTTCTCCTTACATCTTTTCGTTTTATTTTTTTTTTTCTGGGGTATTTTTTTTAAGGAAGAATTACTATTTGAGAAAGTTTTAGCAATTTGAATTGCCAAATAGTTTTTTTTTCTTCATGAAAATAAAAAATAAAAAGAATAAGGTTTCCTGTTTATTGTAATATTTTACCAAGGGTTTATAAAATAAAATTTATTTCCTTTCTAAAAATTCTAATAAGGCATTACTAATCATTTTTCCTGAAATAAATCTTATAATCTAATCTAACCTAATCCTTAGAAGTCATACAAAATTAAGAATACACAACACACACAAAGCAATAAAACTTTAAGGAACAATAAACATTGTTTAGTTTTTATTTATATGAAAAACGCAACAGTATACCAGTATACCTGGAAAACCCTGGTGTGGAAAAGGATAGATTTATTTGCATTTACTTTAATTTTGTTTAGATTTAGTTTACAATCTACATATTTTCCGTTTATGAAATCTAACTTAGCAGTTGGTAACCCTACTGACATTTGAATGAGAGAGAAGAGAGAAATATGCCAATTTATAATGCGCGATTCGGCAACCATGGAAAATGCAAAAGCTTTATAAAATAGAGATAGCTTATCGAAATCCACAAAATTAAGGGTGAGAGGCAAAAACCCTATCTTCCCTGTACTGAAAATACGAACTGAACAGAGTATACATAGAGATTTAACGTTTAAAAGCCAAAGACGTACATATGTACTTATGTACCTTAGGTGTACGGAAAGAGAAAGAAATCGAATGAACAACAACTAACTTGCTATACTCTGTCCAACGAATATGTGCAGTACAGGCATTATGGGAGAGCTTTCCTCCTCCAAAGGGTGCCTGCTGCATATAAAAATATCTCAAATCCCCTTTAATATACACTGTCTGTGTGTGCATTTTCTCGTATTATCAAGCGTACACCCCACTATGATGTGCCTTTCGAACGGCTCGAGCCGTACTGATCTAATCCTCGTTAACAATCCTCTTTGTGTGTGCCAAAAATAAGCACATCAAATCAGAGTTACCGTGGCAATATGGTAATGCTTACAAATGCATATTTTTCTTTGTATTTTATAAGGGAGCTTTCAGGATGGAAGCTTTTTATACGCTTTTAGGGATACTTGAAGACAAAATTGTTACCGTTTGCTTTTTTTTGTTTCATAGATTTGGTTTTTTCTTGGTAGTTTGGAAAAAAATTTATAGCCATTAAACAAATATTTGGCTAATTGAAATAAGAAAAAGGGTTTATTTGAGTAGATTTTCGAGCGCGTGCGGTTTGGCATATAATTTGTATTGATTTGTATTTTTTTTTTTTGTTAAGGGATCAGGCCTACTGGGGATACCCTTAAAAAACGCGGCTGTTATCCGCTTGGTGGTGTTAAAAAAGATAAGATCAATTTATTTCAGTTGTCATATAAAAACTCTGACTTAGAAAATCTTGACATTTTCCAGATTTTCCAGATTTTCACATTTAAGATTTTGAGTTTTCATATTCAAGATATAATAATTTTTGATTCTAGGTTTTGGAATTTGCGTTTTAAGAATTCAATTAATGATTTTTGTAAAATGAATTTCTTTGTTTTAATCTAAATAATAAAGCATAGATGGCAGCCCTTCTGAGCTTGTATGTAGTACGGAAACCCTTGACAATTATTTCTTTCACACAACTAAATGGGATTCCTTTGCAGTTAGAGTGAGATACAAACGTCCTATCTTCCCTTTACTGCACATATTCATTGGACAGAGTATAGTAAAAATGCCAGTTGTCTCTAAATTCGTTTTATAAAGACAAAACTCCAAATTGGATAGGCACGATCAGGTGATTTCGGTGGCGCAATGCGTAGCACATATGCCTCAGAGGGGTTCAATTGCAGTTCATGGCACTGAATTATAAAATTAAAACATTGAACAAAAAACTAGCACCACTAAAGAAATCTGATGGTTGGTGTGGCAGCCATGAAATTGCAATACTTCCAGCCAAATGCAATGGTGGTAGCCCACTCAAGTGGTTACTGTTCATTCAAAAACATTAATAGTAGGTTTAACTAAAATAAAAGTAATTTTTGTTAGTGTCCAGGTGTCCTGTGACCCCCCCTTGCTTTCAGGCCAACACAATTGTTTTTGATATTCAATTTCTTTTACTGCAAATGTGACTTCTTATACACATCAAGGATGTTTTAGATGCTTTCACTTGATAATCAGTACTGCAAGTGTTAATTTCTAACAAGTTCGAATGCATCATCGGTTGAAATTTGTCAACTATTCAACAAGTTTATTCTTTTTTTTAAACTCTTACTTGTTGTTTCCATTTACAGAAATTGTGAAATTTATAACTTGTGGGAAGAAGCTATCACAATTGTTTTAGTTCTCCTGGACTTGTGTTACACAAGTTTGTTTTTATATAATAGCGTGCGCTAAAGGGGTTGTGAGTTGTGACTACCCTTAAAGTGATAAACACTGCACGAGCGATTAGGTTGGTTGGAGGGGATTTAAATGTGAAACCGATGTTCATAGGTTTTGAATATCTGTAGATCATAAGGGGGGGGGGGGGGGTAATCGAGGTGCGTAGAGCATTCAACATTCGTGTAGTGCGACTAAAGAATGAATCTCTGTACTTAACAATACGTCCGAAGTTGGGCTCAAGGCTAAACCGATGGGCATTCCTAGAAGCGCGAGTATTACGGTTGAATTGTTTCAGGTGAGGAATTCAACTGGCTATTCCACTAGACCACTGTTTGTAGAAATAACGATAAAATGACAAAAGGCATCAAACATTTCGACGGTGCTCCAGAGATGTAAACTGTCTGAACTGTCTTTTGAATATTGAATTATTTCCAATAGACTAAAGTGGGTTATTGGAGCACATGCCCAAATATGGGAGTTGAATTGAAGTTTAGGACGAATAAAGGCTTTATAGATCACAGCCAGATCAGAAAGGGAGACAAATTTCTTGCATCCACGGAGAAAACCTAAACACCACAAGCAGTATTTTTGGTGATGTCAAATATGTGGTCATTCCAGAAAAGTTGGTCTGTGACACACATACCGAGGACTGAAAGGTGTCCAGTTTCCTCAATACAAGTGCCTCTCATGGATAGTAGCATAGGGTATGGGTTCTGCTTTAATTACAGGAGACAGCATTGGCTTTTAGAAGCATTAAATTCCACACGATTTTTGTTTCCCCATTGAACAATGCTGTCGAGATCAGAATTTAATGAGCCTATCATAACGCTGAGCTTATCATACTTTAAAAAGTTGTTTAATTTCACTTGTTCAACAAGCACCTTATGTATTGTGTTATAGGCGCCGAGATATTTGTTTGCGGAAAATCAATCATACCTCTTTTCACAAGTAAAAAAGGTGCAAGGGAAAAACGCGTGGGGAAACGCTTGCTGCCATGAAGCGTACCTATAGAACATTTTGATATCTACTTAAGAACGATTCCTACTGAAGCCGTCTGCCGTACAAGCAAGTTACCGCCATACAATATTCAAACTCTTAACTGAAAATTTACTACGTGTTTTTTTCTTTGCATAACTTAAGGGAATACTATTTACAAATAAAACATTGCATATTTATTTTGTATATAAGTTAATATTTAAAAACATCAATATTTTGCACCCAAAAATGGAACCTTGCGAACAAAAATAATATATCAGTCGATGTTATATTACAATTATAACAATTTTTCAACAATGGGTCGTTCTAGAACCTCGAACTAATGAATGATGTACCTAAAGACGACTGAAAAGTTTGTACTTATGAAAAAGATAAATTACATATTACAGTCGACGCCACCTATACCATACATGGCTTATAACGACGGACGAGTCGCTTTTAACGACCATTTTTCCTTCATTTGGTTGGTTTCCATACAATTTGTATTAGTTTATCGTCCGTTATAGGGTCAAACCTGAAAGTGTTCGAATATACACAAAAACGCATACATAATGAAATTCTGTATACTAATGTGCAAGTAGCTACTGCGGCCTGTCATCTGCTATTCCTTCCCAGCCTAGTTATCCATCTCGAAGACAGCCATGAAGAAACTTCAAATTTTGGCAAAAGGGGATGGGGTACCGAAACATGTCCAACAAGTATTTACTAGGGAAGGCCTGTTCAAAAAGTTTCCCTTGTCTAAATTGTTGGTATTGCAATCCAGCAAGGGCTTACCAAGTATTTGAAAAGTTTTACTCCTCTAGATTTTCCCTACTGAAAACTTAGTAGTGCCTTTTGTCAAAAACCACCCCTGCTCTTCTTTCAAACATCCAAAATACAAAAATGGAGGCGAAAAGACATAAAATCAAACGGTGACGTGAAACAACGCCCTACGAATTAGGGCCACATTTAAAATGTGTCCTTGTTTTCATACAAAAATTAAAATAATTCCCGACGGGCCATATTTCCAGACTTACTTAAAAATAAGTCCACATTCAAACAGTGAAATAAGGCCGCATGTGTTTTTTTTTTTGATTATTTACAGAGCTTTGCTAACAGAATTTTGAAAAATTGAATTTCAGAAAATATTTTTTTTTCTAAATTCAGATTTTCAAAAATTCAGTTTTTCAAAATTCTGTAAGCAAAGCTCGCGTGATATTTTTGATTATTTACAGAGCTTTGCTAACAGAATTTTGAAAAACCATTTTTAAAAAAAAATCTAAAATTCAATTTTTCAATATTCTGTTAGCAAAGCTCTTTTAATAATGATAAAAATCGCCTATTTATAGTTTTTTATTTGAAAAGACCTTCAGATTCATTACTCAATTTCTAAAGGAAGTACCTATCTAAAAGAGACTCGGCGAAACTTTTGTAAGCCTCGTCTCGGTCTCGTTAAAATAGAAAATTTTCAGTCTCGTCCCAGTCTCGTGTCAGTTTCGTATAATTGAGTTTCGTCTCGGTCTCAGTCTTGCCTTTTTCCCGACAAAATTTGAATTTGGAGTCTCGTACCAGTCTCGTCTCCCAAAAATACGATTTCCGGACAACCTGTTGAACGAAATATTTTCGATACGTCAAAATATAATTTATCCCCCATATAGTTTGAATATGTGCGGACAAAAATAAATATTTAACTAAAGTTGGAGTTTTCAAATTATTAGACTCTCTGTAAATTTCGGTCCAAATATACAGTCTCGTCTTGGTCTCGTGTGCTTAAAAGGAAGGCCTTGTCTCGGTCTCGTCTCGGATGCTTTAAAGTCAGTCTCTTCTCTTCTCGTCTCGTTCTCGTCATGCGAGTTCGAGACTTTTCTCTTCTTGTTGCCATCCCTATTCCTTACCTAAGATCATGTGTCGTGCTTTGATTGTACCAAAACAAATATATCAGCTTGATAAAGTTTAATTTTGTATTTTGATCAGATACAAGGAATTCGAACATTTTCAAAATATCACCTACCCTAATACTCATATATTTTCAGTATCTTCTTAAAATTTAACCATATAACTTTTTGTCTAACACCTCGTACCTCACAACACAACCTTTAAATTTTCCAATATTAAAATCATAAAACTGATACTTACGACATGATTGACAGGATTTTGAGTCAAAACTTGAACTCCTCCGACTAAAATTAGATTCCTCTGTGTTAGCACCTCGAAAGTGCCCACCGAAATGGTTTTTTCTTTTAGGACCACCCTTCCACTTCTTAACAATTCTATATCGTATCCGATCAGGTTTATTTGGTTTCTGTCTTATATTTGGATTTTCCAGTGATGGTTGCTCATCTTGCTGTGGATTTTGAATGGGTCTTTTACTTGGCTTAGGTTTTGAACTTCCCAATTGTGTTGCCTTCAATGGCCATTTACTGCTTGGTCTATATATAGGATGAACAAATGCTGGAATAATTTGATCTGGCATATCAGTAGCTGTACTGGAGCTGCTGTTATAAGTTTCGAGGTCAATCATAATTTCGGTGGCTTCTTCAGTCATTGGTTCTTCACTTGAAGTTGATTCTTCTGAAGCAATTGTTGCATTAACTTTTGTTCCAAGGCTTGATTGATTTTCGTTTCCCTTGTCATCGGGAATCTCTTCAACAACTATTCCTTGAGTATCTTCATCATCATCATCATCGGGTGAAGCTTCTTCTTCTGGAATTGAGGACTCTCCGTTGGAGGAGGCAGGATTATCATCATAAGGCATCATCAGAGAATCACTTACTTCATCGTTAGCGATTTCTGCGAATCCATTATTACCATAATTCTGAATGTTTTCATCCATGCTATCATCATCATTGGGAGCATCAACCTCTCCATGATTTAAGTTATAGTCCTGAGCAGGTTGTGTGTTTTGGGGCGAGCTACCCAGATATTCAACCGCATAATATTGGCGTGCAGATGAATTAAAATGTTCATCAAGTGACGAATAGAAGCCCTAAAGTTGTTTAAAAATAAAAGAAAAACTCAAATTCACAAGCTTACGAGGAATGCATGATGTGGAAACTACCTTTGAAGTTCCTTTTGCTGCCACACAAAATGCACAGAAGACTAGGAAAACAGCCACAGTCTTCATAGTTTTTCTTCTTTTTCACTGAAGAATAAATTCAAATTCCACAAACTTTTCAGAGAACTTATTCCCTTGCTATAACCACCACTTCTTTGCTTTAACACAACCCAAATTGAACTAATGGGTTAGAAGTTCAAAAAGTTTTTATGATGTGAATTTAACCGAAACATTTGTGGACTTTGGGCAATTTCCTGAGGCAATTATGTAAAAACAGTTGACTTTGTTAGCATTCGCATCAAGAACTTCCAAGTTCATTAAAAAGTGAATGATTTCTTAAACAAAAGCACTGAGTCAATGACCCGATTTTAAGTATCCAAAACGAAGAAGAAATATTCAAATCTTGTGCTTCTTTACCTATTTTGCAAACAAAACAAAAAAAATTGAAGATTGATTGCGGTTTTTTTGGAAGAAGTTTAAAATGCCTAAGGGTATTTGACAGGTCGCAAGTGTAGAATACGTTTGAGATGCCGGCAGCCGCTCGCTCAATTTGTGGTACGTTTTTTTAAGTTTTACTTGGGTCCGGGGAATCCATAGGATAGTTGATGAAATTAAATAATTGAATATTATGTTAAAAGACTGGCAAATGAATTTTGTCAAGGTACCTATAACAATTCTGAAAATATCTCAAGAATCTGTTATGTTTTGTCAATATTATACTCGTATTTATGATACCTAGATTGGTTATTTCCCAAAAGTTACAACTCCAACTTGATTTATGAATGACATGTTCTTAATCGTACCTGCGTAACTTTCGAAGGTATTTTTTTTTATTTAATTTAGAAGGGTGGTTGTTTTTTCTGGATGAAGCTTTTGCTATTTTTGTTATATAACTTGTCTTTTATGATGATGATTAGGTGTGTAGAGACATTATGTATTTGTATTTATGTAGTCTATAATAATATTATGTGATATGATAATTGGGTGCTTGAGTGTCAGAATATTTCGTTTATTATGTTTAACTTTTCAAGAAGTGAGTTTATAAAAAAATAAGTAGTTTATTTATAATCTTTGAATTCTACCGAGCAACATTTGACATGCTAGCAGCTTTACGGATTTGCATAGTTTTGATATTTTTGAGAATATTTTAACGTTGCTCTCCAAAATACGACATTTTTTAATTTTTTGTGCACAAAGTAAAGGATCGGACCTTATATGACAAGTGAGTCAATGAGACTCTGATAGATCTTCTGATAGATAGATCTGATAGATAGATCTTCAATATGGACCAAACATTGACTGATACAGCTTCTTTCCAAAGGTAAGACGGCATTTTCTATGTTTTTGATGTCGTGTATTGTTATTGATAAGAAAATGCCACCAGTGAGGCGTCAAAATATCGGTCGGTGTACGCGTAACGCAAGTCGAGTTCACAATCTTTGAAGCAACGGCAGTGAAGAAGAGCGTAGGCAGTGTTTGCAGGCAAACAACTTCAAGCGAGAGGAAACAAAACAGAAGATCAAATGTAACAATAACCTTTGAACTTTTGGCGTTTAGATATTATTTCAATATTGCAGTTCTTTGAGATTTCGGCTCGAACCACCCAGGATTATGTTGTTCGAATTGAAAGGTGTAATAACCAAAACTTACGAAGGCACCTGAACCACTGAATTCATTACTTTCAGGGCAAGAAATTCTATCAAAGTATTTCTTGCAGAATATTCAAAATTACAACAGTGTGTTCCAAATGACATCATTTTGCCAAATGTAATTGAAGATTGCAAATGTCCTCCTCAATTAGGTCACAACAGCTCATACAATTTAGATTGACGTGTTTAACTTCTGAACGCCAATTTTTTATCAATGTTACTCATTTATGGAACAGTCGACCTCAAAGAATTAGAAGAATCGTCAATCCACAGGCTTTCAAAAAAGCAATAGAGGCTCATTTAGCCCATAACTAAAATTCGTTTTACTCAGTGCAATTGAAGACCAAATTGAAGACCAAAATTAAAACCAGAACGTTAAGAGACATAAATTGTTAATATATATGTACATATATTTACTTACATAATAAATTGTAATTACTGAATCGCTTAAAAGATGTGTAAAAAGATTAGTAATTTGATTAGCGTATCATTATATCAAACTAAATATTATCTTAAGTATGCTTTAATGTATTTTATATTGAAACTTGTATTAGTTTATAAGATATTGTATCTTAAAATTCAAGTCAACTAATAAATGAAATCTAAATCTAAATCTGAATCTGAATCTAAATCTAAATCTAACGTGGTTTCAATCCAACTTTTAAGGTATTTTTTTATTCCGTGACCAGTGTTCCCATAACCAGTGGCGGATCCAGGGGGTGGCTATAGGGGCTAAAGCCCCCCCCCCACAGCCGATTGCTAAAATAATTTGAAATATAGAAAGCAATACATTACAACGTGTTAAATTGTATATTCGTCTAAAATATTGTTAAGATGAGAATTTTGATGGACAAAATAACGTGGTTGGGGCTGAACAATTTACATGTTCTGCAACTTCTTTTCTAAGCCCTAAGGTTGGGGCTAAAGCCTAGGAAGTGAATTGAAAAAAAAAACAATTGGGGGCTATGAAAAATGGACATGTTTCATTCAACGACAATTTCCCCTTAAAACAAAACCCAGAAAATTGAAAAAAAAAAAAAAAAAAAAACAAATAAGGTCTGAGAATATTGGACAAGAAACGTAGTCAGGGTTTAACAACTAACTCCCAGAGAGCTTTTGGGGCATAGGTCTAAGGATTTTCAAAGTCCGAAGTTGGAACTAAAGCTTGTAAACATTTACATGTCAAAAGCAACAACTGTTTACCTACACTAAATACTTAGCTAATTTAACGAAAGAAACGCAATTGAGGCTAATTGAGAACACCGGGGTGTAAAGATTAGTGTAAATGTTTAATACAACAGGAATTGTTTCTTACGGCCTTGGCTTGGTTAAGATCATTTTGAGGCTTAGTTTTTAAAATTTCAAAGGTCCAATGCAATACATACAAAACATTTTTGGACTAAGCAGTTCAATACAAATTCTCTAGTCGAGGAGCCAAATTCCAAAAGCGTGAGAAACTCTGTGAACTCAGAAAAATCTTGCAGGTGGACATGAATATTTACAATCTCTATAGACTCTTGAGTGGCTTAAAAATTTAACGACACATTTTTGAGCAGGAATAGAAAGTGTATGTAGGTGCAGTGTAGACGAAAATTCAGAATTGAGCCGTGCAGCTTATTTCTTAGAGCAGCTGTTTCTTATGCCCGACTAAAAGTCTTGAAATTTTGATATTTTATTTTTCGATCCACAAAATCTTATTTTTGTGCTTTCCAGTGACAATTTGAAGAAAACAGGTATGTTCGTTGCTTTGACTAATTAAAGAAAATGAGATCTCAGAGGACTGATACTGTCAAAATACATATGAGCTTTTGCCAGAAAGACCACTTAAATACAGTGTTGCCAAGTCGAAATTCCAAATAAAGTCAAATCTGACTTGATGACTTTATTTAGTTTCTAGTCAAAAAAAAGTCAAATATCAAAAACCAAATATTAATGATAACATAAACACATTTTATTAATTATAAACAAAACATAAAGTATTTCAAATTCAATTCAACGTGTTAATTAAAATAAATAATATTTCATAAATTATTATTAAATAAAAATAGGTACATAGGTACTTAAGTTAAGGTACATACATTTTTTATTTTCATAATAAAATTTTTGCAGTTTTTTCTACAAATATGAATTTCTTCGTCGCTCACTTCCGATAAGTTTTTCCTTGCACTCTGCTCCCAAATAAGGATTAGTTTGTAAACCGAAACCAGTTGTTTTGTGCAGCTTGTAGCTAATGGATTTCGTTAGGCTGTACTCCATATTATATATATTCAAAGGTAACTTCATTGATTGCAGTTCATAGTATAACACACTACACTCGGCCTACACTGAATTTGAAATGTATTTTAAAATATTTTAACAAAAAGTTAAGTTGCACATTGAATTATTGAATAAAGTCAAAAAACAAGTCAAAACACTTTTGACAAGATTTGTATTTCATTTCCTGTCAACTGCGGTGAAATCTTGTCAAATTTGACATGAAACAGGTCAAAACGGCAACACTGCTTAAATATCATTTTTATGAACTAGCATTACAAACAGTTTTTAAATTTTGTTAAAAAGGTGAAGTTCAAAGCATACCTTCAGCTTATTTAAACAAACACTTACATAATGTACAAAGGTGGGCACTTGATACCTAATCAATTATTAAGCAATATACATATAAATAAACGAATTTGTTCGTTAGGTAACGTGGCTAGAACTTAAAGTTATAAAATTAGTTATCCTACCATGTTTTGCTGAGCCTTAATATTGGCTTTTAAAAAAAAATTCCCATGCCTAACACATCAATCCCAAATTCTTCTTATTGTGCTTCGTTTTGAAAAAATTATAAAGCGCGATAGGAGCGGATATAAGGGCACAAAAAACACGGCTATTATTAAAGGAAAAGTGATGTCAAAATTCGTTTTCGGTTATATAACTTCAAATTTACAAACTGGATTTCCAAACTCCAAGCCCCCCCACAGCCAAATCCTAGATCCGCTACTGAACTTGACTTAAATCTACAGGTGTGGTATCCATTTTTTTCAAAAATAAGGAGGCCGAATAGGCTAAGCTCAAGATGTGTTGCAATTTACTTTTAACAGCACACTCAAAACCAAAGACCAATTATGGGCGTATTTATTGGCTATCACTGTTTCAAAGTCTTGCAAAATTTAACTAGTATTTTACTCTCAGTTTAAAGTTTTAAGTTCAAGCTTTAAAACGAGCCTATTA
Source organism: Melangyna quadrimaculata (assembly GCA_949320155.1). Taxonomy (NCBI): domain Eukaryota; kingdom Metazoa; phylum Arthropoda; class Insecta; order Diptera; family Syrphidae; genus Melangyna; species Melangyna quadrimaculata. The sequence continues at coordinate 381,144,466 of OX439483.1, forward strand.
ACAATTAATTATAGGTATTGTATCCATCGCGATTGTTGTTTTTAGAAGGCAAACTTGAATGATTCCATATTTTTGCTCGCAAGTGTATATAATGAAATAATCAAATGAAAACCTCGAAGTTTCACAGTTATTTTTGAGAAACCAGAAGTTTTGGTTGATGATGCAACTATTTCTCTGCTTTTACAAATTGCGAATTGATCTTTGGACCGTCATAACTTAAGAACGGATTGCTATACAGAAGTCGGCAATATGTCATTTTTTAGAAAATTGTTCTGTTTACAAGATGTTTATGGATCGTTTTGTGAAAAAATAAACTTCTTTTTTGACTAAATAAATATACTGCACCCAAATGTTTTCACACCGTTTTCCTCCAAGTTCAAACGAACAAAATTATTCGAAAAAAAGTGTTACAATCTTTTTTATGTAGTATTTTATGAGCTACAATGTGTAGCTATAACTTTTTTTTTTTTTCAAAAAAAGTCTTTAGTTTTCGGGTAGTTTATAAAAAAGTGCATTTTACCCCCCTAACCCCCCTAAAGTTCTTAAAGTTCAAGAAATGTTTAGGGCTGGCCACGAGACGAGAAAAGTCTCGGTCTCGCATGACGAGACCGAGACGAGACTGTCTTTTAAACAACCAAGACGAAATCGGGACGAGACTGTATATTGGGACCGAAACAGAGAGTCTAATAAATTACAAAATCCAGTTTCAGTTAAATATTTATTTTCTTCTGCACATAATCAAACGATAATCGAAAATGCTTGGTTCCAATCTTCCAATATTCAACAGTTTGTCCGGAAATCGTATTTTTCGGAGACGAGGCCGAGACGAGACTTAATTTTTACGAGACGGAGAAGAGACTGAAAATTTTCGAATTTAACGAGACTGAGAAGAGACTTACAAAAGTCTTGCAGTGTCTGGTCTCGTGGCCAGCCCTAGAAATGTTTAGGGCAAAAATATGAAGCTCTCCACAAAAATTCAGCTTTGTCGGAATCTTTTTCGAAGTAAGGACATTTTTTTATCTTATTTTCCTAGACTATAGAGAGGTTAAAGTTGAGAAAACCCTGAATGCCGTGCAAGGAGCTTCGGTTTAAATTTACGAAAAATCACGTGGCTTGGAATAATAGCCAAGAGAGCTAAATTCAAAATTATTGGTGAATGGCTGTCTTTGTGAATAAAAAGAAGTATAATTAAGATGGACCAGATGGCTTCAACTTTCATGATTTACGTAGAAATGGAAGATTTTTAATGTGTCATTATAGCCGATAAGGCTGAGTATTATGGAGCATTCCTTAATTAGATTTTGTTGAACACCTTCCATATTCCTTTCATACGTCATTTTAAATTTTTAATATAGAGAACTACGATACAATCAAAATCGAGACTCATTTTTAAAATTCCAAATTCATTGTTTATTGATTTAAATTGAACGATTAATAGCTTTTTTACAGTGAGTATAAATATGGTTTAGAAATATAATAGATTCGTTAACATGACTAAACTATAAATCTACAAAAATTAGATGAAAACTTATTAATTCAAATTTGAGTAGCCCTCATTTAATGTATGCAAATTTTCAAGGTAAAAAGCAATTAACAAGACTCAGCCAGCGCAATAGCTCACTCACAATATTAATCAATGAATTAAGTGTGAAAGGCGTTTAACAAATGGAGCATTCATTAGATCTTAAAAAAACGATGAAATCAGAATTTTAAAAATAGAATATCATATAAATAGAGAAAAATACTAAGAACAATCATCATTCACTTAAATCAATTCAAATACTGCGAATTATCTAAAACAGAAGAATGGTTGGTCGAATTTATTATTTTTTAAAATAAAATTGATTGATGGGAAGGTCCCTAAAAATAAATCTTCATTAATCTATTTATTTTTCCAGAAATACTTTATGGTCCTCTTCGCTGTTATTGCTACAGCTGCATCAGCTGCAGTTTCAACTGAATACCTTCCTTCAGTTCAGGAAGGTGTTATTTCTTCAAACGAATACTTGTCCCCAGTAGCTGCTCCAGTTGCTATTGCTTCTGAGGAACCCACCATTCTAGCTGATGATGGTTACCGTTACAAGACCGTCAAGCGTTTCCGTTTGAGGCATCGTCGTGATGTCAACGAGCTCCCATCCAACGAATACTTGCCTCCAGTTCAAGCAGCTCAACTTGCTCTTCCAGAACCCCAGCCCGAGATCCAAACCGTCTTGGCTGATGATGGATACCGTTACTAGACCGTCAAGCGTTTCCTTTTGAGGCATCGTCGTGATGGCAACGAGCTCCCATCCAACGAATACTTGCCTCCAGTTGAAGCAGCTAAACTTGCTCTTCCAGAACCCCAGCCAGAGACGCAAACCGTTTTGGCTGATGATGGTTACCGTTACAAGATCGTCAAGCGTTTCCGTTTGAGGCATCGTCGTGATGTCAACGAGCTCCCGTCCAAGAAATACTTGCCTCCAGTTCAAGCAGCTCATCTTGCTCTTCCAGAACCCCAGCCCGAGATCCAAACCGTCTTGGCTGATGATGGATACCGTTACAAGACCGTCAAGCGTTTCCGTTTGAGACGTCATTAGAAATAGTGACTTTGTGATATTTTTAAATCGAGTTTACAATGAATACAAAAATAGGTTTAAACAATTTTTCTGTATTTTTTGTTTTTAAATTGGAGTCATTTTTATTTTATTTAGGGAAAACTAACTCGCATTAAACCAGCTTGTTTAGTTTTAATATTGGCTTGAGTACGTCTCCAATCAAATGTTATTTTTGGTGATATATAAGTTTCGTCCCATTTTGTGCCTACTTTTTCTTCCCTAATCTTCTTCGTTGACTTTCTTAACCGCTTGCAATATTTCATCAAGGTTTGCAACTTTGTTGAAAGGAAGATGATCATTTATTCATTTTATGACTAGAAATCCAAGTTTACATCCTGGGAACTTCAACTAATCCTGCATTTTTTGAGCAATTTTTTTAAACAGCCCATCTCGAAAAATTCAAGTTTCTGTCAAGGCCCTAGTTAATTTTTAGTAGGGAAAATCTAGACGGGGAAATCTTGTCAGATACATGACAAGCTCTTGCTGGATTTCAGTACCAACAATTTGGACGAGGAAGCTTTTCAAATACTCCTCAGGCCCTCCCTAGTAAAAAATTGTTGGACATGTTTTGGTACCCCATCAGGAATGTCTATTGTGGATACCAAAAACAAACATTTTATAACCTTTGTCTTTTTTTCATATCACACTTTTTATTGTGAGTGTAAGACATCTGTTTATTATTGGGTTGTATAATGAGGAATAAGTCAGATCCAAAACAGAACAGAACAGCACAGATTTATGAGAAACGTCAGACAAGTTAGAACAAAAACCGTTCAGGATCTCAAGGCCGTTCAAGATCTCAAGGCCGCTCAGGATCTCAAGGCCGATCAAGATCTCAAGGTCGTTCAAAATATCAACACCATTCAAGATCTCAAGGCCGTTCAGGATCTCAAGGCCGTTCAAGATATCAAGACTGTTCGAGATCTCAAAACCGTTCAGGATCTGAACACCGTTCAAGATCTCAAGGCCGTTCAGGATCTCAAGGCCGTTCAAGATCTCAAGGCCGTTCAAAATAGCAAGACTTCAAGATCTCAAGACCGTTGAAGATCTCAAGACCGTTTAAGATCTCAAGAACGTGCAGGATCTCAAGGCCGTTCAAAATATCAAGACTTTTCAAGATCTCAAGACCGTGCAAGATCTCAAGACCGTTCAAGATCTCAAGACCGTTCAGGATCTCAAGGCCGTTCAAGATCTCAAGGCCGCTCAGGATATCATGCCGAACAAGATCTCAAGACCGTTCAAAATAGCAAGACTGTTAAAGATCTCAAGACCGCTCAAGATCTCAAGACCGTTCAGGATCTCAAGAACGTTCAGGAGCTCAAGGCCGTTCAAGATCTCAAGGCCGCTCAGGATCTCAAGGCCGATCAAGATCTCAAGGCCGTTCAAAATATCAAGACTTTTCAAGATCTCAAGACCGTGCAAGATCTCAAGACCGTTCAGGATCTGAAGGGCGTTCAAGATATCAAGGCCGCTCAGGATCTCAAGGCCGATCAAGATCTCAAGGCCGTTCAAATATCAAGACTTTTCAAGATCTCAAGACCGTGCAAGATCTCAAGACCGTTCAAGATCTCAAGACCGTACAGGATCTCAAGGCCTTGCAATCTTGTAACATACGCGTAACGCATGTGTAACGCATGTGTAACGCATGTTTTCAAGATCTCAAGACCGTTCAGGATCTCAAGGCCGTTCAAGATATCAAGCCCATTCAGGATCTCAAGGCCGTTCAAGATCTGAAGGTCGTTCAAAATATCAACACCATTCAAAATCTCAAGACCGTTCAGGATATCAAGACCGTACAGGACCTCAAGGCCTTGAAATCTTATACACGTAACACACGCGTAACGCAAGCGTAACGCACGCGGGACGCATGTGTAACGCATGCGTTCAAGATGTCAAGACCGTTCAGGATCTCAAGGCCGTTTAAGATATCAAGGCCATTCAGGATCTCAAGGCCGTTCAAGATCTGAAGGTCGTTCAAAATATAAAGACTGTTTAAGATCTCAAAACCGTTCAGGATTCCAAGACCGTTCAGGATCTCAAGGCCGATCAAGATCTCAAGGCCGCTCAGGATCTCAAGGCTGATCAAGATCTCAAGGCCGTTCAAAATATCAACACCATTCAAGATCTCAAGACCGTTCAGGATCTCAAGACCGTACAGGATCTCAAGGCCTTGAGATCTTGAACAAGTAACGCACACGTAACGCTTGCGGAACGCACGCGTAACGCATGCGTAACGCGGGGCGCATGCGGAACGCACGCGTAACGCTTGCGGAACGCACGCAAAACGCATGCGTGCACGCGGGGCGCATGCGGAACGCACGCGTAACGCTTGCGGAACGCACGCAAAGGTATGCGTGCACGCAAAGGTATGCGTGCACGCAAAGGTATGCCTGCACGCAAACGTATGCGTGCACGCAAACGTATGCGTGCACGCAAAGTTATGCGTGCACGCAAACGTATGCGTGCACGCAAAGGTATGCGTGCACGCAAAGGTATGCGTGCACGCAAACGTATGCGTGCACGCAAACGTGTGCGTGCACGCAAAGGTATGCGTGCACGCAAAGGTATGCGTGCACGCAAACGTATGCGTGCACGCAAACGTATGCGTGCACGCAAACGTGTGCGTGCACGCAAACGTATGCGTGCACGCAAAGGTATGCGTGCACGCAAAGGTATGCGTGCACGCAAACGTATGCGTGCACGCAAAGGTATGCGTGCACGCAAAGGTATGCGTGCACGCAAAGGTATGCGTGCACGCAAAGGTATGCGTGCACGCAAACGTATGCGTGCACGCAAACGTATGCGTGCACGCAAACGTATGCGTGCACGCAAAGGTATGCGTGCACGCAAAGGTATGCGTGCACGCAAACGTATGCGTGCACGCAAACGTGTGCGTGCACGCAAAGGTATGCGTGCACGCAAAGGTATGCGTGCACGCAAAGGTATGCGTGCACGCAAACGTATGCGTGCACGCAAACGTGTGCGTGCACGCAAACGTATGCGTGCACGCAAACGTGTGCGTGCACGCAAACGTATGCGTGCACGCAAACGTATGCGTGCACGCAAACGTATGCGTGCACGCAAAGGTATGCATGCATATGCGTGCACGCATACCTTTGCGTGCACGCATACCTTTGCGTGCACGCATACGTTTGCGTGCAGGCATACCTTTGCGTGCACGCATACGTTTGCGTGCACGCATACGTTTGCGTGCACGCATACGTTTGCGTGCACGCATACCTGTGCGTGCACGCATACCTTTGCGTGCACGCATACGTTTGCGTGCACGCACACGTTTGCGTGCACGCATACCTTTGCGTGCACGCATACCTTTGCGTGCACGCATACGTTTGCGTGCACGCATACCTTTGCGTGCACGCATACCTTTGCGTGCACGCATACGTTTGCGTGCACGCACACGTTTGCGTGCACGCAAAGGTATGCGTGCACGCAAAGGTATGGGTGCACGCAAACGTATGCGTGCACGCAAACGTATGCGTGCACGCAAACGTATGCGTGCACGCAAACGTATGCGTGCACGCAAAGGTATGCGTGCACGCAAAGGTATGCGTGCACGCAAAGGTATGCGTGAACGCAAACGTGTGCGTGCACGCAAACGTATGCGTGCACGCAAACGTATGCGTGCACGCAAAGGTATGCGTGCACGCAAAGGTATGCGTGCACGCAAACGTATGCGTGCACGCAAAGGTATGCGTGCACGCATACGTTTGCGTGCACGCATACGTTTGCGTGCACGCATACCTTTGCGTCCACGCATACCTTTGCGTGCACGCAAACGTATGCGTGCACGCAAACGTCTGCGTGCACGCAAACGTATGCGTGCACGCAAACGTATGCGAGCACGCAAACGTATGCGTGCACGCAAAGGTATGCGTGGACGCAAAGGTATGCGTGCACGCAAACGTATGCGTGCACGCAAAGGTATGCGTGCACGCAAACGTATGCCTGCACGCAAACGTATGCGTGCACGCAAAGTTATGCGTGCACGCAAAGGTATGCGTGCACGCAAAGGTATGCGTGCACGCAAACGTATGCGTGCACGCAAAGGTATGCGTGCACGCAAAGGTATGCGTGCACGCAAAGGTATGCGTGCACGCAAACGTATGCGTGCACGCAAACATGTGCGTGCACGCAAACGTATGCGTGAACGCAAACGTGTGCGTGCACGCAAACGTATGCGTGCACGCAAACGTATGCGTGCACGCAAACGTATGCGTGCACGCAAACGTATGCGTGCACGCAAAGGTATGCGTGCACGCAAAGGTATGCGTGCACGCAAAGGTATGCGTGCACGCAAAGGTATGCGTGCACGCAAAGGTATGCGTGCACGCAAACGTATGCGTGCACGCAAAGGTATGCGTGCACGCAAAGGTATGCGTGCACGCAAACGTCTGCGTGCACGCAAACGTATGCGTGCACGCAAACGTATGCGAGCACGCAAACGTATGCGTGCACGCAAAGGTATGCGTGGACGCAAAGGTATGCGTGCACGCAAACGTATGCGTGCACGCAAACGTATGCGTGCACGCAAACGTATGCGTGCACGCAAACGTATGCGTGCACGCAAAGTTATGCGTGCACGCAAACGTATGCGTGCACGCAAAGGTATGCGTGCACGCAAAGGTATGCGTGCACGCAAACGTATGCGTGCACGCAAACGTGTGCGTGCACGCAAACGTATGCGTGCACGCAAACGTATGCGTGCACGCAAACGTATGCGTGCACGCAAAGGTATGCGTGCACGCAAACGTATGCGTGCACGCAAACGTATGCGTGCACGCAAACGTCTGCGTGCACGCAAACGTATGCGTGCACGCAAACGTATGCGTGCACGCAAACGTATGCGTGCACGCAAACGTATGCGTGCACGCAAACGTGTGCGTGCACGCAAACGTATGCGTGCACGCAAAGGTATGCGTGCACGCAAAGGTATGCGTGCACGCAAAGGTTTGCGTGCACGCAAACGTATGCGTGCACGCAAACGTATGCGTGCACGCAAACGTATGCGAGCACGCAAACGTATGCGAGCACGCAAACGTATGCGTGCACGCAAAGGTATGCGTGGACGCAAACGTATGCGTGCACGCAAACGTATGCGTGCACGCAAACGTGTGCGTGCACGCAAACGTATGCGTGCACGCAAACGTATGCGTGCACGCAAAGGTATGCGTGCACGCAAACGTCTGCGTGCACGCAAACGTATGCGTGCACGCAAAGGTATGCGTGCACGCAAACGTGTGCGTGCACGCAAACGTATGCGTGCACGCAAAGGTATGCGTGCACGCAAAGGTATGCGTGCACGCAAAGGTTTGCGTGCACGCAAAGGTATGCGTGCACGCAAACGTATGCGTGCACGCAAAGGTATGCGTGCACGCAAACGTCTACGCAAACGTATGCGTGCACGCAAACGTCTGCGTGCACGCAAACGTCTGCGCGCACGCAAACGTATGCGTGCACGCAAACGTATGCGAGCACGCAAACGTATGCGTGCACGCAAAGGTATGCGTGGACGCAAAGGTATGCGTGCACGCAAACGTATGCGTGCACGCAAACGTATGCGTGCACGCAAACGTATGCGTGCACGCAAAGGTATGCGTGCACGCAAACGTATGCGTGCACGCAAACGTGTGCGTGCACGCAAACGTATGCGTGCACGCAAACGTATGCGTGCACGCAAACGTATGCGTGCACGCATACCTTTGCGTGCACGCATACGTTTGCGTGCACGCGTGCCTTGAGATCCTGAACGGTCTTGAGATCTTGAACGGTCTTGAGATCTTGCACGGTCTTGAGTTCTTGAAAAGTCTTGATATTTTGAACGGCCTTGAGATCTTGATCGGCCTTGAGATCCTGAGTGGCCTTGATATCTTGAACGCCCTTCAGATCCTGAACGGTCTTGAGATCTTGAACGGTCTTGAGATCTTGCACGGTCTTGAGATCTTGAAAAGTCTTGATATTTTGAACGGCCTTGAGATCTTGATCGGCCTTGAGATCCTGAGCGGCCTTGAGATCTTGAACGGCCTTGAGCTCCTGAACGTTCTTGAGATCCTGAACGGTCTTGAGATCTTGAGCGGTCTTGAGATCTTTAACAGTCTTGCTATTTTGAACGGCCTTGAGATCTTGAACGGCCTTGAGATCCTGAACGGCCTTTAGATCTTGAACGGTCTTGAGATCTTGAACGGTCGTGAGATCTTGACCGGTCTTCAGATCCTGAGCGGTCTTGAGATCTCGAACAGTCTTGATATCTTGAACGGCCTTGAGATCCTGAACGGCCTTGAGATCTTGAGTGGTGTTGATATTTTGAACGACCTTGAGATCTTGATCGGCCTTGAGATCCTGAGCGGCCTTGAGATCTTGAACGGCCTTGAGATCCTGAATGGTTTTAGATCTTGAACGCATGCGTTACACATGCGTTCCGCGTGCGTTACGCGTGCGTTACGCTTGCGTTACGCAGGCGTTACGTGCGAAACGCATGCGTAACGCATGCGGAACGCACGCGTAAGGCACGCGGAACGCATGTGTAACGCATGCGTTCAAGATCTTCTATTCCCGTTCTATCCAGCTAAGCTTTAAAAAAATTGAATCACACTCCTAGGGAATAAAATAGAATGTTTCACGCCAAATTTTCGCTTAGGCTCTAGTTCGATATAAATCGGGACGCACAGGCAAACAAACCAACGGACATCTTGTGTCGAAAATCAGACTTCTACATTATCGTAACGTTAGCTTTGATTGAAATCTCGAATTTTGTTTTTGACACAAAACCTATATAGAAAGTAAACGTGGAAATTCGGGACAATATCAGGATATATTGTATATCGGGACAGATATCGGGACAGGGTTCAAATATCGGGACTGTCCCGCCAAAATCGGGACGTCTGGCAGTCTAAGTAGGGCTACTTAGGGTTTTAAAGATATATGCGAAAAACCGTTTTTTTTTTACAGTTGACACTATTGAAGTCACAAATATCTTGCGACTTATGACTCGTATGGGAAAAAGTTTCATATTTTTTTGAAGAGAATATTATGGTATATAAACTGGGTGTAATTTTTTTTTCGACAACTTATGCTTTTAAGAGTAAAAATTAAAAAAAAAACTGAAATTTTAACTTATTGTCAAACTTTAAAAAAAATTATATCCTTAAAACGGTTGTTTTTAAGAAAAAAAGATAATTCTTTCTTGTGTGGGTTCAAATAATGTACAAACTTTGTTTTCAGATGTTGGCAAAAATTTGAAACGTTTAGGAGTTATAGGTGAAAAACGACCATTTTTGACATTTTACGTTTTTTGAAATGTCGCTATCTTCTTATCGGTGGGTCGTAAGAAAAAAATTGTTGTAACTTTTTTTTTTTTGGGGATGACATAATCTACAAGTTTTGCATGAAATACTTTTCAATAGCCTTTTTGCTTAGTCAAGTATTATTTGAAAACACAGATGTTAATAAAAAAAAATTCAGAAGAATGAAAATATTTTTTTTAATTTCTTAAATTCGTGAATAATTTTAAGTTATGCACAACAAATAAAATAAAATTCGTAAGAGCGGTTTCTTTTTCAAATTATTTTTGAAATTTGGAATCATTTTCAGAAAAAAAAAAAAAATAATTGAAAAGTTTTTTTTGATTTTGATATGCAATATTATTTGAAGTTTTTAAAAGCTCTGCATACAAAAATTATTTTGAATCGGGTTCATTCAGTTGAAAATGTTTCTATGGGAAATATTGTTATGTTTTGTTATAAAAATCGTTGAAGCTCGTTTCCAACATTTGTATCGTAGGCGAGAGGTAGGTACCGTTAATTTTAGTTCTACAAGTACCCATTAAAAAGGGTGTTATAACAAATCAGATACATTTAACAATTTCAACATACAAAGAAAATCTTATTTTTCTAGAAAAAAAAACTGATTTAAAAACAAAAATAATGTAAATATACTTAATGCAAATGTATAAAATATTTCGAATATTATTTTTTTGTTTTAAATAATATTATATAGCTACTGAAATAGATCAGCCAAATATAAGGTTGGGATCATGACGTTTTCTTGAATGACAAAAATCTCGAATGGCAAAAATCTCGAAAAAAACAACAAAATATCTCGAATGCAAAATGTACAAAAATCTAGAACGTACAAAAATCACGAAAGACTATATCTAGAAAAAAATCCCGAAAAAAAAAATTTATTCGAGATTTTTTTTTTTACCTTTTTCAATAGTTTAAACGAAAATAAAACGCATAATATGTTCAATTTATCGAAAACTTTATTTTTCTGGTCAAAAAAAGAACAACAATCGAAAATGTTTAAAAAAAAATCAAATATTTTATAAGATATGTATATATACGTATATGTATACTCGTACCACAACATAACAAATATTAAAAAAGTACAATAATTATTCAATATAAACGAAAATAAATTGTCAAAATATAACAAAATTAAACAAATACCTCTAGCTATAATAACTAAATAACTTATATAAACTGGAGTAATATGCAAGACTCTTAAGGTAGCTTACATGACTTTTTTCTTCTTTTTCGTCCGGTATTTTTAAGATTTGCTTTTCTTTTTTTTAAATACTTCTTTTTACCTTAGTTTCTTGACCAATCTGAATTTTTTGAGCCACACAACTAACCTGAACTATGTTTATCATTAATCATAACATTTTGCTTGACTGTTGTTACCCTGGCACTACAAAAATGAGATTTATTCAGTTCAGACAGCCAGTAAAACTTATTTCTTACAGATTTATTTAAATAATAAATAAACCCATCAATTTCAATTTTGATGGAACCTTTGTTTGTAACGATTTCATTTACTTTCATTGCACTTTTTTTAATAAGAAAACTTACGTTGCTATAAGAGACCGTCCCTTTCCCTAGCAACACTAAATTTAGTCCCCTACTTTTATAGTTGGATGGGTGCATGTGCTGTGCAGTGTACTGATTCTCTTAAGGAGACTTTCCTAATCTAGAATTAATATTAATTGTTGAGACAATGAATGGTTACAATTCATTGTCTCAACAATTAATATGTTTTCTAGATTTTTGCATTTTTTTTCTAGATTTTTACAGTTCGAGATTATGCTTTCTAGATTTTTGTTTTCGAGATTTTTTCAATTCTAGATTTTTTTTTCTAGATTTTTACTTTCGGGATTTTTGCTTTCTGGATTATTGGTTTCTAGATATCGTGGTAAACCCTATAAGGTTATTGTTAATAATGGTAGTGGAAGATGCCTTTTAGTAGAACAATTTTTTTTTTTTTCAATTTTGATTTTTTCGAAAACGAATTGGAAGATATTTTTCATTTTTTATATAAACGATCTTCTAAAAGGTTACAATAGTGTTGAATATCAAAAATATATTTTTTTTTTTAACTTAAAATCATAAAATCTGGACACTTGCGAGCACAAGTTTGAAAAACTTCTTTTCAGTTTCAATGAACAAATTTTGCACCAAAAGAAGTAGCATGTAGTACAGTGGCGGATCCAGGGGGGTGGATTTAGGTGCTAAAGCCCCCCCACAGCCGATTCCTAAAATAATTTGAGATATAGAAAGCAATACATTACAAAGTGTAGAGTTTTATATTCGTCTAAAATATTGTTAAGATGTGAAATATGTTGGACAAAAAACCTGGTTGGGGCTGAACAATTTACATGCAATGTCACTTTTTTCCTATGCCCTAAGGTTGGAACTAAACCCTGTAACGAATTGGACAAAACACCGAGTGGGGGAATAATGGACATGTTTTATGCAATTACAATTTTCTGTAAAAACAATCCAGAAAATTGGAAAAAAAAACAGATTGGGAATAATAATGTCTGAGAAATTTGATTTGAAATTCCAGAGAGCTTTTGGGGCTTTAGTCTAAGGACTGTCAAAGTCCAAATTTGGGGATAATGCTTGAAGATATAATTAATCGGGGCTTAACATTAACATGTCAAAAGCAACAATTGATTAGACTAAAAAATTAGCTAATTTAAGGAAATAAACGCAATTGGGGCTAAAACAATTGGAAAACAACGGGGTGTTAAGCTTAGTGTAAATGTTTAATACAACAAGAATTTTGGGGCTTAGTTTTCAAACTTGCAAAGGTCAAATGCAATTGTACATACAAATAATTTTTGGGCTAACCAATGAAATACAAATTCTCTAGTCAAGGAGCCAATTTCCTTAAGCGTGAAAAACTCTGTGAACTCAGAAAAATCTTGAAGGTTTGAATATTTACAATCCCTATGAGACATATTTTGAACAGGAATAGAAAGTGGAATTCATTCACACTTGCAGAAATGGGCCGTCGTGGTTATTTTTTAGAGCAGCTGTTTCTTTCTAATTCAAGAAAATGAGAACTCAGAGGACTGATACTCTCAAAGCACAAATGAGCTTTTGCCAGTAAGACCACTTAAATATCATTTTTCTGAGCTAGACAACTAAAAACAGTTTTTATTTTTTTTTTCAAAAAGGCGAAGTTGAAAGCATATTTTTCATCTAATTTAAACAAATAGTTATGTACATAATGTAGGTAGGTACCTGGTACCTAATCAATTATTAAGGAATATAAATAAACTAATTTGCTCGTTTGGTTTGAGGCTGTAACATGGCTGAAAATGTATGTGATTAAATTAGTTATACTACCATGTTTTGCTGAGCAATTAAATTGGCTTCTAGCTCTGCTTAAAAATAATTCCCGTGTTTAAAACAATATCAATTCCAAATTCTTGTTATTGAACTATATTTAAAACATTTAAAAGCGCGATAGGAGCGGATATAAGGCAAACAAAACACGGCTATTATTAAAGGAAAAGTGATAATGTCAAAATTCGTTTTCTGTTTCATATGTTTTCATATGAACCAATTGGATCTCCAAACTCCAAGGTCCCCCCCACAGCCAAATCCTAGATCCGCTACTGCCCATAACGGCATTATTAATGCCAGATCTAGCATTATATAGAAGAGAAAAGCATTTTTAAATTATGATAAATGCTTTTCTGGCATTCTTGTTTTTTTATTTTTCATTCTTGAATGCCAAAAATGATTCCGAATCATTGATTTGATGATATCATATTTGGACAAAAAATATTTAAAAAAATAGAAAGCATTCTGATTTAACCTTAATAACGTCAAATCACCAAGATTCACAAAATTCATGACTTTTTTTAATAGAAATGAATTAATTAAAGCATCTGTTGCTGTGTAATCTGGAAAGTCAATTTTTTGGACCTATTCAGCTAGGTCTTTTGTTCTGTTATTCCGATATTCTGTTATCAATTTCAATACAAAAGTTTGAGCTTTCAAAAAATCTTTTATGAATTATAATATGGTATTCGGCTGCTTAAATTGTTAAAAAATCTCTTAAGAAATCAGCTATGAGATGTCAAAAGTTCGAAATCCACAAAACACAAAATGCGTTTTGGATCCAGCTACTAACTTTTAAAGATGCAGCTGGCGAAAATATGTTAAAGGAATTAGGTCGATTTGTGATTTGGCATTGGTCTGACTTCACTTCCCATTTAAAATGCTGAGTTTGAGCCACTTCAGTCAAACGAAAATAATTAAAACAAAAATTCGTCACAAAATTGAAAAAGAATTATTGAACAGCATTGTCCAAATCCAAATACGCATGGGGTAAAGATAGAAGATAAATGCTACTTTTCTTATAAGGTTTCAAGAAGTATTATAGAGGAAGTTGGAGCCTCGAGGAAGTATGAAAAACCTAAGGGTGAAGAAGAGTATTTGTATGAAGAACTTTGTGCTAACTCATTATTTAATTAAAATCATAAAATAGATAAGATATTATAAAAATAAGAATGTGATAAGTCTGACTGATTTAAAATTAAATAATCAACTACTTAAACATGTTCTTACTTAAAAATAGATTGCTGTAAAAGTTCCTATTACCAACATATTTACATATAAAGCTTTAAGCTTTGTTATTTTTAAATTAATTTTGTTTTTTTTTTCGTTTTTTTGTTATATAAGGAGATATATTACCTATGTATGTACATAATGTTAGGTATTTATGAGAAAACAAATATTTATTTTTCTCATTTGTATAAAACTTTTTTTTTAATCATCGATATGGACGTTTTTATATGGATTTTGAAATCTAGCATTTTGTTTTTGGAGCGCCCATACGATCTGGCATTATAAAATTTGAAATCTAGCATTATGAAATTTGATATTATGGCAACACTGTCTGTGACACATATTATATAAGCCATTGCAACACAAGCCTACATAGTACATATATAAAAATTCTACTGAGGAAGAGGATCATTGTATTGCTCGAAACAATATAGCAGATTCAAGGACAAATTTACCACCGTGCAGTGGCAAAGTTGCCATCAGTTTATGGTGAATACGAATTTCTTCAAATTTATTTCCTAAGAAATTCTGAAGCTGAAGTAAATCAACGCTGTTCTATCAATCGTGAAGCTAGGAGAGAGATAATCATACAGCTGCAACAACTCTTACATGGAACATAATCAGTTGTTCCAATTGTTCAAAACAGCCTTAGAAATGATGAAATCGGGTAATTATAAAATACTGACCAGAGCAGACAAAAGACCTGCACAGGAGAACATGCGAGATGCTTCAACGCACCAATGTTTAACAAAGTTGTCATTGAGGTTGTTGGAGAGAATTTAGACGTGATGGTGGCAACCTTCAGCGTATAAGCGAAACACATAGTTTGAAAAAAAAAAATATGGCGGTAAGAAGTTCGTCGGGTCAGCTAGTAGATAATACAAATTATAGAGTTAACTTCTTAAAGGCTGAGCAACAGCATGTGGAATGAATTTACAAGAAAAAAAAATCTTGTAAAAGGGGATCTATTTTACATTTAAAGACTAACGTATAAGGTTCGCAATTGCTGTTAGTACCTACGATCCCTCCAGCACTATCCATGAAAATATTGGTACTTTAAAAAATTGTCTTGACTATTTCTAAAGAAATTTAGTAAAATTTATTCACAAGAGGACAAAAGACCTGCACAGAAGAACATGCGAGATGCTTCAACGCACCAATGTTTAACAAAGTTGCCATTAAGGTTGTTGGAGAGAATATAGACGTGATGGGGGCAACCTTCAGCGTATAAGCGAAACACATAGTTTGAAAAAAAAAAAAAAAAAATATGGCGGTAAGAAGTTCGCCGGGGCAGCTAGTAGATAATACAAATTATAGAGTTAACTTCTTAAAGGCTGAGCAACAGCATGTGGAATGAATTTACAAGAAAAAAAAATCTTGTAAAAGGGGATCTATTTGACATTTAAAGACTAACGTATAAGGTTCGCAATTGCTGTTAGTACCTACGATCCCTCCAGCACTATCCATGAAAATATTGGTACTTTAAAAAATTGTCTTGACTATTTCTAAAGAAATTTAGTAAAATTTATTCACAAGAGGATGTGCTTGGATCTATAGCGACTTTGAAAGTTTGACACCCTCTATTAAATTGTGGGCACTAACTATACGCTGATGACAAAATGCTTCTCAAAATGGCAAAAAGGCTGAAGAGAGAAGCTGAAATCATTAAGCTAATCAATACTGGAAAACAAAAAGGATCAGCCATGGTACTTCCTCTATACAAGCAAATATTTCTAAACAACCAGTAGAGATGGTAGAGAATTTTCAATATCTTATGGCGGAACCTTTAAATTATTGATTGTAAATAAAAGTCAGTTATTGATTGACCAGAAAGAGAATTGGTCTTGTTTTATTTCTTTTATTCCCGATGATGTTTTATTATTCGAATATCGCTTAGAAACCTAACTTGCGCTTCGTAAAAGTAACGAATAGGTAGATATTGCAGGCCAAGCGATGCAAGGGAATCCTCTTACCTAGATAGCCAGACAAGTTGGCCGATCTAGAAGTACTTGGCGAAGAGCGGTAATATATTAAATAAATCAACATAACTGGGGAAGAGATGGAGAGCTGTGCTAAATCTCCAGAAATCGTACACGATGGCACGTAAGAGAAGTGGCGGCCCAATGCCCAAGGGGAACCTCACGGAAGAAACAGGTTTGAGAACTTTAGTACGTAACCAAAGACGTTTTGATTTATTTATGGACAAGATAGACTTTTTTAGGGCTGGCCTCGAGACGAGAGTCGGCGAGAATTTTGTAAGTCTCGTCTCGGTCTCGTTAAAATCGAAAATTTTCAGTCTCGTCTCGTATTGTATCGTATCGTATCTCGTATAATTAAGTCTCGTCTTGGTCTCAGTCTCGCCTTTCTCACTAAAAAATTTGAATTTGTAGTCTCGGACTCGGTCTCGGTCTCGGTCTCGGTCTCGTCTCGTCTCGTCTCGCTTAATATTTTGTACTTGTCCTTATTTTTTTTTTTTTTTTCAAAATATGGGTCTGACAAAAAACTGTGTCTCATGTCGTTTTCGGTTGGATTTTGGAACTGTTCTTCTGCTTTTTGATTCTAATCGAGTTATTTCCTGTTGTACAAATTGTTTTGCATGTTGGAGTAAATTGTCTGATATTTAAATTTGACAAGTAATCTGACGAAGATGTTTGGGTATTTTCTGATTCTACTCCATTATTTGATCGGGAACATAAAAAAACATCGAAAACATTACTCGAAGAGCCAATAAAAACCTTTTGGAGTATATCACTTTTGGAGTAGGTATATGTATAACGAAATATTATTCTGTTGTTAGAAAGACATTATAATTTACTTCCTATGGCTTATTTGACAAAACTAAAGGACTTTGGAGTTTAATTTTTATTTAGCTTATTTTGCAGTGGATCTTCAATCTAAGTTATTTACAAAGGTGTGGAATTTGGATTCATAAAAATTAATGTCTGATCTTTCTAATTGTTGATTAACTCATTACCCATTTATTTTTTTTTACTCACCTCCTTTTCTATAATGTTGATAACTTGGTATAACAATCATTGTGTTGTGCTCAAATTCCAAATAGCTAACCAATTCAAAAATAATTAAATAAATACAAATTCATAGACATAGAGTAAGAGTATTATTATGCATTTATGCACTTTTTATTTTATTAACATCAGTATTTTCCCTAAACAACTTTCTTAACTTAGTCTTCATCTAAAATATTAATCTAATTAATTTTGCTCAGATGCTTCTTCTGGTCCGGAAAGAAGCCAAAATGTTTCCATTTCTCCTTTGCCCTGTTTAGAAAAAAAAAAAAAAAAAAAAAAAACAACAACTCAATTATAACATCGCAAACATTAACCTCCCCAGAAAGAACTTACTTTCACTTTAACGTATCCACGAGATTCCACAATATATCCATGTGGTCGAATCTTGCTGGCAGTATAGTTAGAAACTTGAATTTTGTATGGCTCGCCACTGCTTTCCATACGTGAGGCTGTATTAACAGCATCTCCAAACAGACAGTACCTCGGTACTTTCAGCCCAACCACACCAGCAACCACAGGACCCGAATGGATTCCTTAATCGATAATGAAAATTTGTAATTTGGAAATTCAACCGTTATTTGTAAAAAACATAAAACAAAAAAATCGTTTATAGAAATAAATTTTACCAGTTTTTATGGCAACCTCTGGCAAACCCAATCCTTTAATTTTCTTTGTTACCCTCAGGGCCAAATCTGCCGCATGCTGTGCATGCAATGGATTTACGTCTGGAGCTCCACTCACGGCCATATAAACCTACGGCCGCAAACAAAAATAAAAATAAAAAAAATAAAATAATGTCCCCCAGAAGTAAAATCATTATAGCAATAAAAATAGCCCTTCGAGCAATGATTGTAAATGGCTTACCATCCCTACTGTTTCCACTTTGTACACCAATGGCGAAATTATTTCCTCATCGAATGCGGAGAATACGGTATTCAGAGTATTTACGGCCGACATTGCATCTTGGAGTTTATTGGAATTGGAATAGACGTTCTGTAATGAGATTATTGTGATTAACTGATTTCAAATTTGCTATCAAATCAATACTCATTAAATACAAATGCTTTTCGTTTCAAAATGTTAACATTATTTAAGTCTTAAAGGGACCCTTGAGGCATGCCTGATGATTTATATAGACAATTTGAAACATAGTTCAATTCATTTGTCATTTGAGATTCCAGAAATGTATGCTTTTTCGTGGAATATGAATTGACTCTTAAGATTATTTATTTATTTATTTTTTCTTATCAATAACATATTTAAAATATGGTAAACAAGAGCACTAGCAGCATAATACTATCGGCTCTTTTGTAAGGGGCCAGTTATAGCTATCATTGAATACCATCATTGAAAAAGTTAGCTTTTGTTTTTGAGACCCTTCGAAAGTTTAATCATTGAATATTTTAATGCAGAAATATAGCTTACGACTTCAAAATTATTTCTCCTCCAAACAAAATTAATTTTGACCCATATCTTCCCCATATCGTAACTTTTAATTTTTTCAATGATCATTGGTAAGGAAGTTCATCATTGAAAAAATAGTCATTGCATGAGAAAAGTTGTGCAAAATTGAATTTTTTACCTAGAAATAATTATTTTTTACCTAGAAATAATTATTAAGTCAATTAGCTTTACTTTGGCATCAAAATAATCATTTATTTTTCTTCAAAATCAAAAAAATTTAATATCTTCTTTGAAGATATAAGGCAAGAGCCAAGCAGGTGACTAATGGTGATATTACTATGGCAAGTGGGGCAAGACGGTGGTGATTCTTTTTTAAGGAGATATTGGTGCGTAAAACAGGTATGACCACGTCGGAGACGGACAAAGTTCGTTATCATTTCCTTCAAGATGAGTAATGATGGTGGTATTCATTCCATTCTGTGATTTCGTTTTCATGAAGTTTATTTTGTATCGACCTTTGTAGGTCACGTTGGGAATATGTATAGACTGGAGCAGTATGAACGTCATTGGCAGCTTTGTCGGCCAGTTCGTTGCCCCTTATTCCAGCATGTCCAGGAGTCCACAGTAACTTGAGTAGAGTAAAAAGTAAAAGTAGACGTTATGTCAGGTAAAATACCTTGTATAAGTGTATTTCCTTCTTTTGATACAACTGCAAATGTTGTGTTGCATTGGTTAGAAGAACCGTCTGTGAATATAAATTTCCAACATTTATGGGAAAGTTTAGATACAGTTTCAGTAAACATTTGTCTGTAGATTTCTGGGTTGGTATTTTGTTTTTTTAAGATCGCATAGCTTGAGAAATATAGAGTTGGAATCTAATAACCATGGTGGCTGCGATGGTGAGTATTTGGGTGACGTTTGAAGGGTATATCCATTTTTCTGCCTATATCCAAAATGTTGCAAATTGTTGAAGGGATTCGTCTACTTCTTTTGTGGGACAGAGCTTGCGTTGTGTCTTTGTCTATCACTGATCCAGTTTGAAAGGCTAGCTTCGGTAGCAGTGAAGCTATGATTTTAAAGTAGCGTTCTTCTACTGTCGGTAGTCCAGCTTCAGCAAGGATGTTTTTAATTGGGCTAGTTGGAAAAACAGAAATACTCCTCCTTGCCGCTTGATGATACGTAGGTTTAAATATGCTTTAAGTTGATTTTGTACAAGATCCATATATAGCTAGGCCGTAGTCAATTGTACTAAGAATGAGCATTTTTATAACATAGCAAAGAGAGTTAATATGAACCTTACTCGTTTTATATGAAAGATACTTAATGATACTAAGCCTTGCTGCTAGTGAGTTTTTTTTAAATAAGTACAATGGCTTTCCCAATTATATTTATTGTTAAAAAGAAGACCAAGAATATTAAGATCGACATTTTATATTTTTATATTATTAAGCTCCTGTTCAAGATTATTACAATTTTTTTTCTACATACATGAAGCATTTTGCATTTGTTTAGAGATAGTTTAGATCCAGAGATATTGGACCAGTCATTTATTTCTTTGAGCATATTTAAAAACAAAATTTTAGTCTTTTCTAGGTCATTGTGTTAACGAAGGATATATGCATCATCTGCAAACACAGATACACACAATGATCTAGATCTTTGAATTTTGAAATTATTATGTTTAATTTTTCAAAAGCTATGGAAAACAAAATTACAGATAGCGGTTATCCCTGAGGGATACCGTTATTGAATGGAACGATTTTAGAAAAAGTGGTTTTAATTTTCACAGAAAATTTTCTGTTTGTTAAAAACGCTTTTATATATTCAAAAATGTTCGGCCCGATTCCCCATTCTTTTAATTTACATAGAACGAGGTGAATGCCGATACGATCAAATGCTTTTTCGAAATCAAGTGCTAAATAGAGACGTGGTTTCGAGCAGGAAGAGCGTTAGTTATAACGTAATCGAGATGAAGCAGAATATCCGTGCATCATTTTTTTAGGTTTGAAGGCTACTTGATGGATACTTAGAAGTTTCTTAAATTCAGTGAACCATAAAATTCGATTAGCTATTATTTTCTCTAGTACTTTGGATATACATGGTAGCAAGGATATGGGGCGATAGCTATCAATGGAGTCAATATCTTTTTTAGGTTTAGCAATGGGAACAACCACAGCTGTTTTCCAGCTTTGAGGAATTATTCCGTTATTTAAAATATCATTGTATAAATGTAGGACTTTTAATTTGACTTTTTCTGGGAGATTTTTAAGCATAGGGTAAGATATTTTATCACGGCCAGGTGTTTTACCTTTGACTCTACTTAGGTTACTTTTCAGCTCTAATAAAGTTATTTTGTTCTCAATACAGCAGCTGCACTTTGTGCAGGCTGTGTTACTGCGATCAGACAATCACTTTTATTTCTGTTAAAGGCAGATGATAAGTTTGAGCTTTTTGACTGCTGAGACCAAGTTTTGGCAAAAGCGGTAGAAATTTCTTGTGGTGAAGTTACTGAACCAGTAGATGTATTAATGGGTTTTGTGAACGTTTTGTTGGAATTGCCAGTTAAGGTTTTAATATCTCGCCAGTTAGCAAAACAGGTGATTTTGGGTTTATGTTTGCCGTAAATTTTTCAAAACATTTAATTATACTTATTTTCATCTGTCTTCTAAGCCTAGCATTAGCTTTTTTATAGGCTATTAAGTTGACTTGGTTGGGTCTTTTTTAAAAGACCGCCAAGTAGTGACTTTTTCGGCTCTAAGCCCAGCTAACTCTTTATTCCACCACGGCACAGCTCTTTTAAGAGATATTGGTGATGTCTGAGGAATAGAACTATTCGCAGCATTACGGATGTATCTGAGCACAAAAGCTGCTTCTTTATTTATGTCCTGAGATTTATGTTCCGGTAACCCTTGCACAATTTTGCTTTTGAATTTGTCCCAGTCTGCACTTTCGATCTTATATCTTGGGATATGTGATTGTGGTTTTTGTATACAACTTAGTTCGATTGACGTGCGGATCGGAAAATGATCACTATTATACAAGTCTTTCATTGCACACCAGGATGTTTATAATAACAGTTCTGGCTTATAGTTTATGGTTATATCGACATGAGTAAATGTGTTATGCGTCGAAAAATGTGTGGGAGATCCATCATTTAGCAATAAAAGATTTGATTTAGTGATAAGTTCTTCTATTATTAAACCTCGTTTGTTGCTTATGGGCGAACCCCATAGCTCACTCCACGAATTCACATCTCCAGTTAGTATAAAAGGGGTATTGACTTGATGGATAATGTTAAATAGTTCATTAAATATACAAATTTGATCAGGTAAAATATAAATATCGAAAATTGATATTTTAATACCTATACAAATTTCAACTGCTATGGAGAGAATATTTGAATTGATTTGTATGAGCCAGTGAGGAATATTCTTTTTTACAAGAATACCCACTCCTTGTTTGGATGTGATGTTGTAAGAAAAATTCTTAAAGTAGATTCGTAAGGCAAAAAAGGACGATAAATACAAAATACTTCTACTGCTTTTGAACTCTGAACAAAAGTAATAAATCCAATGGAGAAGACGATGAAGAAGAAGGATATGATTACAAACTTGATTCTTTGTGGAATGAGAAATTTTATCCCGAATAGGGTGAAATCTATCAAACCCAAGAAAAAACTCATGGTTTGATTCGAGCTGTAAGGAGGTTATTAGGATTAGAGAACTGAGCTTCCGATGTTATATGGCCAACCCTACTGAGGAAAACCGGAAAAAGTTTCAACAAGCTAGAAAGACCTGTAACGTTCATATTCGAAGAACCAAATTTTTACATGATCAAAAATTACGGCAAAAAATACTACAATGTCCCAAAGGTAGTAAAAATTTTTGGTCATTTGTAAAAAACATACGAAATACCACCTCATCCTCGGTTCCAACGCTAGTCTTCAATGATACTCCTTTTCTCAGCTCGCAAGATAAAGCCAATTTGCTTGCAGTTTGCTGTTAATTCGACGCTGCCAGAAAGTGAGCGTAAATGATTTAATGGGACAAATCTTCTGTCGCAATCGTGCAGTTGCTAGAGTTCTAAAGGATCTCGATGTACACAAATCCGCTGGCCCGGATAATATCCCTCCCATTGTTCTGAAGAGAGTAGTAGCCCGTAGCGTAATAGTTAGTGCGTTCGACTGTCACGCTGGAGGTCTGGGATCGCTTCCCAGCCTCGTCCACCTAAAAACAAAAGTTTTTTTTCAGGGCTACTGCCTCTTGCGAGGAATTGACAAATCCTCCAAGAGTATCACTTGTCACGAATAAGTGCTTTTCGTCTAGCCGTTCGGATTCGGCATACAATTTTAGGTCCCTTCCATTCCTGTCGAAAGGCGCACACAGGAAAGGTTGCGAGTTGTTAGTCACTAGGCCCTGGTTCTTCATGAGCCGTTGTGCCACCCGATTTATGTATTTATATTCTTATTGTTCTGAAGAGGTGTTCTTCAACGCTGGCAAAACCAATGCGTAAGCTTTTCCATCTGTCCTACTCTACTGGTCTCTATCCGAGTGGATGGAAAACAGCATTTGTCCAGCCTGTCCCTAAAAAAGGCGTATCTTTTTCACCCTCTAACTATCGACCAATTGCACTTACGTCCCTTCTTTCCAAGGTCATGGAAACGCTGATTAATTTCCAGCTCAAGAAATATCTCGAGGAACGAAAGCTTCTTAATGACCGGCAGTACGGCTTTTGTAGCAATAGGTCCACTGGTGACCTGATGGTATATCTCACCGAACAGTGGAACAAATCTTTACATCGTTTTGGAGAAAGTAAGATTATTGCACTTGATATTTCTAAAGCGTTTGATAGAGTTTGGCACCAAGCTCTCTTATCAAAAATGCGCGCATTTGGTTTCGATGAACCTCTTCTTCGTTGGATTAGAAATTACCTTTCGGACCGTTCAATACAAGTCGTATTGGACGGTTTCAAGTCTGAAATCCACAAAATAAATGCTGGTGTGCCCCAGAGCTCCGTTTTGTCTCCGACTCTCTCCCTTATTTTTATAAATGATCTTTTGTCTGAAACTTCTTATCCATCAAACTGTTTTGCTGACGATAGTACCCTCAGCTTCACATATTCGTGTACAGATTCTCATCCATGTCCTTCGGATGTGGAACTTGAACGGCAGCGTATGATAAGCTCACAAAATTCTGATCTCGACAGCATTGTCCAATGGGGAATCAAAAACCACGTAGAATTTATTGCTTCTAAAACTCAATGTTGTCTCCTGTCGTTAAAGCGAAACCCACCCCCGATGCCGCTATCCATGGGCGGCACTTGCATCGAGGTGTCACAGACCACCTTTTGTGGAATGACCACATATTTGAGTGTTTAGGTTTTCTCCGTAGGTTAGGTTTTCTCCGTAGATGCAAGAAGTTTTTTTCCCCTTCTGATCTGGCTGTGATCTACAAAGCCTTTATTCGTCCAAAACTTGAGTACAATTCTCATGTTTGGGCAGGAGCTCCAAAACTTACTTGAGTTTGTTGGACAGAATTCAAAAGAGAGCTTTAAAAATGATAGGCGAAAGATCTATAACAGAAACAATTACATCTCTCGAACACCGCCGTAATGTTTCGTTTCTTTCTCTATTTTATCGCTATTATTATAATCAGTGTTCAAGTGAAATAGCCAGTTGCATTTCCCCCCCCCTTAAAAATCAACCGTAATACTCGCGCTTCTAGGAATGCCCAGCAGTTCACCCTCGAGCCCAACTTCGGACGTACTGTAATGTACAGAGATTCTTTCTTCAGTTGCACCACACGAATGTGGAATGCTTTACCTGACTCGACTTTCCCCTCCCATTTCGATGTGCAAACGTTCAAAACTAATGTGCATCGGTATCTCCTTCTAAATCCTCTCCTACTTACCTAATCGCTCGTGCTGTGTTATAAACATTTTAAGGGTAGCCATAACCCTTTTGCGCGCGTGGAATATAAAAAAAAAATAAAATTGGACCTCATAACTCATGTTTCTCCTCTTGATTCAATTAGAAGAAAATTAGTGAAATCATCAGGCTTTCTCAATATGAACAACCTCATCCATTCTGTATTTGAAAACAAATATTTACCATAACTTCCACAAATATGACCGATACTTCTTCAAAACTTTGACATGACGCCATTGGGTCAATACCACGTCGCATACGTTCAGCAACAGGTCGAGGAATCATTGAATAAAGAAGTTCATCACCTTGCCGCTTCCAAGAATCAGCCAACTCGAGTGATTTTTCCAACTCATCCGAACGTTGTTCTTCTTTTTCAAACATTATTTCCAATTTGGAACAGTGCTGCCAGCCAGCCATAACTAATTCTCTGCTCAACCCATGTGGATTTAAATCATTCAGATACAGGCCAACACCGTGCAATTCATCAAGATTTTCAATTCTGCAAAAATATTCACAAAATGAAGAATATTAATTTATACAAATTCAAGGTCTAAACAAAAAACCAGCAGGCGTATGCCCTAATTGCAAGTGTCGTTCAATGTTCGATTGGACAAAAGCCCCAAGCTGTCGGGATTCAGGAATCACTTTCTACATCAAGATGACATTTGATGCTACAACAGCTTAAGATACCTTTATTTTCCAATGATCCACTTTCGACAAAAGTTGTTCATTCACAAGTAAACGACACTAGAAATAAGGGCCTTAAAATAGACATGCAACCTAACTGAAGCCCGATTCCTAAATAAATGTTTTAAAGCTTCTGTATACTCACAGTGGACTGCAAAGATAAATCAGCGAGTCCATATCCGTGATATAGAACATTTGCCCCTTCAACAATATTCCCCTTGTACCTTGCGAAGCCTTACGATCACCTGACGGGTCATCTTCTTCGGCCTCCTCCTCCTCGGCACCTCTCATATAATTGTATGCCTGCAAGGACAATTCATCGTACATATCCGATTCTGCATTCAAAACAGCTGCTTGCAGATCTGCAGTCTTGCTTTTTCCCGTGCGAATTAACATCAGTTCGAACAATACCGTTTTCATTTGTCGAATGACCTGCCATTCGAAGGGTGTTCCTTTGGGCCGGCGACAAGTGAAATGTTCTGTTATTTTTGAACCGATAAAGCTTTTCGGTGGCTTGCCAGGGTTGTGAAGGATCCACATTTCGATAACCTGGTGAATTAAAGGGGAAATAAAAATTACTTATTCGGAGAACATAACCTAAAGATTCCTTGTAACCTTTTCACCAGCGTGCGTAATCTCCATTTGAGGATTTAAAACCAATGTGAAGGGGAAAAGCTCCAGGAAGATGTTCAAATCAACATGTGGTAAGCATAATTGAGAAGGATGTGCCATAACATTTACCCTTGTTGCCATCTAAAGTGAAAAAAAAATCAAAAGTCACCTTTTTCGATAAAATACCACAAACTTTCACTCACATAATCAGCATTGTCGAAATCGATTCTGTATTTGACAATAACCGTCTTTGGAGTGTCTGTTAGTTTTATTGGTCCAGCTGTTCCACCAGTTATATCATTTTGACTCTCAGTCACATAGGCCTTTATCCTCAGGCCATAGAACTCCTCAGCTACTTCTGTCATTTGCCCAATCAGATACTTCGATAAGCCAGTCCTTGAACTACGATACACAATCATGGCTCCCTTTTCGTCCATGTGCGTCAGTTGCATAGAGGGGCTCTTCATCTTTGGATAAGTGAATCGCATCTGGAGATGGATATTGTCGATTGATTGCAAGAAATCGCAGAAAAATCGTCCTGTCGCACGTATCATTTTGTCATATCTGCGAAACAGTTATTGGGTTAAAGAAATTTGCTTGTTATTTAAGTGGATATTCTTACCCAAAATTACTGAAGAATCTTACAAAACATCTTCCATAGAAATTCATGCATGAGTCAAACGATTCTCCTGTGCAAGCAGAAAGGGCTGAAGCAAGGTCGGGCATTAGATGATCAGGATATAACTTTAATTTAAAGCAAAAACATAGTTGGAAAATGTTTTTATATGCAAGATTTGTTTTTTCCTTTAATTACCTGATGAGTTTTGAATGAACTATGCTTACAATCAACAATTTGGCATACTTGCTTCCAAATATCCGGTCCATATTCAGCCTAAAGACAAAAATCATAATTTTAGTAATTTGATATAACTGTCTGATACCCATAGGGCTGACCACGAGACGAGACTCTGCGAGACTTTTGTAAGTCTCGTCTCGGTCTCGTTAAAATTGAAAATTTTCAGTCTCGTCTCGGTCTCGAGTCGATCTCGTATAATTAAGTCTCGTCTCGGTCTCGTCTCCGAAAAATACGATTTCTTGTTGATTATTGGAACGAAATATTTTAAAATATAGTTTGAATGCTTGCAGAAGAAAATTAATATTTAACTGAAATTGGATTTTTTAAGTCTCGTCTTGGTTGCTTAAAAGCCAGTCTCGTCTTGTATTGTCTCGGTCTCGTCATGCGAGACCGAGACCGAGACTTTTCTCGTCTCGTGGCCAGCCGTAGATACCCACTTATTTCTTCAAAAAAATATTTATAAGTATTGTCAATTTTGTACCGAGTAGCTATGTATGTATTACTGGGTAAGCTCCTTAAATTAAGTGATTTTATGTTGCATTACTAACTACCCCTTATTAATGTTTAGTTAATACTGAATACCTGTTAGAATAGTTCGAATTTGATATTAGCCAAGCTAGCACGTCAAAGTGCGAAATCTATCGTCGTTAAACCCTGAATCAAAGCGAATTATTTCTAATTTAAAGATATATTTCTCAATTTGGACAGTTTCTTGTTTAGTTCAAGCAAATAAGGGTTGAATTGAAATGAGGCAAATTTGGACTGTCGTACAAAAAAGAAACAGTTATGCTATAATGCGCCCGACTTATGTTCCTATGTGGAATCGTGTACGACATATCGACTCTCAAAATATTGACTCAATAAGATTTACTTAACAAAAATGGTGAATGTTTGAAAGTTTTCGGTCGCAATAATGCGCCAAATGAATCGACAGTGACTCGTTTAATTACAAAATTTTAGACCGAATTTACGCTGATGGATCAGAAGATTTGTTCGTCATCGTCCCTGTCGGTCATTCGAACATATAGCCACACTAAGGGAATCTATGGCCGAGAATCCAGGAACTTCCGTTCGGCATTATGGTCAACAATTAAACATTTCCAGAAGCAAATGTTGGTAAAAGATCTGCATTTACACGCGTACAAGGTTCAATTATTGGTTTCTTGCACCATTAAGCCAAGGGACCATGTGCTGTGTAGCGCCGTGAATTTGCTGATTGGGTGTTGGAACATCATCAAATTAATGCGGATTTTTCGAAGAAAATCATTTTTTCAGACGAGGCACATTTTCAACTAGGCGAATATGTAGATAAGCAAAACTGTCGGAATTTGGGTACTGAAAAGCCTGGTGTGATACTCAAACAACCAATGCATCCGCGCGTAAGTGGTTCGTGTGAATTTTGGGCTGGCGGAGCAATTGGGCCGTATTTCTTTGACGTAATTGACGAACTGTTTTCGCAAAACTTTCACCACTTTTGTAATGTGTATTTACAAAAATTGAACGTTGTTAGTTTAAATACTTCTCCGTATTTCTTAAAAAAATAAAGGCCTAAACTATCATAAATACTTCTGGCGCAATTACCGGCAACATGAATCAGGCTACCCCAACGTAAGTCTTTTCTTAAATTCCCGATAAATAATATCAAAATTTGAGATAGGCCCTAACTGTAGAACAATTTTTTTTTCATAGAATATACCCCAGAATCATACCCTAAAATACTCTTGACGAATTAAGGGTATAATATAATTTTAATAATCGCGATTACCACACTTGAGATATTTATAATCGACATTTTTAAATATCTCACTTTTTGATTTCGCATCGTCTTCAATTACAATGCAAGCACCTGCTATGCGATTGTTATAATCGATAAATTTTTTTTTTCTTCAGATTATGAAAGTAAATCTTATAAAATCGATATTTTAAAGTCGACATAATGTTTCTAAGTTTTCTTGGGAAAAAATATCGAAAGACGATATTTTGCTCGACGATGTTTCTCAAGTCATGATTTCATATAATGTCGAAATTTTAAGTTGATCAAGAAATGTACGGCATTTTGCTATCGATTATTCGTACCTAACCCTCGCTTCCCAAGCGTGGTCATTTTCTTAACGTTGAGTTAGCACCTCCATTTTCGATTTCCGAAAAAAAAAAAACAAAAATCAAGCTTAACTGTATTGTGCTCAGCTCGTGGAAATTTTAGTAATCTTAAAAAGCAATATTATGCTCATTTTGCGCTCAGCGTGTGCTGCAATGCGTTGAAAAAATATTTAAATGGGATATTTAGGAACAGTTTTTCAGTGCGGAGTTAAAGTTAACCTGAAGTTAACAAATTTGGTGAGTTAACTTTGAACAAGCTCAAAAAATGTGTATGATATTTTATCATCCGTGTTTCATCATCACTTAAAAAACAGCTTCCTGACGTAACTGTAGACAAGTTCTATTTCCAGAGTTAATACTGAAAAACTGGGCCTTAGAATATTTGGGAAGTGGGGAGAGTGAATTTATCACTACCAGTTTTGAATTTCGAAAAAATTGTGCTAAATGGTAATGTGCCCAACTTGTGTCCCCTTGTTACGTATATACTTAAAAACATATCGCAAATATATGTAAAGGATAATGTTAACTCTTCGGCTCATGGCAGCACAAAACAGCTTAGCTTTTTTTCGCAAAGATGCAAAAATAAATAAGAACTGCTCGTAAAACTAGCTTTGCATTTTTAATATTTATGACACAAGGGTAAACAATAGCGCAGCTCTTTCTTAACTCATAATTGACACGACTCGCAAAATATATTTTTTGGTGTATAAGAGTTGCAAATACAAATGGTGTTTTTATTTATCTCTATATCACAATTTTATCTTTTAACTAAATCAAAAAGTCTCCACAATTTTCTGTGTTTGGACCTAAATTTCAAGGTCAAACCATGGAGTATTAAATTTGGAGTTCCGCCAAATTACCAGCATAAAAATGGAACTTAATTATGGCATCATTAGATTTTCGAATTTCAGTTGTGACGTTTCCAGCTTGACGGACCTGAATCCTTAAAATTTTAAAACGTGCTATTTTTGTAAATATTAACGACAAATGGCGATGCTATTTTTTTTTATATTTTTCTATACAAGCCGATTCGCTCGCATAAGATGCGACCAAAAAATAGATTATGAACATAGGTAGGATTGAGACAAAAAAAAACTCATATTCAAGTCTGGGGTTCATATAAAAAAACATCATAACAACATAAGATATGCTATACCTTTTTTTAACGCAGTAAAACCGTTTTTTATTCTATTTTTACAACTTGATATAAATATATAAATGCATATATCTGGCTTTAAAAAATGAAATAGTACTATTATAAAGTGTTGGCGTTGTTTTTTTAATAAGAAGATAAAGAAATTTAAATATTAAAATATTATATTCTATTTTAAGTGGAGTGAATGAATATACTTAATTCAATTAAAAAGTACAAGTGACCTCAACTCCAAAAATTAATGTGTTTCGCCCAGATATGGCAGTCAGTCTGTCATACCCTACTAATCACAGCAAGAAGAAACTATGAATTTTATTATTGTAGGGGAATCTGTTTAAATATTTAAATTTCTTCATCTTCTTATTATAAAAAAAACCTGACATCGGGTAATTTAGGCACGGTTGCACGAATTTAAATAAATTCCCCTAGAACAATAAAATGCACAGAATCTTCTTTCTGTGATTTTTATAAGAGTCGGTAAACATCGACCGAAATTTGTGTCTTAGTAGGGTATGACAGACTGACTGAACAGCTCACTTTCATATCTGGGCGAAACACATTTATTTCTAGAGTTGAGGTCACTTGTACTTTTTAATTAAATTATATTAATTCGATCCACTTAAAAAAAAGGCATTTTAATATTTAAATTTCATCATCTTCTTATTAAAAAACATTTGTTTTAAGTTTCACAACGACTTTCAATAAATTGGCAAGTAGCTTTAATTTAAATATAAAGGCTTTTTTCATTAGCCAAAAGGGGACAGTAATCAAACTTCTCCACCGAACCGAAAAAGTACAATCCTAAACTTCAATTAAAAGCTTAAGTGACCTTTACTTCAAGATGTTTCTCGCCCAGGTGTGGCAGTGAGTGGGTTTATCAGTAAGATGCTTTCGTACGATTCAAAGACGTAAATTTTGCCACCTCTGTTAAACTCCTAAGAAGCATTATATATTTATACTTACTTACTTACTTAGGTCCTCGGACCTATTACGTCCGTGATGTTTCCCTTACGGGACATAGGGCCTCCACTACAGCTACGCGCCATCGTGTACGATTTCTTGAAATATATTTCAGCTCTCTCCTACTTTTCCCCAGTCGTGCCGATTCCTGTTCGACCGTTCTTCGCCATGTACTTCTAGGCCGGCCCACTTGTCTTCCCTCCTGTGTGAGCGGGTTCCACTGCATTGCTTGAGATGCAATGCACCGATCGCCTTTTCGAAGCGTATGGCCAATCCACTGCCACTTTCTTCTTCGTATAATGGAGTCTATGGGCTCCTGACCCGTTCTCGCATGAAGTTCGGCATTGGAGATACGGTTGGGCCAGAAAATCCTCAAGATGTTTCGTAGACATCTATTAACGAAGATTTGCAGCTTTCTATTGACAATTTTAGTGACTTTCCAAGTGCTGCAGCCGTTAAGCAGAACGGATTCAACATTGGAGCGGAACAGTCGTAGCTTGGTCTTTAAGCTAAAAGAGTTGTTTCTCCATATTTTGGACAGCATTCCGAACGCAGCCTTTGCTTTTCTGATTCGGCTGTTTACGTCCAGTTCAGTTCCGCCACCCGTAGAGACAATACTCCCAAGATATTGGAAATCCTCTACCATCTCTACCGGTTGTCCAGAAATATTTACTTGGATTGATGAGGAAGTTCCAAGGCTGATCCTTTTAGTTTTTGCCGAGTTGATCTTAAGCCCTACGATTTCTGCTTCTCTCTCCACCCTTGTTGTCATTTGATGGAGATCCATGATCCTATGAGAGAGTAAGCATACGTCGTCCGCGTAGTCCAGATGTTTGAGGTGAGATTGCAGAGTCCACTGAATTCCTCCATTTCCATTTGACAAAGCTGCGTGCAGTACGTCACTTATCACCAACAGGAACAGTATTGGTGACAGTATACAGCCTTGCCTAACTCCACTTTGGATTTCCAACTCCTCTGACAGCCTACCTTTGTGCAAAACGTGACACTTGGATCCATCATATGTAGCCTTGATAATAGCAATCAATTTATCTGGGATGCCCCTCCTGCGCAAAGCAAGCCAAATAAATTCTCTATTCTATTCATCATTCCTTTTTTCCACTCTTCAGGAAAGCTCTCTGTTTCCCAATCTCTCTTAATAAGTGGGTGCAGTAGCACGCTCGATGTCGTTGGGGCTGCTCCTAAGAGCTCTGCAGGAATACCGTCAAGTCCAACCGCTTTGTTGTTCTTCAGTGCTTTGATGGCGGTGATAATTTCTTCTTTACTGGGGGGTACGGTGCGTATTCGGGAAATTGTTACTTCGGGTAGCTCAGTGGGAATAGGGTTCACTTCACTTGCAAAAACGCGGTTTAAAACCGCAGAAAAGTGTTCCCTCCACCTTATGAGCTGGTCCTCACCCGAAATTAGCAGGGATCCGTTTGTGTCTTTAACCAGGTGTTGTTTAGAGCTCTGGACACCAGTGAGCTCTTTGGTAATTCTGTAGACGGTCCTACTGTCACACCTACTAGCGGCTTCTTCTGCTTCAGTGGCCAGTGCGTTGATGAAGTTACGCTTATCACGTCGCACACTACGGTGAACTTCCCTCATCTTCATGCGGTACGTAGACTCAAGCTCGTTTCTCCCTGCTGCTGGGGTAGCTGCGATGCGAGCTTTAAGGTGTTCCCTTTCTTCGATCCTTGCCCAAGTTTCGTCGGAAAGCCAAGCACTATTTCTTCCTTGCGCCCGGCCGACTATACTTTCAGCACCGGATATGAACACATTTTTCAAAGCACACCAATGATTTTCGATGGATGTGGTTTCCGTGCTGCTGATTGCATTCAATCCTTGTGCAAGGTGGTCCCCTAGTTGTTGGCGCACTGCAGGATCCTTTAGTCTATCTGTATTAAACTTGGGCATTCGAGTGTTTCCTTGGGATCTCCGAACTGCAGCTGTACGCAATCTTACGGTAGCAACCATCAGATGGTGGTCCCGGGCCATTCCCATGTCAGCACCTCTTCTGTTACGGACGTCCTGGAGACTGCTTCTAAAACGCCGGCTGATCGCGAAGTGGTCAATTTGGTTGGAAGTTGCTTGTCTGTCAGTCGACACCCAACTGACTTTGTGGCACGTCTTATGCTCGAACATGGTCCCTCCAATAACAAGGCTGTTGGCGTTGCAGAAATCGACAAATCGTTCGCCATTGTCGTTTCGGTTACCAACACCATGTTTTCCCATGACATGCCTTAGCCCAGTGTTGTCATTGCCAACCTTGGCATTTAAGTCTCCCATCACCATAACTATATCACCTCGTGGAACGCTATCATAAGCAGCACTCAGCCGGTTATAAAAGGCCTCCTTCTCCTCGTCAGAAGAGAGCAAAGTTGGGGCGTAACACTGTATGATGGTGACTCTAGTCCGGAACCTGGCTTTCAGGATCCTGTCACCTAAAGGCTCCCAGGAAATTAGGCTTTTGAGAGCTGTTTTGGAAAGCAGCAATCCAACGCCAGATTCCCGAGCGCTTCCAGGTGTTTTTCCGGAATAGAATAGTACAGTGTTACGGGTTGGTGACTTGAACTTCCCCGAACCCAGCCATCTAACTTCACTTATCCCTAAGATGTCCATCCTATACCGCATAAATTCCTTCTCTAGTTGCAGGAATCTGGCATTCTGAGGACCTTCTTTTCCGTTGTCAAGAAGCGTCTTCACATTCCAGAAACCAATCTTTGTCCGGGTACAATAGCCAAAAGTCGTCAACGAGTTATCATTAATTATCCGAGGCGTAGTGTTGGTTTCGGTAGCGGGTTGATTTCAGTTACGGAGAATGCTAACCTCCGTAACCTATCCTAGAAAGCTAGGCCTTTTCGCACTTGTAATTTTGGCCTATTTATGTATATTGGGATACATAAATAGTTGCCCGGGGACCACCACGAGGAGGTAAAACAAGCACTTCATCGTGACTGATTGTTGCGCTACTGGCCCAGACCAAGTTCTGAGCAATCAATAGTTTCCCGATCAGGCACAATGCAGGTCGCCCTGCATCTTCATAATCAAAATAAATAAAAAACTGTATTATAAATATTAATTAACCAGTAGCAACTGATTCTATAATAAATTATCATATAAGGAATAAAATAATAAAAAAAACTCAAACAATAACGTCACGAAGAAGGAATAATTAATAAAAAAATACAAACTCAACCCAAGTAATTTGTCAACAACTTTACGCCCAAAAAAATTACAATTCAAATACTGCTTAACGGAAATTTGTAGTTTTTTGCATTATTTTTATTTGTTATTACTGTAAACCTATATACCCTTTGAATGGCTTGCCCATAATTTTGTATAACTTTGCTATCTACTGTTTCTCTAACTATTGTTGAAACTTTTTTGAATTAAAATATAATTTGTTTCTTAACAACAAAATATACCCCGACCTAGAGCTAGGGTTACCATTTCAGAAAATGACAAAGGGGGGATTTTGAGTTTTCTTAAGCGGGACAGCTGGGTTTCAGGGGGGACAAAATTTCAATATCCTCTACTTTTAATTTAAGAAATAAATACAAAACCAACTTGATTTTTAAAAAAATATTAATTCTTTTTAACAATGGTTCATTATATACATGTAGGATATGTCTACTGTCGATTTCCCTAGTCCGTACGCCGGAAATCGATGTGCCAATACCATATCATCCCATCATCTTCTGTTAATCCTTGGAACCGTTGATACATCATTCGATAGTCAAAAAACCATCAGCTAGACAAAATCACACACGACCAGAAAGAAGAACAATTGCGAACGCGCAACGGTTACGACTCCATCGCGACACATCGACCTTTTTTTTATTATTAGCTAATCTTGTTTGAAGTTTAACTTAAATTTAATATTTCTGAATTAACTATAACTTGTACTTTTATTTTATTTTATAATTTAAAATAAAAGTTTTTTGTCAGTTTTACTGAACAAAACTTTCTTTTGTCGGCGCACCCTACCTACTTAATTAAAAAAATAAATACAAAAAAAATAAATGATTTAAAAAAGGATAATAAGGTCAGATATTTCTGTTTTCGTATACACATTCGGTGCGATAAATGTAAGGATAAGTTCAAATCCTTCATAAATTATATTTATCGCCTGATTTTATTTTTTGCAACAAATTGCCATTTTCATATATAAATTTGTAAGAATCATTGCAACTCAATTTATAGTTATGTTTAACAATCAATTCTGTTTCAACTGATTCGACAAGTAAACTATTTCTGTCTTTTCGCCAGGTGTTAAACCTAAGACATGTATTCAGATGTAAAAACTTTCAAAGTTATGATGGAAGTATCCACAGATTTGCTTAAGAAAACAATCAAAAAATTAAATATAAAAAAGAAAGTAGTTTTTGAATGGAAAAGTTGAAAAATTGAGGATGTGTAAAAAAGGGAGACATTTGCGTCTCCCTTTATCATTTTCTGTGTTGGGGGACACATTTCTTGATGAGATGAAAAAGTGGGGACTGTCCCCCCAAAAGGGGGACCAATGGTAACCCTACCTAGAGCCTTACGGCTAAAGTGTTTATCTCCTAATTTGGACTTCATTTCTTGATGATTTCCAATCATTATGAAATAGCATAATATTGATTCTTCAAAACTTTAAAGACCCCATTCTCTCTTCGAACGTTTGGTTGGTAAATATGCCATCTATGCCCCACAATTTTTATTGTTGCGTGCCGTTGATTGAAATCTATCAAAATCACTCACTCCAAATCTTAGCTTAAATTCATTTGTCCGTTTAATATGGAAGACTGCCATTATTCCTATTTCTAATCAAGTATTTCGAGAAATACATAAACTTGCACTCCATAAACTCCTAAATCATTTTTGACTGCCATATTTATATAAGCCATTTCATATTAATTGTTTTCTGAAATAACAAAAACAACAACAACATCTTATCTAAACATCCCCAATTAAGGTCTTAGTAGGTAAATAAACTACTTTGCATTCCCTTAAACTAAATAATAAACCAACAACAGCTTGATAATTATTCATCTTTATTCTAAAGCATAATAATTGTAGAGAACTCTTCATTATTCAAATGGTGTTTGGCCTTAATGATTTGTAGACCCATTTTGAAGAACATCACACGCACGCAAATTCACAAACAAAAATTGAATTTCAAAGGCAAATAAATTTATCTTCCACTCACTCATCATTTCAATCATTCGAATTGTCGCGTGCTTACCTGCACGTAATGCTGAACACTTTCCAATAGCATTCCATACATCTTGAAAACGCTGGCTGTTTAACTTTTGTCTTTTGTGTTTTGTTTGTCTCACCCTCTCCGGGTGTTGATTCGCTGAAGTTAACTGTTGTTGTTTGTTTTCCTTGGTATTGTTTTTGTTAAATTAATTTGATTAAAACATTAAATTGTTGATGTTTATTAAATCGAACACGAAAGTAATTAAGATCGACACTGATATGCTGCGGGGGTAAATATCCTGAAAAAATACAAAAAAAGGAAACAAAATTTAGATAATACCAAACAAACCACCATTAACAATAACTAAAAACCAAACATAAACAACAATTAAAAGTTATTTAAAGTCCAAGATAGATTTTTAGATTCAGATAAAGAATGAAAGATTAACAGACACACAAAGTTTAAGTTTCATGATTTTAATCAAGCAAAAGAGATATCCTGCTTTTTGTCGTATAGAATAGGAAATGAATCAACAGCAAATAAACGTGGCAATTTAAAACCAAGCCAAACAAAAATAAACCAATTAAAATGGATTCATTGTGAATCAAACACTTTATCCACCCAGTCAGATAATTAAGGATCAAAGACATAAATAAAACTGAGTTGATTTGGGATTACAGAGTAGAGAAAAAAAAGCATTATTATCCTCAGAATGGACTGGATTATGAGTGCACGGATTATGAGATCACATCATTCTAATAATGATATGATGTTATTGCATCCTTCCTTTCAGGATCTTATTTATAGCATATTCCACGAGGAAATCAGAGATAAAAACATGAATTAGTTAGTATACATAAATATGTACGACTAAGTTCATATATCCACTCTTATGACATAAGAATCGGATTTTGTGTCAGTACCTGGGCAAATTTTTTTATAAGCAGCGTCCACATTATGCCGATCAACATTTCTAATTTACATTGTCAATCAGCATTCTATTGTGTACGTGTTCAAGTGTAACTGTAATTTTTCACGCAAACACGCGTTAACGTACTCAATTCTCTATGTCCATTTCGTATTAAACGAAAACAAAACAGTATCTACATAAGACCGCATTTACACAAGGAAACTGAGTTGGCAAAAACTAGCTAGTTTGTAGGCGAGGAGGGTGTGAGGGGGGATTTTGTGTCTTCCTTTTACGCCCTTCTCTCCCACAAAATAAAAATAGCCGGCAACTCAATTTCCTTGTGTGAAAGGGGTCTAATTACACAAGTCAAAATAGAAAATAAAATACCTTCATTGGGCGCAGACAGCGCATGCGCCAGCTGTGTTGATAAACTTAATTGATTTCAATTCAAATAAAAATTACAAGTGACCTCAACTCCAGTGGGCTCTTCAGTCAGTCTGTTATACCCTACTAAGACACACATTTTGGTCGATGTTTACCGACTCTTATAAAAACCACAGCAAGAAGATACTGTGAATTTTATTATTCTGGGGAATTTGTTTAAATTCGTGCACCCTCTTTCTTAGTTGATTTCTATCCATTTAAGTCGGGTTACGTTCGGGTCAACAAAAGTTGATCGACTCTGTTGATCTACACATCTTCATCAACTAAACATTGTTAATCAGCACTATTGATATACACAAAGCAACATAATGTGAACGGTGCCTTATAGTTCTTTTATGCAACCCTTTAGGCTACCTAGGAAATATTTTATACAGAATGTACCGAAATTAAAAAAAATCACTCCAGAAGTAATTTTAATCGAAGAAAAAAACACAGGTTGTAACAAGAATTTGTATATTTCAATTCTTCCAAAAAATTTCGACAAAGCTGAATTTTACTGTAGAGCTTCATTTTTGGGTCTTAAACATTTCCGAAAGTCCTACCTTCCTTAAATTTGAAGTGGAGCAAAAAGTTTTAGGGGGGTTTGGGGGGGAAGAGGGGGAAGGGGGTAAAATTACTTTAGAACTATAAGTTCTTTTGAAGAAATTGTAGTTACAAATTGTAGCTCATGTAATTCTACAGAAAAAAAGAGTATAACATTTTTTTTCGTACAATTGAAAGATTTGGAGAAAAACGGTCGAAAAAAAATGTAATATGGGAGGATATTTCTTATATTTTTGGATGAGGAATTTTTGTTGGGGGTTAGGTTTTGAAAAATATTTTCTTTTAAAGTACCAAACGGGAAGAGAAATACCGCCACCATCTTGAAAAATTGGATTTTTCTTATTTTGTTTAATAACTCCCGAGAAGTTTATTTTTTCACAAAATGATCTGAAAATAACTTGTATACAGTATAATTATCTATAAAATGACATATTAACGACGCGACGCGACGCCGACGTCTAAACGTCAATTCGTTCTAAAGTTATGAATTATAAAAAAATATTGGTTACTGATGAATCACAATCAATAAATTCCCTACAAATTTAACACTTAAATAACTTATTTTGGCGACTAGAGCGCGATGAACTAACATATATGTAAAGTATTTGTATGTATACATTATGTATGTCTATTTTCATAAAACAAACATAGTTTTCCAGTTACAACCGAAAAACTAAAAAAACTAGGCTTTCACGTAGTAGGAAATTATGGACACTAGCGGGCAAACCATTGATCGAACAAAAAAATTGTTTAATGCTTTTTGTAGAACGTTTACCGCAAAAAAGGGTATATTTCTATGATTTTTTGGCTTCTTGCGATTTTCGTTGTGAGGTCATATCCGCAGGAAGTATGAAAGATGAAATTCGCATTCAGCAATCTCTAAAACATAAATAACGAGTGAGAAAAAAACATTTTTTCCTAAAATTTGCACATTCGACGATTTGACTCTAACAATGAAACCCCTGGTTCGATGAAGAGTGCCAGCTGGCGCATGCAGCCAAGGACGAGGCCTACCAAGCAATGCTGCAAAAGACTCGAACAAGAGGTGCTGAGAGAGTAGCCCGTACGGGCTGAAAAGAAAAGAGCAACGCCTACTTCTCAGGAGGAAAAAGAGAGAGAGCACGAAAAGTGGATGGTCGAATCTATTGAGGGTTGTAGTTGTAGTGGCAGGGGTGATGTTCGAAAATTGTAGCAAAGGGTGAAACGATCCACCCGAGGATACAAACCTAGAACGGAAGCCTGCCGAGATGAGAGTGGGATTATTGTAGTAGATACACAGTAGGTAATTCCAGAATACCGCAAGTAGGCAGAACTCTCCATTCAACTTGGACGATGATGGACAACTGTTCCGTCCACTCGACCTAGCTGAAGTGCGGCTGACGACATCCAAACTTAATTCGTACAAGGCTGCTGGTGCTGATGGCCTACCAGCCAAACTATTCAAATCAGCGGGAGATGAATTGGTAAGGAGCATACCCAACTTATCTACAAAATTTTGTCGCATGAATGTATGCCCGATGAATGGAACTTCGATTTAGTCTGCCCCATCCATAAAAAGGGAGATGCTCTGAAATGCACCAACTACAGAGGAATTAGTCTCCTAAACGTCGCCTATAAAAACTTGTCGGCTATACTGTGTGATCGCTTAAAACCTCTTGTAAACGATCTGTTCGGCCCCTATCAGCATGGTATTAGGCCAGGCAAGCCAAACGTCAAAAAAAAAAACAGAGAATTACAGATCGATAGACACCACCTCTTTATCGATATTAAAGTCGCGTATGATAGCGTGAAAAGGGAAGAATAATACAGAGCCATGTCATATCTCGGCATGCCTGCTAAACTCGTCCGCTTATGCAGGATGACGATGGAGAAATATCGCTTCTCCGTCAAAATCGGTAAGAACACCACCGAATCCGAAGTTGAGAAAGGATTGAGGCAAGGTGACGCATTATCATGCAACCTATTTAACATCGTTCTTGAAGCAATTGTACGTATCGCACAAATCAACACCAGCGGTACAATTTATCAGAAGTCCGTTAAATTGCTTGCGAATGCAGATGACGGCAGAACGAAGCGAGCTGTGGCCAGGGGCGTATACAGCTTTAGTTCTTGGGGGGGGGGTCATGCCAAAAAAAAATAACACGAACTTATATTTGTTAAAAGTCAAGTGCCTTATATTTTTTTTTCATATTTTATTGTGCGTAGCTATATACATAAAAGAAAAGGGAACAAAATCTTAATTAACTATACTAAAGGGTTTTCCAATAGGGACGGGTTGATTTTGACAGCTCGTGGCGGCCATATTGTTTCATTTACTTTCGGTCAAAATGTCGTCTTTTAATCAGTTACTACAGACAAATCATCATGGTGAGTTACAGCGTCGAGCAACACTTGCAAATGATGTTTTAGAGCAGTTAGAAGTTTATCCCAATTTTGGTCGAAAAATCATCTTTAGTGATGAGGCCCACCTTTGGATGAATGGGTACGTGAATAAGCAAAATTGCCGGATTTGGGACGACACTAAACCACGCGAGATTCACGAGCTGCCAATGCATCAAAATAAAGTTACTGTTTCGTGCGGATTTTGGGCTGTATGCCTGGAGGCGTCATGGGTCCGTACTTCTTCGAAAATGATGCTGGCCAGGCCATCACCGTCAACGGCGATCGCTATAGGTCGATGACCACCAACTTCTAGTGGCCTAAATTGGATGATATGCACACTGAAGATATATGGTTTCAACATGATGGCGCTACGTGCCACACAGCTTAAGACACAATCGATATACTGCACGAGTGGTTTCATGGCATGGTTATCTCGCGCCGAGCCGACGTGAATTGGCCACCAAGATCGTGTGATTTGACCCCTTTGTACTTTATTTTGTGGTGCTTTCTTAAGTCGCAGGTCTATGTGAACCACCTCGACCCTCAAAGACAACATAATCGATGCCATCGGTCAAATTCAGCCTGATTTATGCGTCAAAATCATCAAAAACTGGACCTTTCGAATCCGCGCCACCCAGCGAAGCCGGGGGCGGCCATTTGAACGATGTTATATTACTATAATAGGTCTCTCAAATAAATATAAAACCTTATTGATATCTTGTTTTATTCAATTTTAAAATCGACCCGCCCTAAATGGGAAACCCTATAATACATTACCTTTGTTAAAAAAAAGTTAAAATAATTTAAAATCGTTCATATCCTGGAAAAATATATCGTACCTTAACTTATTTAATTTCAAGACAGTTAAGAATCAAAATTCGGCGTGAAATAGCAGACTACGAATGTAATACTAAATTTTCACTACGCCAACTTAGGCAATTTCGTTGAAAATATATATTTCGAACTGCCAAAGCCAATTCAAAATGAAATGAGCTACATATACAAAAAATTAACAAATTTAAGACGAAAACACTTTTTTGGTATTTGCAAAGTTACCTCATTTTTCGTTCCAAAGAAAAGTAAAATAAACAACTGAGTCGAACGAACCTTTATAAGCGCGCTCTTCATTTTTATTCCTGACTGTTACATTTTTTTATTTCGGAGGGCCTCAGCAACAACACAACAGCGAATTGAAGTTGCAGGAAAAATTAGTAAAATATCATAGGTATTGTGCACTGTTTTCTGTTTCTTAATTTTAGTAAATAGATATAAATATTCACTACTGAAAATGAAAACAATAGCTCTGATTTTCAAAAATGACCACTTGTGTAAATTGCTCTTTTTACAATAGTGGAAAAACTCAAATACATTACATATTCGTATTATAATTAAATACAAAGATTCGTTTTCGTTGCGTTTCAAGAAAAGTGCGAACAAAGTTCACTAGTGATTTTGATATGCCTCTGATTTGAAAAAAATTTATGTCTCTAAGACTGCCACCGATGGAAAAGTGAAAGGCACCTTACAAAATAAATATGTACATCAAATAAACCTAATCTTTTTATCTTTCTTACCAGTAAGCCTTTCTGATAAAAATAATGGACAAAGTTGTTAAAT
Organism: Melangyna quadrimaculata; assembly: GCA_949320155.1. Taxonomy (NCBI): domain Eukaryota; kingdom Metazoa; phylum Arthropoda; class Insecta; order Diptera; family Syrphidae; genus Melangyna; species Melangyna quadrimaculata. Next base: position 381,186,747 of record OX439483.1, read on the forward strand.
TCTACGAGCCTAGTCGCTTTTCGTCAATAATTCCATCCAAATGGTCAAAAGTTCACTGCAAGGAGTTCCAAAAAATCTCCTTTACCATAGCTATTGGCTATTGCATTATGGGATTCATATAGGTTACTTTTTAAAAGTAATCCACATCCAAATCAAAAACAATATTGTTCGATCGTAAATGTTGAAAAAGTGCAAACAAAATCCTTTCATAAGAGGTTTTCATCATAGTTTTATATATTTATGTCTTTTATCGTTAACATTAATATTTTTTGGTTAGAATAACTATAAATCGAAAGTTATTATTTTTTGTTTGCTTTTAAAAAAATCTGTCATACAAACAAAACAATTTCTGTATGTGTGTTTAAAGATTTTATTTTCAGAAAAAAAAATATTCTTTTTTTCAAAATCCTATTAGTTTTTACTTTACTGAGTGAAAATTTGGTAACAACTCCGCACTTTGATTTCTGTTTGGTTTAACAGGTTTTGGCTGTCATCTCAAAACGGCAACTAGCCTATGCATATATTTTAAGATTTGAATGTATTATCATATGAGAAGTTTGTTGTTATGTTAAATTTGAAGTATACGAGGAAGAAAATCAAAGTATCATCGATTGACTACAAAATAACGTAGGTATTCCATTGCCATGAAAATTAAATTTCTTATTGAATTGAAGTTACCAACATTCAAATTCTCTATTGAATTCTAAATTAAAAATCGAAAATCCTACTAGCTCTAAGTAACCAACTCTCTTTTTTTATGTGGTTACTAAATAATTATTTCAGATCAACAAAATAATCTTGAGTTCTCGGGGGGGGGGGACATGACCCCGTGACCCCCAACCTCTGTATACGCCGTTGGCTGTGGCAGGCTCATTTGGCGGTCGACTTGGGCAAAATATCACGATGGACAGATATAACTTCGAAATTGACAAGGACTTTGTCTACCTGGGATTTTTGTGGGAAATTAAATGTGTCTAAGGAAGTTTACCCTAAAAAGCGTATTTTTATGACTTTTTTTCAAAAAACTGAAAAAAGATCGAACATTTTGAGGTTTCTTGCGATTTTCGTTGTGAATTCATATCCGCAGGTAGTATGAAAGATGAAATTCGAATTCAGCAATCCCTAGAACATAAAGAATGAGTGAGAAAAAAAAGTGTTTTCCTTAAATTTGTACATTTGACGATATGACTGGACTATAAACGTTGAGGGGAAAACCTATGGCATTTAATCTGGTTAACAATAAAATCTTAAAAAAAAATAATTAAGATTTGGTTTTAGAAATTATATACTCTTTTGGAGTCTTTTGAATAGAAAGCAATATGTCTGTTAAAAAAAGTACATGTATGTCTCTGCAAATGGTATAACCTTGCACAGAAGCAGATGTTCCCCAAGGGACAGTGCTTGGCCCTTTCCTCATTTTAGATTATATATTCTTTTTTTGAATAATTTAATTTGCCTTAACGGGTTATTCCGGCATATCTCGCAAGTCGCTAAAACAATTTCGTTATAATTTTGCACATAGGTATCTTCTTCTAAGGACACCATTTTGTAACAATATTTTTTTTTTTATATAAATAAAGAAATTAGAGAAAAATTATCTTGCGTGGTTATCTCATAAAACTCTGAATCACCTCCCAAAATTCAAATTTGTATTGAATTATCAGACACCCTCTACCAACCGAAAAACATTGTTTCTAATTGACTTAAATTATTTCGAAAGTGTGGTTTTGGGTGCTTTTGTATAAATCTTCAAACTCTGACTGTATTTAATTATAAGGGGCCATTAGAATGTAGTATATAATGGGTTAAATGACATTAAATTAAGAGGTTTATGACAAATTAACAAACTTCCTATGAAACATTTGGGGATGACCACTTTGAAACAAGATAAATAATTGTATAAGGAGCGAAATAATATTATTACTTTTGAGTTACTATTTATGGATATTACGTAGGCTTTTTTTCACTGGCCATGACCCACGACTCAAGTAAAGTCTCGGTCTCGTGAAGGCCATATCCCTTTGTAAAACATTCGAATCATTTTAAGAGCACAATTAAGTCAATTTTGTACCTGGCTCTGAGAATAAAGGGTGATGATATTTGTAAATTAAATTTCTTCTAATAAAAAAAAAAACAGAATATATTGTGTAAAAATAAGAATACCTTAATTTATTTGCAACTTTGGCCACAGCTTGCGCACATTTATTTTCAAAAATAAATGTATTTATTGTTAAAATTTGATTTTTAATACATTCATATGAAAACAAAGTTCAATTGTTTTTAAATTATTCTCAGAAAGAATAATTAAATAATAAACTTGCGTGATTGGGCAATTTCTTATACCCTAACAGTTTGCCTCATGTCATTGCTTCATTAAGTTAAATTTTATTGGAAATAATCCATTTCTGTTAGCACATTATTTTAGCTTAAAAAAGAAAAATATAAACAAAATTGTCAAACTTATTTAGTAATTAAAATTCAAGACACATCTCCGCTTTTTTTTATTTTTATAGTCACACAAAAAGATGATAAAGATGGCTTGTACCTATATAATATTTTATTTATTTCGGAAGTGTGTACCTTACATTTTGAAAGTTATTTTTATCTTCAATGTCAATAGCCAAGTATAAATAATTATACACATTTATTAATTATATGGAAGAAAACGAAATATTGGAGGCAACATATGGAGGTTTTAATAGTTCAAACTGAAGTGCAAAATCTATTTAATTTTAAATATTATATAAGGGTTTCGCTAAAGGCTAGAGCAAGAGCATGTGGCCGAAAGAAGAATAAGTTGTAACCCGATAAGGTGGGAAGAGCAAGTTTCTATTCCTTTCAATTCCAACTAGTGATGTACATTGCATTTAAAGACCTTAGGTCTTACAAGCATATAGTTAAATTATAACTATTATTAAAAAATTGGTAAACATTACTGAAAAAAAAAAACAACTATTACTGGGTGCTGACCTTTGGTTTTAAATATCAAAAACTGGTATAAGCAGGAGAAGTAGGAAATAATCATGATTTTCTTTTATATTAAATGTAAGCACAAATAAATAGATTTTTCAAACAAAAAAGGATTTTTTTTTAGTTTTCATTTCGTAGAAAAATTAATAAGAACATACAAAACTGCATCATGACGTCATTTGAAGATTTAAAAAATCATCTTTTGGTGTCCCATTCTGCTCATATCACGATTTTGATAAAAGTAAAAAAAAAAAAAAACAACAGAAAATTGGAGCGGGAATATCAACTGGTGGACCAAATTTCTTCAACTTCAAATATGGTACAAAGCATTTTTAAGTAGGTTATTATTCCAATCAAATTAGCAAAAATATTTACAAAAATTGGGGAGGAGAATTTTATTGTTTTATTTTAAAGAGTACCTCTTGGGGATTCTGAAACCACAACTTTCCAATAAATAAAACCCTCTGCGTCGTCCGCCATTTTTAAAAAGGTGTTTAGAAGTGTTTACTCAATTTTCTCAACCGCTATTAGTCGTAGAGTAGTTGTTTTTGTTTAGTTTTGTAGTTTAGCATGTTCTCTACAATTTTTGTCTCAAAACTTGTTTTGATAGCTCCTTCTAGCTACTCTACGACTAGCGGTTGAGAAAATTGAGTAAACACTTTTAAACACCTTTTTTCAAAATGGCGGACCACTAATGCATTTTGAAAGTGCATTTTGAAATGATATTTTACTGGTGTGAGGTCCACGGTATCTTTGCCAGAACGATAGATAATAGTTAGTATTGGCACAAGGCTTTAGTGATTAAAATTTGGAGCCGTATAAAGCTCTTTTAGAAAGATAATTTATGTTGTTGCATTTTGAAAGTGAATTCTAGTGGTGTTGGGGCCGCGATATCGCTGCCAGACCAAAGAAAGTAGCTTGCACTGATACAAACGACATGGCCACAAAATTTGAAGCGGTATAAACCACTTTGAGTAAATGTTCACTAGCTCTTGGAATAAGAGGAAATACAAGTTTGAACGACTACAATCAGAAGTGGCTGCTATAAACTATGCCGACTGCGTATCCGACATGACTCCGGACAAAGCCCTCTTGAGAAAATCCAAGGAGACCCCGTACAAAACACTTATCATTCCGGTCCTTCTCTATGGTGCAAACGTGTTGTCCCTCACCGTGGCAGATGAAAGATGTTTATAAGAGAAAAGTCCTACTGCCCAATCAAAAAAGACATTTAATGACTAACAAATTGATGAAATTTGGTACGGACCTTCCACTGACCATAACAAAGCAATCTTAAATAGTCGCCGTCGACCGGCGCACAGTGGGGCACCTTGTATGGCAAAGTGGAAAAAAAACTCTGTAAACTCTAAACGACTGAACCGATTTTGATGAAACTTGCAGAAAATATAACTGACAGCTTGATTAACCAAAGCAAAAAACATCCGCCCACTGCCACGCCCAGTTTTTTAAGAAACTAATTTTTTGTAAAAACTAGTAAAAATTCGGATGTTGTTTAACTAAACCTTATGCAAATACATATTGGATAATCGACTATGCACAAATTTTACCTCGCCCATTTTGTGGGCGTTTTTTGGCTTTTTTATATGGAGCCTTGGTTGGATGAAATCAGAACTATCTTTTCTATTGTGCTTACTCAAGCAAGCCAGTTAGACGAAATGAAAAATTATTACAGTTGCATACCTATATTTAATTTTTGCGATGTGACACAGTAAATTTTAATAATGAAATAATACTGCTTGTCACATTACAGAGTCATTATGCCCTTGAATAAAAATTAAGATGTGACATTGCAAACTTTTTAAATAGTTCTTATTTCATAGAAGCTGTGTTACTGTTTTGATGTCAAATCGTAAACAAAATTCTTAACAACTAAATAATATAAAATGCAATATTTTGTATTTAACAAAAATGCAAGTCTAGGTTGCTTTGACGAAATCATACCTATTACATACATACATGGATACTAGTTCAAGTTTTTGGAAAAAAAAAAAAAAATATTCGGTCTAGAGTACCTACTATAGAGATAATAATTTTACACAATATTACGATGATAGAGAAGTAAAAAAATGGGTGCCGCAGTTGTGTCTGTTTGTCTGCCAGACTGTCTGTCTGTAGCTTACCCAGTCTTAACCACTGATGTGATTTTCTTCAAACTATGAAATTAAAGTTCCCATTGAATTTTTTTTAACTCCTAATATAATGCCGCCTGACATAATAACTAACAAACAACAAGTTATTTATCTTTTAAACGGATCTAACGATTCTATTAAAAATTACACAGGACGACTATAAGGACTATTATCAATATTTTGGTCCAACAAATTGTCCAACAACTGTTACACCTGTCATAGAACCGGGTTATTGATTTTCAAACTTATCTTTAACGGCTGCACCGATTTTGCCAACAAATTTTATACAGGAGTTTCTTCAGTACCCTAACAATCTTACGTGCAGAAATTTTCAAAAAAAAAAATAATTATTGGATTAAAAATAAAATATATGTAGTTTTTTTTTTTGAAAATTCTGTATCTTAAATACGAGTTAATGAATTTTCTTAAAACTTTGTTGAAAATTGTATTTTAATAAATACTTAAAATTGGGATACCAAATTTTATTTTTAAAAATGTTTAAAAAATGTTCTATATATAAAAAATATTTTTAAGCCCCATTCAAATTGCATTTGAAGTCGAATCCGGACGTTTCTAGATGCGTTCTTTACTGGAAATTGTTGCTTACACACTACATAATCCGCCAAAAACAACAAACCCGGGTCGCCAAGTGCTGCTAGTACTTAAAACCTTATGAGAATAAAAATAATCGCTAATATTGAGTTTTTTTGCTCAAAATGTTTAATAACTTATTTTTCTCACACAGTTAATACATTTATATTACTAATAGGAATATCTTAATGCCACATAAAAAAAAAAATTATTAAAAAATATTCAGATTTGAGTGTGAACGGATCGCTTAAAAACCACCCATATTTTTATAATTTTTTTTCTAATTTCAACTTTGGCGATAAAATCCAGGCTTACATATATGTTATTTAGAAAACCGTTACCATTTTTTGATTTTACAACTAATTGACTATAAGAAACGAATAGTGCAAAATTGACACTTTCGAAGAATTGAAATTTTTCCATGTTTGCCCCACTCTGGCGGCGTGAGCAAAACTTTTAAAGTAAATCAGTGTTTTGCAAAAAAAACTTTTCAACGGTACTTAAATGCTATCTTAAAGAAGTCTAGGTACAGTCTAGAGTGATGCTTAACAAAAAAGAATGTAAAATTATACAAAAAAAAAAACATTAAAAAATTGTCGGCCTAATTTTCAATTTGCTCGAAAAAATAAAACCATTGGCTGAGTTCCGAAATGCATCAAATGCGCATTTGATGCAAAGGTCATAAGTTCCAAAACTCAAACGTGAAACTGTTTACAAAGCGAAAGCAGCATGTTTGCGTAGCAGATGCGCATCAATAGAGTATTGCTGCCGCATCAAAACTTTTTGGAACTCAGCCACTCTCTTCCTCACGGCATTATGAAGTACAGTGATTGAGTGTGTATTAACCTTTTTTGTCATTTCCAGGTAAATTGATCAGCAAGAGCATTATTTTTCCTAGCAAAATTCCTTCGTTGCCTGGACTATAAAGGAAATTGAGAGGCCCAAAACATTTCGTAATAATTGTATTATAAAAAAATTCTGTTTCAAAAATTCAAAGTATCCAAAAAATAACAGAAGGTCAACACAATGTTAGTTGCCGAAACTAACTTAACCCGACCAAATTAATATTTAAATAGTAGGTAAAGGTATCATTTTTCACACCTTTTTTATATCTATGGAACACACAAAAATGCTTCAGGTCACACTCAAGCGTTTTATAGAGACTAGAGTCCTTCCTTATTTGCAAGTTTAGGTTAAACAACCCTTGTGCTAAATAAAAGCCTTGACATTCTCTTCATTTATCATCCATTTCATGTTCTTTTAGCACGTGAAAAAAAAATTGACTTTCCACCCTCGACAAAGTTTTTTTAAATTAAATAAAAGCAACTGCAGACAACAATCTTTAAATCCTATCTCTTTTCACTTAATACCACCCAATTACGGAAATCAAAATTGAATCCTTAAATTTTCAATTTAAACATGAGCAGAGCACAAGCTTTATTCAAATGAAATTTTCGAATCATAATATACAACCCTCAATTTGTGTGCCGGTCGGATGAGAGAAGGGGTCGAATTGTAACTTCCTCGAACGGAAACAAAACACTTAAAGGCAATTACTACTATTACAACAAAAGAGGTCCGTTTTTACTTGAAGGTTTTTTTTTTAATAGAACATAGGATGTATGAACAGGCACTTGATGATAAAATGATTTTTTTGAGTCATTTAACAGCTAGAACTTTTAAAGTTTAGAAACTTTACCATTTTTATTTTGTTTAGCAGCACTTTTGTCAGCTAATCTCTTTGAAATTAATTTCCAATAGATTTAATTTTCAAACAATGACAGCTTAAATGGTGCTGGGAACAAGTAGAATTTTCTCGAGTAGGTATCCTTACAAACTAAAAACATCTAGAAAATAATTTTCTATAAGAGGAAATGATTGTTTTTTTTTTTAATCATCAAATATTCCAAGAAGGAAAGACTAAAGTTAATTATTTGTACATAATCCATTTATACATACATCAGGAAGCATTTTTTAAAACTTAATAAAATCTAAATTCTGGAAACCAATAAAAAGCTTTTTACTAATAAAAAAAATTCTTCTGCTGCTACAGTAATAAAACTGTGTGTTAAACTTTTTTTTTGTGCTTTAAATCAGAGGGCATGTCAAAAATGAGTCTTCCAAAGGTTTTCAATTAAATGCCTTTGTGATATGGATAGATTTTGATATTCAGCAGTAAGAGCAAAGTTGACTTACCACAGTTGAAGAGTTAACATTTCAGTACACATATTTTCTGAAAATAATTTACGGATTTTTGACATTTTGTTTAATAATTTTACATCATTAATCGTATGCACCAGACAACATTGTTATTTAATATTCTGTTTGCCAAGGATATACCTACTTAAATTTACTTTGGAAACACACACATTTCTTGGAAGTCTTATTCGAGACTTTCGACCACACAACAACCAAAATCTATATTATGAAATTTCATTCAGGGATTTAAAGCCGTGATTATCGTTATCATCAAGAATTTGCATCATGTTTGTATAAAGCTAGATAGATTACATTGGTATACATTACATAATAGAATTTAGAAGATTTCCACATATGTATGTATCATGAATAAATTAAAATGCAATGAAAAGGACGACTGTTGTTTAAATTCAGGATAAGATTTTTTTTTTTTTTTTTTTTAATAATAATTTTAACTATATGCCTGTAAGACAATGCAATGCACGGCACTAGTTGGAAGGAATAGAAGGAAAGGAAAGATTTTTGTTGGCACAGTGGATTGAGAATTAGATGTTAATTATCTCATTTATTTTTTTTTCAAGAAAATAGAATTTGAGTCGGTTATTTTAAATCATTCATTTGTGTGTTTCATTTCAATACACAAAAGGACAGAACATAATATTAACAAACATAAAATTAAGCTGCTTGCCATTTTTTGTCGTTTTTTTTCTAGAGTTCAAGCAACGGACAAATTTTAAAGGGGGAACAAAATATTGCTGTTGTCTCAACAATATAAATTGATTTTTTCGGAAAATGTAGCAAACTTTATAATCGCGATACCTTCGCATTTATGGAATCCTATGTAGTAGGGTGAGGCTTATGTTAGAAATGTTTGAATCTCGTGCCCACATTAAAAATGAAAAAAAAAAAAAAATTATAATAATAATAAATAATTAAAAAAATCTCTGCACAATTTCAATGAAATCGGTTAACGTACAAGCGAGAATAAACAGTTGAAATTTTCGATGTTAATACATGCAGTTTGAAACTTTTCTTCTTTTAATCAAAAATTGGGGAAAAGTGTGAAAGGCGATGGAAAATCCAATTCAAACAACAAATTACCCCGAATACAACGCTGGTAAAAGTTCGAAATGTGTTGCTTTCATTATTCATTCCAGGAACTTTTATCACCATGCATTTGTACTTGGTAAGAGGCCCACCCAAGGTATAGGTTCTGTTATCCTAAGAAAACTGTTGATTTTGGCGCCTGTCTAGCGACTGAATATACCCTTATCGGGACAACGGAATTGCCTGCGTAGGACAGAGCAACCAAAAATGGAGTTTAGAAACCATGAGCTTTCAGCTAGGGCTCTGTAGTCTAAAAATAAATGTTTCAACGAATTTATTGTGAATATAAAACATTTCGGACTTATACTAAAGTCGCTAAAAAAATTCTTACTGGCATATTCTATAGAACTTGCAAATTTTGAAGTCTTATAGTTTCACTTAATTCGTACCAGTGGCATTGAGTGGTGGGATCAGAAAGAGCACTTCAGAAAATTTGAAGAAGGTTTCTTATGAATCACTCGCTAGATTGCTGAGTGATATATTTTAAACAAAAGTAAAGCCTGTCACCATGTTATAGGTGATAGAAAGAGGGATAAGGACGATTGAAACAAGTTCGCTTTCAATTTCTCCAAATATATAATGACCAACTGACGGAAATTCTGCAAGGTGGTGATAGTCGAAAGTTTAAGATTTAAGCTTCCTAGGTATATTCCCCATAAATATATAATTTACATATTATAAAGAAATATTTGTCTAAAAATAAACAAGACTATTAATCATTATACTAAAATATAAATGTATTCTTTACCAAAACTTTTTCTTCACACGCATTCCAAGAAACAAAAAAATCAATACTTTTGAAATTGACATCAGACTTTTCTGTTATGAATTTCTTTATTGAATTGTTTAGTAAAAAGCTATAATTTTCTGGAGTGATGGGAGTTATGTATGTTCTTATGAGCAATCATAGTATCACAATTTTCTCATTGTTATTTCTTGTATTATGTATGAAGGTTCTCAATGTGGAGACTAAACTTAACATCCCATTCATCAACAACATCAAGTGCCTTTCAAATATCTATTATTCAATATAAAAGTGATGCATAATGCGTAAACGATATGTCTTATAACACAATAAAAAGAATCGTTTTTTAATGAAATAATTTGACAGGAAAAATTTGTCAGTCAATCTTATTTGATATCGATCCTTCAATAGCTTAAAGATAAGGTTCAAGATCCTGAACATTAATTATATTATAAGAAGATGAAGAAATTTAAATATTAAAATATTGAAATTACTTTTGTTTTAAGTGGAGTGAATGAATAAAATTCAACTAAAAAGTACAAGTGACCTCAACTCAAGAAATAATTGTGTTTCGCCCAAGGTATAACAGTGAGCTCTTCAGTCAGTCTGTTATACCCTACTAAGACACAAATTTTGGTCGATGTTTACCGACTCTTATAAAAATCACAGGAAAAAATACTGTGAATTTTATTATTCTAGGGGAATTTGTTTAAATTATATTTGGTAAAATGTATTTCCGTTTCTATTTTATTCCGCTTAAAGCCTAGTACGCTGCGAATCGAAGTTTTTCTTTGGTCTCCAACACGACAGCGAAATGCTTACGGGAACCACAGTGAAAAAATTCTCTTGAAAGTGTCATGAATTACAAAAAAAAAAAAAAAAACAATCAAAGCGAATGCAATCACAGAAAGCCATGCTGCAATAAAAGAAAAAACAAATACAAACACGAATGACACTCAAATGTCATTTTTCCGCGCACAATTAATGGTCTGGTCAATTAATTCTGTGCGAAAAAAGAGTGTAGACTTCTCCAAATAATCTGCTACAATTATCGATTTCGCTCATTGAACAGCGTATACTGCAAAACGAAAAGCAGAACGAAATTTTTCGTGTATGATTTCGTTGTGTCATTTTTGTATGGGGTTTTTCGTTTATCGCCAGAAGCGTACTAGGCTTAATACTGATAATGTATACAGGGTAGGCCATCTAGTGGTTTCTTTTTAAATTATAGGTTATTTTGACACTGACAGCGGTTTCCTGCTCGAAATCTTGGCAGGAAGTAAGTATCATACCTCCGCGGAACGAAATGAGTCGTATAACGCTTGAACAACGTTGGGAAATACTGCGCCTTAGAGCAGCTTCAATTGGACAACAATTTTGGCCGAAAAGTCATCTGTTCTTATCTTGGCGGCTACGTTAACAAACAAAATTTCCGCAAATGGGGCTCGGAAAATCCGCACTTTACTATCGAGAAGCCAATGCATCCACAGAGAGTGACAGTTTGGTGCGGATTATTGAGTGGTGGCATCATTTTTCTTCGAATATGAGGCTGGGAACAACGTTTCGGTCAACATTAATGGGTGTTACAGAGCAATGAACCGACTTTTTTTTTGTGTTTTTTTTTTTTTTTTTTACTGAAATTGAAGACATAGATTGGGACGACCACTGGTTCATTCAGGATGGCGTGCCTTGCCATACATACGATGCCACAATCGATCGTTTGCGCACCAAATTCCCGAATCATGTTATCAGCTGGGGCGTAGCTACCGCGGTATCAGCCGTATCAATTAAACGGGGCCCCCGGGGCCCCCAAGATACAGGGGCCCCGAACCGAAATAAGTTTGTAAGAAACTGAGATACATTTAAATAACAAAATAATAAATGAAAATGGGATCTCTTGTCTAAATTTAGTTAAAAAAAAACGTGAACACGATGAAAGTTAAAATGTAATTATCATTTTAGATAGTTACGAATTTATTGTATTGGTCTCGTTTTTTTCTTCTATATTTGAAATCATTAACCCTGTATCCAAAGCCTTATGCTAGGCTTCCACTTGACATTGAAAGACACAGTTTGACAAGACAGGCAGCAAGCAAGACCCCTTTCACACAAGAGTTGCCGGCGATTTTTAGTTTGTAGGCGAGAAAGACTTAAAAGGAAGACTTAAAATCTCCCCTCACACCCTTCTCGCCAACAAACTAGCTAGTTTCTGGGAACTCACTTTCCTTGTGTGAAAGCGGTCCAAGTATTTTACTTAGACATCTTTTAAATAGACTTAGAGAATAGCCCAGTCAATAATTATAAAAAAAAGTGCTAAATTCGCAAAATGCGGTGTAGTTCTGCATTTTTGATATGTTGTTGGGGCATGTTAGAGTAGTCTGTAGCCAAGTTTGCAACTTCGAAAAACCTGTGCTCGATGAAGGAAAAATGCAACAGTGAAAAAAACGCTAAAATCACCCCATTTTTTCTGACATTTTCCTTTATAACTTTGGAAATATGCAACATAGGAAAAAACCATCCACCACAAACTTGTTTGTTATAAAATTTTATACAAGACCACATCAATTTTAAATTAATCCATGATATATTTGTGTTGCTATTTAACCACAAATTAAAACAAAAAATTCTGAAAACTAAGTTATTTTGAAGCACTAAGAAAATAGGTCAAAAATTGTACAATTCTGCTAAAAATTTGGAATTTTACTTACTTGGTCAAAGTAGGACACTTAAGTTGGCACCCTTGGAACCCTTAACTATCATAAAATATAGTTATAATATTTATATCTTTTTCTATGCAACTTTGGTAGTGGAATTAAAAGTTTTGAAAATGGTCACGAAATTACATATTTATATGCCAAGTGAACAATTTTCAGAACTTTTAAAATCTCTACCAAAGTTGCTTGGAAAAAGGTATAAATATCATAACTATATTTTATCATAGCTAAGGGTTCCAAGTACGTGTACAAAAATCACTGCCAACTTAAGTGTCCTACTTTGACCACACTAATGAAGCAAACATTGCTTGTTGATTTGTCAAATTGAACAAAGATTTTAGAACCTTTATGATCTAAGAAATTCGAAGTCTTACAACCAGAAAAACTTTTATACTTTTCAAATGCCATAATTAAGAGGGATGATTTAATTAATAAGTTTGTGGACTCCTTTTTTTAAAAGTTTTATTGAAGAAGTTTGTACGCCTGCATAAATATACTCAATTTGTTATTTTGAGTGTTTTTGTTTGATTTGTAAAATGTTTGTTTAATTTGTAATTTTGGTGGAGGGCCCCAACTAATTCCTGATACGGGGCCCCTCGAGGGCTGGCTATGCCACTCGTTATCAGCCGTCTTGGCGATGTCAATTGGTCGCCTTGGAGCTGCGATTGGACCCCTTTGGACATTTTTTTGTGGGGAACCGTGAAGGACCGATGTTATGCCAACAATCAGAAAATAAGCAATCCGTGAGTTACAGCTCGAAACCATCAACAAGCTCTCGGAAAATTAGAGTGACAGAATGTGCTACTGCGAAGCCAGCCGAGGCATTCACTTGAACGACCGACGTTGTGTTTCATAATTAATAAAGCCACAATGCATGGACAAATTTAATTTTGTTTAATTTATTGCATGAAAAAAGAAAACGTATATTTGGCCTACCCTGTATAAAGTACAATAAATTTGTCTTAATAAGAAAGTACAATATATTAACTTCCCTCAACTCAAATCCAAATCTAAGAAGATTCAATTCTAAAAAAAGAACGTGCACTCCTTGACAATTCTGAAAAGAAAACAAGTTACAGCCCTTGACAAAAAATGGGTGGAATATAATTTGAATCTTGTTATTTAGCATGAAACAATTTTTTGGAAGAAAGAACATTAACTCTATCATTACCTTCTTAAAAACCATTCTGCTCATGTATTTTATTTTTTGCTGTCAAGCATGATATACTTAAAAATTTTAAATTACATACATTCTTCTATATATTGTACAGCAAAGTGGGAGCAAAAACCATCAACTCTACATATGTTTCGCTGTGATGCGAAACGAAATGTTTCGCTGGCATCCAATAGGACAACGAAATGCTTACGAAAATAAAACGGCAAATAAATCATGAAGATTTCTGAAAAATGCAAATAAATAAAAATAAAGACAAATCAAACCAAACCAAAAAATCGAAGCTATGCTGTAACGATAGAAATAATAAATAAAAACATGAACACACCTAAATTTCATTGCTACCCCAGTACAAATGTCAAAATTTATAAATACAAAATTAGCATGATGCTTACATTTGTTACGGACCTTTCAAACACCATAACAAAGCAATGGTCAAAAGTCCCCGTCGATCCGACCGACGCGACGCACGCGACATAACTGCATAACTTTTTACGGATAGTCACTCGAAAACATCAGGTGTCTAAAATCTTCTTTCAGGTAATTTTCGTCTAAATTCAAGGTTTAGTAGTAGTAATAGTGTTCTCTTAAAAATTTTGATAAGAAAATATTTACCTATAACTTTTATTAAGATTTTATTTAAATTTAAATAACTTCCATGCCAACTTCTTCTTGTAACAAAGTTATAACCCTCTTCTCTGTCTTATTTACCAGATAATAATATTTCTTTGCCTTGATTTTCATTTCCATTACTATCCTTAACACAAAATGTGTCTTCAAAATACTTACAAACATACATTATTATCCTGAACATGCTTTTGAAATCACATTTACTTAAGAAGATTTTTTTTTTTTTGCATGGTGATACGAGGACGAAATTCTATTATATCTTTCCAAGAAGTATTATGTCATATTAAAGAGGAAATCTTTGAATTTATTTTATTGTTGGTGTTATTGTTATCATACGACATTCCATTTTCTTTTATAATACTGATGAAGCACCGTATTATGTGTAAATATAAATTTTTTTTTTGAGAAAATAAAAATAAATTTACAAATGCTTTCGAGTTATGACCATCAGCAAAGAAGAAAAAAAGTCAGCGTTAGTAAAAGGAAACGAATAATTCTAATGACAATAGCTTTCTCGTTATGGAAGAATAAATCTTTTTGTAAAAAGACATTTTACAAAAAATCTTTCTTAAGGTCTTCTTACATACAATTCTAAAACATGTTTAGCTTGTTATGGACTGATACACATTATCAGACACATATAAGAGAAAACTAAGCCAACATTTATAATTTAACTAAGGACCCTATCAAAATTTGTTGTAAAAAATAATGGCAGCTTCCATAAAAGCATTTTTTCATTTCGGTCTATCGAGCTTGCCGCGTTAGCAAACTTAATGAATTTTTATTATAATTTAGCTTTTGAAAAGTTGTACATACATATATAAAAAATTTGATTTAAAAAAAAAATATTTTATTATATAATTTCGGCTTAGTTTTCAAGTTATAAAACAAATATTGAAACATGATCACTTTGACCATTCTTTCAGAAATGCATGTTTAAATTTTAGCGAATTTTGTGTGTTTAAGTGCCCACGCAGAAGAGCAATCTAGTTTTCTGGCAAGGAGCTAGCAAGGGTTACCAAATGCAATAACAAGGGCCTTGCAGCGATGCCACTTTGATGCAATTGCAGTAGATCTACTGCACTTTTTGCAAAAAATAAATCTTCTTCCACTAAATCCAAACTACTGCACTTTTTATTTGATAACCATAGCACAAAATGAAAAGCAACACAATCACATTTCAAAACCATTTTTTTGTTTATATTTTATGTGAGTGTGGCTCGAAGTTTTCTTTGGAGAGTGAGTGTTGTTGTATCATTTCTGTTTGCTTTTTTTTAATTATGAGAAGCTCACATTTCGATAAAAAAATGTAAACGCGTTTGTATGTTTGATAGTGTAGCCGGGTAAAAAATGGCCTGGTGGGGTCTGGGGTAATTTTGACATTTAATTTTTTTTTAATATAAAGGCCTTTTCTTTCTTTTCAGCTTTTAGAAAAAAAAAGTTATTTATTATCAAAAAACCTTAAAAAACAAGGTTTCAATATGTTGTGGAAATACTACAGCCAAATAATTTTAACTCAGTTATGTGGAATATAAAAATGCCTGAAGTTTGAGTGACTTTGGCTCCGACAAATTATGAAAAAACTCTTCAAAGCTATCAGAAAACTTGCCCTAAAAAGACGTACAAAGCTAACAAGTGCAAGTCTCCTATACCTAAGGCTGCAAAAGAGCGGAGAAAGACTGATCCTCCTAATATTATTCCAGTCATATTTGAAAATTTAAATTTATTATTCATGTATTTAAAAAACAAACAAAAGATAAGTGAAACCCTTAAAAACAAACAAAAAATCCTCAGTATAAGAAAATGTCTCTGAGATCAATATTGGTAGGTGATCATTGATTGATTCTTGTCAGTGAGATAATAAGGAAAACGTTTACCCGGCCTAAGTCACCCAAAACTGCAGGGTGACTTTAGCCACCCAATTTTTGATTTAAATAAGCCAACTGATCTGTATAAGATTTACGCTACTTGTTCAAAAAATATTTACTCTATATAAAAATCTATGCAAAAGGTATTCAAATTTTAATTTGAAAACGCACCAAAATCATCCGGTTTCAAGGTACTTAAAAAAATATTTTTGTATTTTTACTGTTTGTTCTTCGAGAAAGTCGCGGAACCCTGAAAACTACTCCACGGAACCCCAGGGTTCTGCGGAACACAGTTTGGGAACCGCGGGTCTAGAATATGAATTTATCGCGAATTAATTCATACTGGTTGGCATAATTTTTCTCTTTGAAACTATGTTTTTCCAAAGGCTTTTGGTGACGTGAATTAGAATCTGAGCACAGAATTCCTACATGACTTCAGGGTTTTCGTATGTCCCGCTTTATCTTTAAAGGTAATTTTTTTCAAATTTGTTTTTAAAGATTCCTGAAATCTGCTACTCTATTTCTTAAATATTCAGTGTAAATCATTGTAAAAACTTTTTAACTCTTCGAGAAATCTTTAGTTTTTTAGCATTTATTCTTCTTTGGGAGTAAAAAGATAAACAGAATGTCCCTTAATTCTTTAAGGGCATGATTCTTGGGTATATTCTAAGAAAAAAAAAATCGTTCTACAGTAAAGGCCTATCTCCTTTTTTGATATCATTTATCAGGGATTTAAGATAAGTCTTACTTTGGTGTACCCTGACCCATGTTAACGGTAATTGCGCTGTTAGTACTAACGATAGAAATTTCATTTAGGCAACATGATGTTTTATTATTTTATTTTTTGAATGTATGTAACAATACCAAAATAAAAATTAATGACAAATTTGGCGAAAAACCCATAGATTTTACGATAGGTAATTGGAAAACCAACGGCAAGTAAAATTTAATAAAAAGTTCTTTTTTGCTTAATGTTCGAATGGCTATGAATAAAAAATGATAAATGTGGTAATCGATTATTTTTATTTTATGTGTGAACTAAAACAGTTATAACAGGTGTTCAAATGAGTCCTCGATGAATTGGTATGCATACTAGAGGCCGTTTTCGTATTTTACTGATATTGATATTAATGATCCTAGATACTGCCTCACTTCTGAGGACGCTTCGAGGAGGCGCTCTTACAATTTACTTTAAGTTGCTATTTTAGTTGAGTAAAAGATGAATTTCATTCTTCTCATTCAAAAACATTCAATATAGGAGGGTCCGGCGATTTAACAGGTCATTGAAGTTTTCCAATTTTTTCCAAACTACGATTACCGCGTACTCTTCATCTAGTCAATTTTTAACCTCTCGACCATAGTGGGCTGAAACACCATCAAGTTAGAAATAAGATGAAGCTAGTTGAACCAATGGAATGTCTTCCCAATATTTCTGATAAATCATTTTGCAACAACTCCAGATAGTTTGTAGAATTCAACTTAAGTGGTAGTTTTTGTGGCATGCATTCAAATCAAGGAATGTCAAAGTGGACCTGTTATAACTGTTTTAGTAAAAAAGTTTATTAAAAAAATATCTAAAACGTCACAAATAATTTTTATTCATAGCTTCGAGCCTACGGCAAAAAAAAACTTTTTTTTTTAAATTTTAGCTGCCGCTGGTTTTCCAAATTATCATAAAATCTATGGGGTTTTCGGCAAACTTAATATTAACTTTTATTTTAAGTATTGTTACATACATTCAAAAAAAAATATAAAAATATCATATTGATAACGCCCTTTCTCAATTACTTTTAACATAGGTAAGGGTACACCGAAGAAAGAGTTTTCTTAAATCCCCGATAAATGATATCAAAATTTGAGAAAGGCCTTTACTGTAAACCGATTTTTTTCTTAGAATAAACCCAAGAATCATGCCCTTAAATACTATTGACGAATCGGGGGATACCCTATATTTTGAAGGTTTAAGCTGAAATTTTAAGAAAAGGATAATTTCAGGAATCGCAAAAAATTTTGAAAATAATTAACTACGAACAATCTACTGCAGAAACAACTAAAATAAATCACTTTTTTTTATGATCTATTGCACTCCTCTTTGTTTGAAGTGGCAACAATACGTATATCAATCAAATCAGATGGAATACTTTATTTTGAGCTACTGATATTTTAAATGCTTTTGTTAAGCTATTTAAATAACAAATTTAAAGTAATTTATAATTATAATTTAGATTTTAACTTGTTTTTTAAACTGTTTTTTATTTTAGGATATCATAATAATAAACATTTGGCCTTACCAATAATCAAATTTAGTGACGACTTTAATATTTCTGTAAAATGAACCATAATGGTATGGAATCTAACTAATTAACTGTACATGGTACGAACTTAACATTAATATTAAATCTAAATAGTGAATCAAATATGGAATTGACCTCAAAAAATTAAACATTCCATAAATAGTACATTATTTGTGGTCAATACAAATAATGTTCATTTACTGGAATATTTAAGTCCTTACTTAATATGATTATTGGTAAGGTCCATTGTCAATTCCTAGTAACATTAAAGTTGTTAGCAAGTACCATAGTCGTCCATTTTACTAAAACTGACTTTCAAATTTATGTTATATCAGTTGATATCTCAGTAGATCTTGGTGATAAAAAAGTATACTTTTTCACACACTCTCAGGTATCTCAAAAAAATATAGATATCAAGGTAAATTAATTCCTCAATTTTTTAGTTCAACCTAAAAAAAAAAAAAAGTACTATTTTATTTTAATTTTTTTAGATTTGGTTAATTAACCATTTCCTTGTAAATAACTGACTAAATTAAGTAAATAATTAATTGACACTTTCTTAACACAAAATGTACATAGCTATAAGCTAGCTTTACTACCCTAAGCACACAGGTTTTCCTTTTGTAAACTTAAGCTTGTGAGTTAATCCATAATTACACAGCCCTCTCGTTTGGTACTAAATTAATTTATTTTAATGCATTGCAGTAGGAATATTTTTTAAAACACAAATAAAATAGCACTACCTAGATGTACAGTACATATTATTAAGTCAACTATTTCTTTTACATAATACGATTATCTATATATAAACATAGCATACATACATACAACATAGGCAATGAAACTTCTCATTAATTTAATATCACGTAGGCTTAGTAGAAATGTAATTATTTGCATGGATTACTTACTTACTCACTGAATGTTCATTTCGTGGAAATGAATGAAAAAGAAAATAAACCAATTTTTAAATAGAATAGGGAAAATAAACTGTTATAAATTTTTTATAAATGTTTAATTGCTGAATCCGATACCGAATATGCAGCTTTCTGCTTTCAAAATTCAAAACTGGTACATTTTTTGTTTTACTGGCTTATTTAGTACATTACATACCATTACATACATCAGTAGGGGGTAAATAAAAAAAAAAAAAATCGCGACTTCCGTATTGAGCGTTTAAAACCATAAAATTTGAACTACATTGTTAATAACTAATGAATTAAAAAATGTTAACGTGCGTCGTTGTTCCTAGACCCATTTCAATGAAATTGACACAGGCTCTAGAATTATTGAGGAACACAAGACAAATTATGTTTTTTTTTTTTATTTGTAGAATTATGATTGGGTCAATTTTGTTTAATTATGCAAATGAAAATACGTACATAATAATATGTTTTGTTTTTTGATGACTATATTTGTTGCAGTTCATATAAAAAAATAATTTTTCGATTCATCATATTGAAAACGTCAGCTTCTTATTTGTCCATTTACCTAAATGTGTTTTGTGCACAATTTTGTTCGAAAAAGAGTTATGAGCAGTTTAGTAAAAAAAAATAAATTCGTTTTTTTTAGGTTGTGTTTTACTTACTTTTTAGGCTCAGAATTCTTATAAAATGTTTAAACTACTTATTTTGATAGTAAATCTTATATCCAACAAAAAGAAATGAAATTCTCATATTCGGCTTAGTTTTCGAGTTATATTTTATGTTTTAAGAACGCTTATACATATAACAAAAAAGCATGATTATTAATTGAACGCAATCGTTCCTTTCTTCCTATCACATTCCGGCAAGGTCATACCCAGGGAGTATCACAGGGGTCTTACCTCCCTCCCCAAAATAAATTTCTTGCTCCTGACTTCTTTTGAAAAAGTGAAGACCTGTAGTAAGAATTAGCGGGCTCTGACCAAATTTCTGGCGGAGCTTTAGTTTTTCTGGCAGAACTGGTGGAGATATCTGGGTTTTCTTGCAGAGATGGCGGAGCTTTCTGTTGGTAGTGGTTTTGGTGGAGAAGTGAATAAGTGACTCAGCCAATAGCAGCTCAGCTAGTTGGTTCTTTATGATTTGTAGATTCATGCCAACCAAATAACGTTAACAACCCAAAATGTATGAAAAAAAAAAAAAAAACAAAATTAACGTACAAAACCTGAAATTCACGTTAAAGTCCCGAGATGTACATAAAAAAATAAAACAAAAATCACTTTAAATCCAGAAATTTACGTTAAAAAAACCCCAAAAATCACGTAAAATACCAAAAAAAAAAAATACGTTAAAAACCCAAAAATTGTCTTTAGAACCCAAAATTGACGTTAAGCTCATTTAAAAATTCATGTTTAAAAACCCAAAATAATGCCAGAAAGTTTTGCCAGTTGTGTCAGAAGTTTGACCAGAACCTGCTTACCCCTACCACAAATACCCATCATATATATTAGTGATTGCCATCACATTTCATGATATTAAACTGTGGAAACTTGGGAGCAACTAAGTTTTAAAAACTTATTTATGGGTTGGCAATCAACCACCACCAATCCCGCCACAACCACCACCGACAGACAGTTCCTCCAGAAATTCCAAAAAGTTCCACTAGTTCCGCCAGAAATTTGACCATAACCCGCTATTCCCTACTACTGAGATCCATCTTATAACGGGTGATTTTTTAGCTGGTTTGTTTTGGCAACACTGGTTTTGACAGCTGACGTGTGTTTAGTACCTTGTGTCACTGTCAAACAGCTTCAGTTTGGTTTGCAATTTAACCATGGATCGTCTTACAAATGAACAACGCTTGCAAATTATTGAATTTTACTATCAAAATTCGTGCTCGGTTCGAAATGTTCATCGCGCGCTGCTTACATTTTATGGTCGGCATTCTCGACCTTCTGAGCAGTCTATTCGGAAGATTGTGACCAAATTTCGCACCAAATTTACTTTGTTGGACATTAAACCACCAACACGTTTACGTACTGTGCGTAGTGAAGAAAATATTGCGGCCGTATCAGCTAGTGTGACAGAAGACCGCGAAATGTCGATTCGGCGCCGTTCCCAGCAGTTAGGCCTTTGTTACAGCACTACGTGGAAAATTTTGCGGAAGGATTTGGGCGTAAAGCCTTTTAAGATACAGCTAGTGCAAGAACTAAAGCCAGCCGACCTACCACAACGCCGAATTTTTGGTGAATGGGCTCTTGGAAAGCTGGCCGATGATCCGCTTTTTTATCGAAAAATTGTGTTCAGCGATGAGGCTCATTTTTGGTTGAATGGGTACGTAAATAAGCAAAATTGCCGCATTTGGAGTGAAGATCAGCCAGAAGCATTGCAACAGCTACCAATGCATCCCGAAAAAGCCACTGTTTGGTGCGGTTTATGGGCCGGCGGCATTATTGGGCCATATTTCTTCAAAGATGATGCGAATCGCAGCGTTACTGTCAATGGTGAACGCTACCGAGCGATGATAACAAACTTTTTTTTGCCCGAAATGGAAGTTCTTGACTTGCATGATATGTGGTTTCAACAAGACGGTGCCACATGCCACACAGCACGCGAAACAATGGCGCAATTGCGAGGCGAGTTTGGTGAACAGTTAATTTCACGTTTCGGGCCGGTCAATTGGCCGCCTAGATCGTGCGATTTCACACCATTAGACTATTTTTTGTGGGGGTATGTCAAGGCTAATGTCTATAGGGACAAGCTCGCTTCGATTGACGCACTGGAAGCCAACATCCATGCATTCATTCGTGAGATACCGGCCGATATGTTTGAAAGAGTATGCCAAAATTGGACTCAGCGGATGGGCTACCTGAGACGCAGCCGCGGTCAACATTTGCATGAAATTATCTTTAAACATTAAATTGCAAGGTTCAAACTATCGATTCAAATAAATATTTCATTCATTTTTTCGAATTTTTTGTGTTTTTTTTTTTTTTAAGTTCTAAACCTCTTAAAAAATCACCCATTACATATAACAAAAAAGCATGCTTATTAATTGAACGCAATCGTTCCTTTCTTCCTATCACATTCCGGCAAGGTCATACCCAGGGAGTATCAAAGGGGTCTGACCTCCCTCCCCAAAATAAATTTCTTGCTTCTGACTTCTTTTGAAAAAGTGAAGACCTGTAGTAAGGATTAGCGGGCTCTGACCAAATTTCTGGCGGAGCTTTAGTTTTTCTGGCAGAACTGGTGGAGATATCTGGGTTTTCTTGCAGAGATGGCGGAGCTTTCTGTTGGTAGTGGTTTTGGTGGAGAAGTGAATAAGTGACTCAGCCAATAGCAGCTCAGCGAGTTGGTTCTTGATGATTTGTAGGTTCATGCCAACCAAATAACGTTAACAACCCAAAATGTATGAAAAAAAAAAACAAAATTAACGTACAAAACCTGAAATTCACGTTAAAGTCCCGAGATGTACATAAAAAAATAAAACAAAAATCACTTTAAATCCAGAAATTTACGTTAAAAAAACCCAAAAATCACTTAAAATACCAAAAAAAAAAAAAAAAAAAAAATTACGTTAAAAACCCAAAACTTGCCTTTAGAACCCAAAATTGACGTTAAGCTCATTTAACAATTCATGTTTAAAAACCCAAAAAAATGCCAGAAAGTTTTGCCAGTTGTGTCAGAAGTTTGACCAGAACCTGCTTACCCCTACCACAAATACCCATCTTATATATTAGTGATTGCCATCACATATCATGATATTAAATTGTGGAAACTTGGGAGCAACTAAGTTTTAAAAACTTATTTATGGGTTGGCAATCAACCACCACCAATCCCGCCACAACCACCACCGACAGACAGTTCCTCCAAAAAAAAAATCCAAAAAGTTCCACTAGTTCCGCCAGAAATTTGACCATATCCCGCTAATCCCTACTACTGAGATCCATCTTATATTACTGATTCATCAAATTTCATGTAATTAATTTCGTATTTTCTTAGACATCAACAACACTAGCTTTTTTGCTATATATATTTGAGGTGTTCCTATATCAACTGATTTTTTTCCGAAAAAAATCTTAGTATCTGAAAGTAAACTAATTTTCCTTTTCGAAACTCAATTTAAATATTTCATTTTTCAAATACGATTTCTGCATTTGTTAGTTGTCCCTAGATGACCCCTCTCCACCACTATTCTAATCAAACACAGTTTGGTTCTTCTCTGCATCAAAATCCAGCTGGAAAAATTGCCAGGCTTATGTCTAGTACGGGCAAGGCCATAGTAAGTATTCGGTAGGGAAAATTTAGATGAGGAAAACTTGGCAAATCCTTGCTGGGTTTCAGTACCAAAAATTAAGAGGAGGGAGACTTTTCAAACACTCGTGAGGCCCTACCTAGTAAAAACTTATTGGACATGTTTCCAGGGCCTTATCAAAAAAATAGACCTTGAATTAGTGGAGAATTTAGCAGCTGGACACGAACATGTTCACATGCCGTTACGAGTTTTTTGGTTAGTCTCAAATATAACCAGTTTTTAGGCTGAACTATCTGAAATCAGCGCATCAAAAACCTTCGGAAAACTAAACAAGTGTTTTTTTTTAATCATATCCCCGAAATATTTGTCTTACAACGGTCTCGTATTCCGGTATATTCAAATATGCCTATTGGAAAACTCTTTTTTATCATTCAATCAAATAACTAAGTAAGAATATGTAGGTACGTAATAACGAAATTATTTCGAATAACATAATAACAGCACACAGTCTATTTTAATCAAAACAGCTACACCTTTGGGCTATATGAGCTCACTTACGATTTCAGTCGTAAATAGTTGAAATTTGAATGAACGTATTATAAAACCAAGAAATTAAACCACCTTTTTCATTGGCAGCAAAAACAATCGCAAGTGTATTCCTGGTATAAATGCCATTTTTGATAAATATGGCGTTTTCTTCAACTTTTGTATAACATAAAACATTATGAACTTTCTGTCTTTGTGTCTAGGGAATAACCTATAAAAAAAAAAAAAAAAAAAAAAGCAATTTCCTTTTAAAGCTTTTAATCTAACCGAGCTACGGACGGAACTTCGTCGTCCGCTCTTGTTGCTTTTGTTAAATTTTTTTTTTAATGCATAACTTGCATATGGAGTATGAATAAGAATATGTATGTACATTGCAAAATAAAATAATTTGTGACTAACATACTCAGCACAAACAGATTTTTTCCATTATTATATTTTTACAGGCAAAAATCTTCGGATATGTTGTACAGGATGATATTCTGCGTCGATACCAGCAATAAAATTTCATGAATTAATTTGTTCCCACTTACCAATCGGGAGAATATTTTTGTTGTTTATTTTTCAAAGTCTTAAAAGTCACGTATTCCATGAGTTTGGAGTTTACAGTTTACAGTACACGTGTCTGTTAGGCAGTGGCGATTCCTGGTCCTTAGTATTGGTTGAGCTAGGTGGTCTGGGCAGGTTAAAATAAAAAAAAATCATACTTTTTTTTAATTTGATTGATAACGACAATTAATAAAAAAACGTTAATAAATTATAGGTATAAAATAAAAGTTTAAAAATGTATCGATACATAAATTCGCTTCGTCGCGTCGTTTGACGGAAAAAAAAATTTTCGCCGACTTTGTTGTGGTCAAAGTAGGACACTTAAGTTGGCACTGATTTTTGTACACGTACTTTGAACCCTAATAAAATATAATATATAAAATATAATGTTTATGCTTTAAGTCTATATTTGTAGCTAAGTATCTAAATCAGACGACGTTTCAAACGTGGTTACGTTTTTCTTCAGGTCTCAAAAACATAGTTATTAATATTTAATAGCTTCAATTTTTAAAAATTATAAAATATGTACTCACAAATTTTTTTCTTATAAAAATAATATCAAGGTTTAATCCTCTTTTGGTTGTATTTTGGTTTTTGAACGCAACTATTATTTTTTATTTTAATATTAAGAAATGTCTTGAAAAAGACGTTTTTTTTAAATCAAAAGTTCGAATAATAATAAATATTTCAAACTATATTTATTATATTTTGAATAATAATTCAAAATATTTTAAATAATTCTAACCTACAAAACAAGTTAAATATAAATTCTAAGTTTTAGTTTATTGCCTTTCAATGAGTTGACCATATATGCTGCTAAGTCACGAAGAATTATTATCATAAAATATAGTTATAATATTTATATCTTTTTTTAAGCAACTTTGGTACTGAATTTAAAAGTTCCAAAAACTGTTCACTTGGCTTAAAAAAAGATGTAAACATCTATTATAACTATATTTCATGATTTTATGGTTCTAAGTACGTGTACAAAAATCAGTGCCAACTTAAGTGTCCTACTTTGACCACCGCAATGTTTGCATCATAATTGTGTTGCACTTAGTTAGCATCATATTTCTTGCCAAAACTATTTCACCGATTTGGATCGAATTTCGTCTTGTGATACTCTAGAGTCTAGACTATTTGATTCCAAATTTTTAGAAGAATTGGACAATTTTTGACATATTTTTTGAGTGCTTCAAATTTACTTAGTTTTTTCAGATTTTTTTTTAATTCATGGTTAGATAGCAACACAAATATAACATGCATTTAAAATTCATGTTGTTTTGTAGAAAATTTTATAAAAAACAAGTTTATAGTGGACGGTTTTTTTCATAAGTTGCATATTTCCAAAGTTATAAAGGAAATTGTCGGAAAAAAGGGGTGATTTTAGCGTTTTTTTTACTGTTGCTGCAAACTTGGCTATATACTACTCTAACATGCCCCAACAACATATAAAAAATGCAGAACTACATCGCGCTTTGCGAATTTAGCACTTTTTTTTGTGTAATTATTCACTGTGCTAAAAGAACTCAATCTCAATGTTTACTCATATCAATCAAAGATCACTAATAACAAAACAATGCATTCATCCTTCCTACCGCATTTTCCCAGAAACATATACGAAAGCAAAAAAGAGAATGACAAAAAAAACGTACCCAAAATGTACCTGGAGCTGCGCATACCTAATGTATCGTGCCTTGTCGCATCATACTTACGCTTACGCTTGGATTGACATCTGTCAAATAAGTGGAGAAGTTTATCTTGATTTCGATCCCATTTTAAATTGAAAATTCTACTTGATAAATAAGAAAAGGAAACATTTAAACCTACTGAAAGTGAAAATGAAGACTGCCTAAATTCTAAAATTATTAAATACCAAGTGAGTTATAGAAAAATAAGATATATTTCAGCAGTTTTATTAGTAAGCATTCTCATAACCTCACTAATACGTCATATGGACAAGAGAAGAGTACACGAAATTTCGCCAGAGACCCCCATTTCAAAAAAGATACAATCATATATCACAATGTCATCGGATTTAGTGGGAGGCATGTCCAAAGATGATTTACTTAATATGCTAGGAATGCTACTTGATTCGAAAATGGCAGAGGTTGCAAAAAAAAGCGACATCGAGGCAATCACCATTGTCAACCAGCAAATCATAGCAACGAACCTTCATCTATCGAAAAAAATTAATACACTAGAACAAAAATACGAACAACTAGAAAACAAAATGGAAGAGATGCAAATGAAAAACACGGAAAACAATCTATTGCTAAGGGTAGCAATCCGAGAAAACCAGGATGAGAGAGAACTTGCAAAAGCCATTTGCACAAAAGTAGTTCAGCCACCACCATCTGAAGAAAATTTGCAAATTCACGAAATTCGATCGGGAAACAATAACATTAAGAGTTTTGTAGTCAAGCTAGCGTCAAAACAACAAGTTATTGCTGCACTCAAAACATCAAACACATTACGCAACACCGGAATATCCTTGGCAAAAGATCTACCAGCATCGATCCGGCAAAAGCGATACAAATTAATGTGTATCAAAAGACGGCTAAACGAATGCAATCCGCAAATCAAAGTGCTAGTAAGAGATGATAAAATGTTTATCAATAAAAATGCTGGAGCCCTACGCTTGGTTTACTACACAACAATGCTACCGATGGAGTTAAAATTCTAAATGACATATACAATGCAGATTTAACTCAACAGCTGGGTACTCTTGTTGTGACAGAGGAGACTTCAAATGCAAGCTTTGCCAACTTAAAAAAACAAGTTCTTAATGCGCCCCCTAGCTGTCAGGAGGATAAAAGAAGTTTAGCAGATCCACCAACCTGCAGCCATCTTTCTAGAGCATAGGGTAAAGGCGCCGCCGTCTGCAAAAATATTATGAAAACCATTGAATTTAAAAAACTTAAAATAATTAGTTATAATGTATCAGGCCTAAGCAATAAATCTTTATTTAGTAATTTTTTTAATTTAATCAATGAATATGATTTCGTGTTTTTATACGAAACATTTATAGTAGAAGATGAATGTTATCTTTATAATAATAGTTTTAAAAACTTCGCGTTTATTTGGATTCCGGCAACAAAACAAAATACGAGAGGAAGAGCCAGTGGAGGATGCTACTTCGGGTACAATAAATCGCTTACAAATATAGCGTGTGAGTTCAAATTTTACGACGAAATCCATTTTCTTAAAATAAAAGTAGGAGCAATGAAATTGATTATAATTCCCTCGTATATAAATTGTAACCACTGGGAGCGTGATTTCAATGCACTCAATAGTTTTATTGAACACAATAATAGCGATGAAGTTATGATTATTGGAGATCTAAATGCGAAAATAGGTAATAATGAAGGAAGAGAAAACAGATTTGCGGGAAAAAATAGAAATTCAAAAGATACTACAGTCAATGCAAGAGGAATCAAAATGATGAGCCTTTGTGATGCTTTTGGATTTAGAATATTAAATGGAGTTTCTGACTCAGATAAATGTGGAGAGTATACTTTCGTAGGTCAACAAGGATGTTCAGTCGTCGATTACTGTCTAATAAAGGGAAACTGGATTCCTTTAATTTCAGATTTTAAGGTCATAAGTGTCCCATATTCCGACCACTTGCCAATAGTAGTTGAATTTGGAATTAACTGCCAACCCCAAGAAGATACAACAGTTTTAAAGCTCCCCCCAAAACTAACATGGAAAGAACCTTCAGCGAAATGTTTCATCCGATAGTCAACTTACGATAGGAGACATTGAAGACGTTATTAAACAATCATACACTGAAATCAAAAAATGCCATGGAAAAATAATTAAACAAAAAAACCAATGGTACGACGCGGAGTGCGAAAAAGCACGTCAAAAATCCTTTGGATGGCTCAAAGTTTTCAGACAATACAGCACCAACTACTTTAAAAAAATTTATATAGAAGCGAATGCCGTATTCAAAAAAACATGCAAGGCAAAAAAATCAAAATTTTATGAAAACGAGGCTTTAAAACTAGCTCACTGCAAAGACTCTAAACAGTTTTGGATGGCAGTAAACCAATTAAACGGCATAAAACTAAAAATAAGTACCAAATTAAATATAGATGTACTTCATGATCACTTCAAATCACTTTTGAATCCGCAAAGCCTAACAGTTCCTATACAATACGCGAAACCTGCCTACTATAATGATATATTAGATAGAGTTATAACTCATGGTGAAGTAAATAACGTATTGAAGAAACTGAAAGTCGGAAAGGCACCTGGCGCTGATAGAATACCACTGGAGTTTCTAAAATATGGAACGGAAATACTTACCTCCAAAGTAACTGCTGCTTTTAATATAATTTTGAATACCGGAGAACTACCAGAGCAGTTCAAGCAATCTGTCATTTTCCCCATACATAAGAAGGGTAACATTGAAGATCCAGCTAATTATCGAGGGATTTCCTTCCTTAACGCATCCTATAAGGTGTTCACAATAATACTGAATGAACGATTGACAAATTGGATAAATAGCAACAAGTTGCTGGGGGAATTCCAAGCTGGATTTCGAAGTGGGTACTCAACCATCGATAATCTTTTTGTACTGCAAACCATCGCATCAACATTTATTGAACAAAAAAAGAAGTTGTACGTATTTTTTGTCGACTTCAAATCAGCATTTGATACGGTTGAACGCAGAGCATTATTCTTCAAGCTATACAACATTGGGATGTCGCAAAAATTTGGAAATATACTTGAAAATATCTATGATGGCAATATAGCAGCGGTTTAGAACGGTTCTGAAAAGTCTGTGTGGTTTGAATCAAAGATGGGAGTCAAACAAGGATGTACTCTAAGTCCAAATCTTTTCGCTTTGTTCATAGACGACCTGATTGAGTTTTTGCCTGGTGGCATAGAAATCGCGGGGATTCGCATTAAAGCCCTTCTATTTGCTGATGACGTGATACTGTTTGCACAATCACCCGAAACCCTACAGCTGATGATTAATCGACTGGAAGTGTACTGCAGATTATGGAATCTGAGGGTGAATCTGAGCAAATCGAAAGTTATTATATTTCGCAAAGGTTCGGGTAGAACGGCAAGGAACGAAAAATGGCATTTCGACAGAGAGCCAATTGAAATCGTTAAAGCTTACAAGTACCTGGGAATGACCATAACTAGTAACCTTAATATAGAAACTCACCTCAAGGACAAACTGGTCAAAGCCAAAAGTGCAATATCTGCAACATGGAAAAGATGTTTCTCAAACAAATTGATAACTCATAGTGTGAAGTATAAGGTCTTTGTAGCGGTGGCAGAATCTATTATGATGTACGCAGCACAGGTTTGGGGAGGTGAAATGTATGAAACGGTCGAAAAACTTCAGAGGTTCTTCATTAAAAAATGTTTTCGTCTACCAAAAAACACCCCGAACTACATGGTCATAATCGAGACAGGACTGTCACCACTTTTTATTAAAACACTAAAGTGTCATGTTGAGTATATCACAAAAGTACTGAATATGCATAACGAAAGGCTTCCTAAAATTCTAGCATTGCAAACAATTGGAAAGAAAAACCTGTGGTATAGAAAGCTTGAAGAACAAGCTACATACTGTGGAACCAACATGCGAATACTGGAAGAAAATGGAAGATATTGTAAAGATGACCTATTAGATCTTGTTTCCAAAGTAGATGAGCAACTTAGAATTGACTCGGTAAATCAGGCTAAATCTTCGGTGCATAGATCTATATACAACCATCTTAATCACAATCTATGCGAACGTAACTACTTCCACAACGAAAATAAGCAGGAGGTTATCTCGTCGATTTTCAAAATGAGAGGAGAGCTGATAAGTCTTCACTACATACCACATCGAGAGGATCTTCCTGTTTTCTGTAGCTTATGTAACTTGAGGAAAAGAGAAGACGTTATCCATTTCATAGGGAAGTGCCCAATTTTATGTGAAATACGGAGAAATGCATTAGGCAGCAAATTTAAATCAGAGGAAGAAGTACTCGCCCTTCTCAACTGCGAAGGAAACATCTACCAACTTTTCAATTATTTTCAAACAGCGATGTCTTATCGCAACCAAATTATAAACGAAGCTTTTTAAAGAAAGCAGTTTTTATTCTTAAAAATCAAAAAATTATTACTTGCTTTTAAAAAACAAACTTCAATTGCTTTGTATTGTACATGTAGTTTATTATTATTTTTAAATTGATGTCAATCGGGCAGACGGCAAAGCCAAGCTCATACGATTTAATGCAATTACAATATTTTCTTGTAAACAATGTTATATACACTTTTGAAATAATAAATCAATCTATCTATCTATCTATCTATCTATCTATCTACTTACGCTTACGCTTTCATTTATTTAGCTGGGCTTTGCTTAGGACATTGTGTAGTAAAACGCTCTTGCATTCTAGATTGTATTGTATTTGTGCTTGTATTTGTAATTTGTATAGATATTATTAAAAATTGTATGAAATTGTGCAGCGCAGATGTTGCAAGCTAAAATGTTTCAAGGGAGACTTGTTCTATGAGAGGTTTATGTTGTGTGTCTGCAGGAAAATATAATTGAGAACAATATGGGGGTAGGTTAGGTAGGTATCTATTTTTTTTTTAATTATTTCAATGCTCTTTGTAGAGAATTTGGGTTTGGTATCGCATATTGTAACGCTGAGGCAGATAGGAAGATGGGAGTTTTGTGTTGTGTGAAGGAAAATATGATTTGAAAATAGGTAGGTAGGTAGGTAGGTGGGTAGGTGGGTAGTTTTTTGTATTTATAGTATTGATTATTGTATGAAATCATTATCATTATTTCAACATTGCCATTTGTT
Organism: Melangyna quadrimaculata; assembly: GCA_949320155.1. NCBI lineage: Eukaryota > Metazoa > Arthropoda > Insecta > Diptera > Syrphidae > Melangyna > Melangyna quadrimaculata. The sequence goes on from OX439483.1 coordinate 381,218,280, forward strand.
ACTTTTTGAAAATAAAAAGTACATCATACAATTTATTCATTTAAATTCTTGGTTAAGCGGCGATAAACCTGCTAACTGAGAGGAATCGCCACTGCTGTTAGGGTGGTCGGTAAAACAAAAATCTTGCGTGGGCCTAAATCAGTTCAATGTTAAAAAAAATAATTATTTTATATGTTCAGATTTTTATTTTTTTTCTCCCTAAAAGCATTGTTTGCTGGTAAATATTTATAATGCTATTTTTAATTCTAAAATTTGGTTATTTGCATAAGACGCTATCGCATGTAGGTTAAGATTATCAGACAAGGGATTCTAGTTTGCCCTATTTAAACGAAATAGAAAAAAAAAACCAACGGTAAAATTAAAAACAATGTGTGGCATCTTATTTAAAATAAAAATTGTTTTTTAAATCAAATTGTTCAAAAAAACAGTTTCTGAAAAAAATAATTTTTAAACTCAAAATTTTGGAATTTTGGGATCCAATTTAAAAAATGTTATTACGACACTATGTGAAAATCTTACGTCATTAGGTATAAATTTTGATTCTTATATAAAAAGCTTTTATTTATTTTTAAACGAATTTAAACCCAAAAAAATTAAACTGATTTATGTACCTATTAAATTTCGAAAATTATTTTTTATTACAGAAACGAAAATATAGACCCTTTTTTATCTTTTTTGTCAGACTTTAAGCGAAACACTATCAGACTTATTTTAAAACGCAGCATAGAGCCTACATAAAGTTATGTACTCCTTATAATGCCCCTAAATGCAAAAATTCTATTTATAAAACGTATGCAACGTTGCACAGAGCCATAATAAGCTAAACGCGTTTAGAGGTTGAATAGAGCCTACATAAGGAAATTAAAGTGACGAAATGTCATTTTGAATTTTGTCCATAATTGAAATTTAAGGAAAATAAAAAATGCATGTAACAAACAAAGAAAAAATACATTCTTGGTTCATTAAAATTATTTTGCATATAAAAGCTGTTTTTATTATCTGAAACAAGACTTAATTCTGAAGTCAATGATTTCAAACTTTTACTTTAGCTGGTTTTGAAATAGAGGTAGGTACAGTACAATACGAATCGATTCACACTCAGTCATTCCATTTATTGCAAGAAGAATTTCACAGAATGAACCTGTTAGACTTTCTCAGCAACATCAAACATTATGGTCCCGGAATTTGTACACGTTCTATATAGGGGAAGTATTTGAAGGAAGATGAAAGCATTTAGAAATGGAATCAATTCTGTTTAAGTGGAGTCGGAGTGTATTAATTTATTGTGTTCTATATCAACTATAACGGGTAGCCTTTTATGTTGTATCAAGTTTTCTCGTAAAAGGCCTTATATATTTTGATACTACTTCGTACATGAAATCTCTATAGAGGAGTTTAATAATACTGAACATATACCAAGTTTTTATTAAAAACAATTAAATAACTGAAATAATGTTTTGAGGTTTTTTGATCAAACAAAAAAATATCTCGTCAAAGACTTCTAAGCTTAATTGAAAATAATGCATGTTAAATTTGCAAAAAATATTTTTTTTAATAATCAAATGAAATTTTTTTTTTTTTTTTCTAATTTTTTCGGCATTCTCTTAATTTTTTTCTTTTAACTTGTTTAACTACCTCAAAAATCTTTCCTAAATTAGAAATACAAGTAGTTTTTTTGTTAAGAAACTTGGCTTTTGCGAGAAAGTCGGAAATACAAAAATGATGGTTCTATGGCAGGTACCTCCTGTTCCGCAATCAAACCCATTGACAAAACTATCTTTATTTAAAGAAAAATATAAAAGAAGGTATTTCTGGCTTCACAAATAGTTATAAGATGGCATTGAAAGGGTTACCGGTGTTTTTTAATCATTTTTTCTGTTTTAAGTCAATTTTTAGTAAATTGAACCTCCAGCCTAAACGAGGGCAAATAGACCCCCTCCCATACGAGTTTTTCTTGTCTTGGCTCAACTTACACGATCTATCCTTTTGTCACACCTTCGGTAAACCATCCGGTATAAGCCCCTAGATTTTCTTGGTCCTGGCTGGCCGTAAAAAGCCATTCGTGGTTTATTAAACAATTGCACTAACATTGACATTTTGTCCCAATTGCATTTTTTTTGTTAAATAAGCTAAGTTTGTAGATTAAATTGTTGTTGCATTTGACATGTTTATTGTTCAGCCCCAACCCCATTTTTTCAATTATCTCTTAAAGCTTTAGCCCCAACTTCGGACTTTGACAGTCAGACTTTGACAGGAGTAAAGCCTCAAACAGTCTCTAAAATAAGTTAAGTTTTAAGGGAATTGTTTGTTTAACCACGACCATATTTTTTGCCCAATTCCTGACAGGCTTTAGCCACGAGCTGAGTTTTTCGTCCCAATTTTCTGGGCTCTGTTTTAAGAGGATAATTGTCCTTGTATTAAACATGTTCATTATTCGTAGCCCTGAGCTTGTTTTTCTCCAATTCCCTTAAGGTTTTTAGTCTCAACCAAATATTTTTGGGGCTTAGAAAATAAAAATTTAGCACCGCAATCTCGTTATTTAGTCTGATTCCCATCAAAGGAGAATTCCCAAAAATATATGGACGAAAAACCCAGAGTCGATTAAGAAAAGTCATACATGGTTTGAAAGGACATTAATTGTCGATAACAAATATGGAATCATTTTCTTAAAAAGTTATCCCCGGGACTGAATATGACAATTTAAAATTTTTAAAAACCAAGTGTTTCTTCATGTAAAAAAAAAAATAAAAAGTGACACAACTTCATATTAATGTTGATTTTCATGTTATTAAATAGGACAGAATACAAAAGAGAGCTTTAAAAATGATAGGTGAAATATCTATAACAGAAACAATTACATCTCTCGAACACCGCCGTAATGTTTCGTGTTTTTCTCTATTTTATCGCTATTATTATAATCAGTGTTCTAGTGAAATAGCCAGTTGCATTCCTCCCCTTAAAAAATTCAACCGTAATACTCGCGCTTCTAGGAATGCCCATCAGTTTACCCTTGAGTCAAACTTCGGACGTACTGTAATGTACAGAGATTCTTTCTTCAATCGCACCACACGAATGTTGAATGCTTTACCCGACTCTCGACTTTCCCCTCTCATTTCGCAAACGCAAACGTTCAAAACCAATGTGCATCGGTATCTCCTTCTTAATCCTCTCCTATTTACCTTATCGCTCGAGTTATGTATATGACACATTCCTCTCCATCAATGCTAGATATCCGGTTAGCAGATACCTTTCAATCGTTGCATGTGAATATTCTCTAAGCAATTGTATGTTCCCATACAAAATGCTGCAGTATGCACATTCCTTCACGAAGCTGATTGTAACATGAATCTGAATTAAATGCAACATATTCATAGACAGAGTCTTTTGGAAGATCTCTATAGTTATTAAGTTGAGTTGATTCTATACCACGGTCGTGTAAAGACGTGTTAAATAAATAATTTCCCTAAATAAAATTTCTGTATCTAAATCACGTTATCTTGTATTTTTCTTGTCGTATATATATTTTTTTTAAAAACTCTGTTCGTTCAACAAATAATATAAATCTCATGCTGTGTTAAAAACATTTTAAGGGTAGAAAAAAAAAAAAAAAAAATAGGTTAACCACAAGTCACTAAAATCAGCACCCACAAGATGATTCTGTCTTTGGGTTATCACCCATACCGTTACTCAACAGGTTCGAAAAAAAATGTAGTAACCTACCTAAGCATTAAGCGTGCCGGACAACAGTTTGGGGAAATAGTATGTGCATAAGAATTAAGAACAAGTTATAAATCATTGGCATACTGTTATACTAATGAATAATTAAGACCTGCCTTTTCCTGACTATGTAACATTAAAACTCCGAAATGATAACAAAAACATGAAAACTAAGAATTTTTCAATGGAATTTGTTAATTGATTTCTTGGATTAGAGTACTTTTAATATATTGGCGAGACTAGTAAGATACCAGTTAACACATTTTCGCATTAAACGAATGCAACATCGAGGGCACATGTATTTCCTCCTATAGCTTCCTATACCATTGCTACCTAAGATACCAAAAAAAATATAGCGTTTTTTTTGAAACCTTGTATTTTTCAGCCTTATGAAAATCAGTTTTTTCGAAAAATTGTTTTTTGTCTTAATAGAAACTTTGTTTTACGAAACTTTTGCGGATTACCATATGTCGACTGGATATGTAGGTATGTTTTTTAATCAATACCTTTTCTCTTCTTTACTGCCCTCACCAATGTTGAATACATGAAAAAACACCTTGCTATTAAAAAATAAATAAATTGTCATAGCCAGTTCCGGGGATAACTTTTAAGGAAAATAATTTTATATTTGATATCTACAGTCAATGCCCTTTCAACCCATATATGTTTTTTTCTTATCGACTCTGGTTTTTTTTTGGCACTCTCCTTTAAAAGCTTAGCAATATTTGAGACGAATATAAAACTCTACACGTTTAAATGTTGCTTTCTTTATTTAAATTACCCAGCGGGAAAAATTCATTGACGAAAAATCAGATTTTCCCTTGAGGAATGGCAACTGCACCGTCCACTGAAAGCACATGCTGAAAATCTGATGAAAATTCACCAACGAAATCACTTCTTCGTTGGAAGTTATTTATTCACTGACCCAGGTGATGAAAAACATGGTGGTTGCATAATCTGTGAATTCACTACATAAATGTATGTGGTTTATTCATTAGTTCAATATTTTCGATGAAAATGGTGATGAAAATTCAATTATCAAATCACAAGATTAATGGTAGTTGTTTATTCAGCAATTAGTTAATTAAAATGTGAAGAAAATTAAATAAATAGTGAATTCATTAACTCTGTTGTCTTGTGAATTGTGATTGGTTAATTAAAATATAGAATTAAAACTTAAAATAAAGTGAAATCACTTTCACTAGGTCAGTGGTTGTTGGTTAATCACCACTTCACTTATGCGAAGTGGTGATTAACCAACAACCTGAAATACTTCGAGACAATCCGAGATTGCCTCATTTTCATAGAAATTCACAAGTCCTGTTATAATATTTACTGTCAGTAGACAATGAGAACACAGAGAACACAAACAAATCCACTGCTATCAAAACACACAATGGCGGTGCACACTTTACAAAGCATATGAGTGGACATAGACGATGAACTGATGAACTTGTACATGACTTTTCAACAGTTTTTCATCGCATAATTTTCCCTATCAAAACCAATTTTTAATTCAACGAAAGAAAGAGTTGTTTTCTAAACACAAAGGAGAAAGTGGGTTCAAATCTATAAACTAAGGAAACCTGGCATGACTCTTCACTTACTAAATCATTACATGTCGTTGCCTTTTATTATCTGGCTAGTGAATTGATTGCTGAATTCAGCTATACAATTCATTGGGGACGACTTTTCCCGCGGCGCTGGGTAGTTTCAGGAATCGGTTGTTGGGGGGGGACTTTAGCCACTATAGCCACCCCCTGGATCCACCACTGGAAAACCGTTAGTAACATTTTATTAATTAACGCTTAACTCTTCTAAATTTCATAAATAATAAATGCCACAATTAGTTGTTCTTATTGTTATCAATATTTTTCCTTCAAAATGTCCGCTTCAAATTTTAAAGGCTCGTGTGACTGGCTTTTTTTAAAGCAAGTTTAACGCACATCTTTGGTCTAATAAAAGTTATGAGCGATCTAATCAAAGAACTCAAATTAAAATTTTGTATATTCAGCCCTATTCTATAATGCTTCCATTGTTACTTTTGATTCATATGCATAATGCATTCTAATGGCCTTGAATTACTTTAATTGTTTCGTTAACCAACTTCACCATTATTCATATATGAAAAAATAAAATTTAATTTTCTTATAATCAATTTCTACACATTTTGGAACAATTTTTTCCCTCCAACAACGCGATAGGTAGTAGCATTGAATTTATACTCAATGGTAGAAGAAAAAGTTTACACGACCGTTTAGCAAAATAGAGCTTAACTTTTTTTTCAATTCCAATTCGAAATTCAAAATATTGAAATGTAACAATTTGTGTTAAGCATACAATTAAGTCCTACACAAACATTATAATTAACTTAAACATATCCTAATTATAGGCTCTGAATATTTATTTTCAACATTATTAAAACTGTTTAAAGAAAGGCAAACATTGTTGGGTTAAAAAATATCCTGCAAACTAAAATCAACATTATACGATCCATAATCTCCAATTCTCTTGAAGTTATACTTTGTATTTAATTTTCCTAGAAAAAAAAACATTTCATGAACACAAAACATACTTGCACAACCACTAATCCACCAGGTATAAACTCAAAATCATTGCCCTGTACAATTTTCCATGTCAGTGAGATGTAAGTTAAACCCTTTCTTTTTAAATTAACAGACTTGTAGAAAAGTATTAGGCCACCTGTAAATTATCTATTTGTTTATTATTTTTATAATTCATAATTTTAGAATCTACGATGATATTTTAAAATTTAACTCCACGATTAAAGTCGAACCTACTGCATGTAATAATTTAAGCAACAAAGACGCGTTTTCCTTAATAGTGTTTAGCGAGCTGAAAAAATATGGAATTCTTACTTAAAAAAGAAAAAACTATTTAATTTTATATTAAATGTTACCGTTATTAACTTCTCATTATTTGTATTGTAATTTGAGTAATTCTTTAGGAAATTTACCATCCTATCTAAACCGGGGGAAATAGACCCCCTTAAATACCATATACTCCTTATCTGGACCCAACATACATACTAGCGTTTTGTCCTGTATATGCAGATGCACGGTATACATAATAACGCTCAAGATCTCTTCTTAATTATTTTATTTAATCTTACACAATTCTACATACTAAGTTTATCTTAGTTTTAATAGGAGTTCGAATACTTTGGTTCCAGACTTTACGTTCATGAAACTAACATGGAGAAGAATATAAAGAATAACCAAATGGCAAAAACTAAAAATGATTTATTGACCAATTTGGAATTAATAATTGTGATTGGAAGTGATTAAAAATAATCTTTCCGTCGGCTTTTTTTGGTCACTGTAGTTTTTGCAATGAAACAAATAAGTTACATTAGCTTTCCCGACGTTTCGGCAGGGGTTGCTGCCTTCTTCAGGGGAACTTTATTTGGACAACAAGAAAAAATATATTGTTTACATTATAATAACAATAATTGAAACAATACAAAATACACTCACTTTAATAAAACTGTGTTTAAATTTAAACTGACATTTAAAATTATTGTATCTAATAATTGTAATATTATTTACAAAAGTAAAGAAATAACCACTTCATACGAAGTTTAGTCTATGGAATTTAAACAAGGAGTAAAGAAACTGAAAGAATACTGTGTTATGATGAGACAAGAGAACAATAGATGGCAGAGATGTTTTGGGTGTCTTGTTTTCTGTTCATGTTGTTGTTGTTGTTGATGATGTATAATGTTTCTAGGGTGTATCGTTTCGAAACATGTTTCTCTGTCTGTAGGACTTTGACACCTTCAAAATCTGGAGAGTGGCCATTTTCGATACTGTGGCTCGCCAGGGCTGTCTTTCCAGGATTGTTTGATTTGATATCCGATTTATGATTAGAAATTCGCTGTTTAAGAAATTGTTTTGTAGTTCCGATGTAACACTGGTTGCATGGTTCATTAGGTTTACCCTTACAATTTATTTTGTAAATGACATCAGTAACTTTATCCTTATCCGCTTTCGTTTTAAGTTTAGTGAAAAGGTGACTCAGAGTTTTATTTGATTTGAAGGCCAGGCGAACATCTGTTAGTTTTTGGTTTATCACTTCTTTAAAATTCTCAGTCAGTCTTGGGATGGCAAAAACAATCACAGATTCAGGGAAACTACACATAAAAATCGATATTGCATTCAGTAGATACAACATCATCTAGTGGGTTGATATGGAAATATTGATTGATATATGTGAGCTCGAGAACCTTACAGGCTATGTGAATTGTGTGTAAAATCCAATTTCCTGTTTCCTCAGATTTTATTCCAAAGGGATTATTAGCTCTACATCTACATTGTTCAGGTTCACCCACTATACTCACTCATATTATGTTCATGCTCGTACTTATGGCAAAAGAATTATTTGTATTTTGTCTGCATTTTTATGAAGAGAAAATACTTCAGAAATTTTTTGAGTTTTACAAAAAGAATTGAAAGTAGAAGATGTTGTTATAGAAATGAACATACTTGCTTAGGAGCACCTATTCAGTTTCCATTGTTTTTTCAATTATATTACATTCGTGTGAATTTGCATTACAGAATTTTTATAACTGATATTGATATATTGGGAATAGAAATGAAATGAGATTTGTAACGATTTCATACTTGATAAACAATTTCCACCACTCAAGGTAAAAAAAATAGGTTCTGTAGATGTTAGGGCATGGAAGTTTTGTCGAGAAAAGAAGGTATAGGGTAGACATTCTTGCATGCTTCACTTAGTCTTTCGATCTGTGGGGATTGATATTTTTTTAGGTATCTATCTGGACTATCGTTCTTTGAATCATTATGTAGGTAGGTACTTGGTTTGAAGTTTAATTTAGTGAGAACAAACAAAGAAATTTCAAATTAAAATAAAATGAGAATGTTAGCGTTAGAAAAACGTTGAAGTAAATTTTTAAGGTGCGAAGCAGGGACTGTTGTTTTGAGGTAGTTGTTTTGTTTTCTGGTAGTTGATATATGAAATTTGTAGCTCTAAACCACGTTTCTGGTAGTTGTTATTTAACACTTTACCCTTTATTTCGACAAGTTCAACAAAAACTACTTATTCGAATGTCAATATTTAATCACTGTGTTGTACGAGTACGATCGAATATTTGCGACCTATTTTAATTTTGAATGATTTATTACTATTCATTTGTTAAGATCATCTAAGTACAGAAAAGATGTTCAACCTTTATCTGATCTCAAGAAACGGCTATAACTTATTGCCTGTTATCCGCACAGAATAAGCGTACTTGGTTGTGTTGCCTCAACGACTTCACATGCAATTTCAATTGAAAGTCAAACAAAAACCTACATTTTTGAAAGCATCTTAAGCAATCAAATCAAACAAATTTCTACATCAATCTTTTGACACCAAACGTGAGGAATTTGTAGAAAAAGTTAAAATTTTATTTACAAAAATATGCATTTGGCATCACATTTAAGCGGAAAACAGAAAGCTACTTTTGTGTTAGCGTTGTGTGCGTTACGTTAGAATAGCTTTGATTGTACTTTGACTGACATCTATAAGTTAGTTGCACTAGTGTAAGTTAATACACGCATACAGATGCAACATAGATACTGATTCAAGTTGAAAATATTTCAACTTTTGCAACTGCTTTTGTCACGTTACGGATATGTTACGTTTGTTAAATTGAAGGTTGAGCGACAAAGCTGTATTGTGATAGGTTTTCAGCGATTCCTGTGGTTCAACTTTAGACGTCACTCAACGCTAACACAAAAGTAGCTTCGTGTTTTCCGCTTTAGCTGAATTTTTTAATTCATATTTGGCGCTTTTTATTGGAAAGTATTTTAGCTAGTGAAGTTAAATTACCCACGGTAAGATCAACAAAATTAAGAAAGTGTCCTACAGTTGAAAAACAAAATTAAACAGGGTAAAGTCTGGTGGTAGTAGCCCGTAGCGTAATGGTTAGTGCGTTCGACTGTCACGCTGGAGGTCTGGGATCGCTTCCCAGCATCGTCCACCTAAAAACTAAAAAGATTTTTTTCAGGGCTACTGCCTCTTGCGAGGAATTGACAAATCCTCCAAGAGTATCACTTGTCACGAATAAGTGCTTCTCGTCTAGCCGTTCGGATTCGGCATAAAATTGTAGGTCCCTTCTATTCCTGTCGAAAGGCGCACACAGGAATGGTTGCGAGTTGTTAGTCACTAGGCCCTGGTTCTTCATGAGCCATTGTGCCACCTGATTTTTTTTTTTTTAAGTCTGGTGATATGGCGTATATTTCTGATATTTTTTTTTTAAACAGAGACGTGGATGTAATTTTCAAAATCACGCTGCTTCCTTCTTAATTCTGTTTGTCTTGAGTATGTGTTGTGCGCCACTTAATGCTGAAATCTTAAATATTGATTTGGGTGACGTTATATTTTTCACTTAACCCAAAAATTGAAAAATAAATAAATACTGCGATTTATTAATTGGCATCTCTCGGTGTCTCCGGAAGTTTTTGTTACTCTATTTAAATTTTCTGACTTCAACAAGTGCAGCCGTTTGGGATGGGGTGCAGCTGGTGTGCCCTTAGGGATGCATTCTCAGTTCAATTTTATTTGCTTTGTTTATTGAGAGAGATTAAGCCCCCCCCAGAGCCGATTCCTAACATTAATTGAAATATAGAAAGCAATACATTACAATGTAGAGTTTTATATTCGTGTCAAATAATGTAAAGGTGTTAAATTCAATGGGAATCAGACAAAATAACGAGATTGAGAATGAACAATTTACATTTATGTAATTTCTAAACCCTAAAAGAAGTTGGTTGGGGCTAAAGTCTTTAGGGAATTGGAGAAAAGTCCATACGCTCCACGTGCCCCAGCCATCTCAGCCGCTGTATTTTCAGCTTTTTGACCAGGTCAACGTCGCTGTATAGCCCGTATAGCTCGTCGTTGAATCTTCTCCTCCATACTCCTTCAAAACACACCGCACCGAAAATCACACGAAGAATCTTCATCTCAAAGCACCCTAGCAGATTTTTACCCGAATCTTTCAGTGTCCATGCTTCTGACCCATAAAGCAGGACCGGGATGATTAGGGTTTTGTATAAAGTCTCCTTGGTTCTCTGAGAGAGGGCCTTACTACTTAAATGCCTTCTTAGACCGAAGAAACAGCGGTTGGCAAGAGTAATTCTTCGCTTGATCTCTGCACTGATGTCATTCTGCGATGTAATAGTGGAGCCCAGGTAGACAAAGTCCTTGACAACTTCGAAGTTATATCTGTCCATCGTGATATTTTGCCCGAGTCGACGATGTTGAGATTCCTCTCTCGATGACAGCATATACTTCGTCTTGTCCTCATTAACCGCCAATCCCATTCTAGCCGCCTCCGATTCAATGCTCGCAAATGCCCCTGCCACAGCTCGCTTCGTTCTGCCAAAAATGTCTATGTCATCCGCATATGCAAGCAATTGAACGGACTTTTGATAGATTGTACCGCTGGTGTTGACATGTGCGTTGCGTACAATGGCTTCAAGAACGATGTTGAATAGGTTGCATGATAACTCGTCGCCTTGCCTCAATCCTTTCTCAACATCAAAGGAATCGGTGGTGTTCTTACCAATTTTGACGGAGCAGCGAGATTTCTCCATCGTCATCCTGCACAGGCGGACGAGTTTGGCAGGGATGCCCAGACTCGACATGGCTCTGTATAATTCGTCCCTTTTCACGCTATCATACGCGACTTTAAAATCGATAAAAAGGTGGTGTGTATCGATCTGGAATTCACGGGATTTTTCTAAAATCTGTCGGAGTGTGAACATTTGATCGACGGTTGACTTGCCAGGCTTAAAACCACACTGATAGGGGCCGATCAGATCGTTGACAAAAGGTTTTAAGCGGTCACACAGGATAGCCGACAAGATTTTATAAGCGACGTTTAGGAGACTAATTCTTCTGTACTTGGTAAATTTCAGAACATCTCCCTTTTTATGGATGGGGCACACTATCGTTCCATTCATCGGGCATACTTTCATCCGACCAAATTTTGCAGATGAGCTGGTGTATGCTCCTAGCCAATTCATCTCCCGCTGATTTAAATAGTTCGGCTTGTAAGCCATCCGCACCAGCAGCCTTGTATGACTTAAGTTTGGATATCGCCAGCCGCATTTCGGTTAGGTCGGGTGGACGGAACTCTTGGCCATCATCGTCGAAGTTGAATGGAGCGTTCTGCCTATTAGCGGCATCTTGGCTGTCTTCACCATTAAGCAGTCAAGAGAAGTGTTCTTTCCAGATCCTCAGCACTGACTGTGTGTCTACTACCATATTCCCACTCTCATCTCGGCAGGCTTCCGTTCTAGCCTTGAATCCTTGGGTGGATGGCTTCACCCTCTGATAAAATTTTCGAACATCTCCTCTACCGCTACAACCCTCAATAGACTCTACCGCCCGGTTCTCGTGCTCTCTCTTTTTCCTCCTGAGAAGTCAGCGCTCCTCTTTTCGTTTCAGCCCGTAGAGCTCCCGGGCTACTCTCTCAGCAGCTCGTGTTCGACAGACAGTTTTTTTTATTCATTTCCATTTGTCAACGAAAGAAAATGGCGTTTAAATAGTCTGGTTCAACACGTATTCTCCGAAAAAAAAAAAAATTGTTGACAAACTTATGTTTTCAAGAAGATTTAAATGAGATTTATTTGAAATCTTCATTTGAGGAGATTACAATTTGTATGATAAATCTTCAAGATTTCAAGGAGATTTGTGATAATCTCCCTAAGTCTCGGTTTATAGGGCCTGTCAAAGTCAATTAACATGTCAAATGCAACAACAGTTTACCTAAAAGCTAATAGTCTAAGACCCCACAGCAATTTTTGGGAGTAGATTAAAAACCAAAATATGAGTATGAGGGTTTGTAGGTGCATAATATCGTGGTTTCGAAAACAATCGTCTGGCAGGTTTCTTTTTCAGCCTTTGGCGGGGGTGGGGGTTTGAAAACAACGATTTTCCATTTTCTTTAAGTCAAAACGTCATAATCTTGGCAATCCGAGCAATAGAACTTAAGATATAAGGATTTTATCGATGATTATCGTCTTTCGTCTTTCTTGGAGAATTATAAAACACAAAAAATCAATAAAAGAAAGTCTCCAAAAAAAATCGATTATCGTTTGCTTAACTGGCTGAACACAATAGAGAGCCGCAACAAGAACTGCAGCTGTAAGTAGAAAAAATATCGTACGCTCTATTTTATATGTGCCCACAATGCAGCAGTACAGCTTGGATCATTTTTGTTAATAAATTCCAAAATATATGCCTCTTATTTATTGCTAAATAATTGTTTCACATTCATTCACTGTTTTTATATAGTTAGGGCGTTAAGGGAGCCAACCTTGCACTTAACCTTCCGAAGGCAAGGCTTTTTTACCTACGTGAACAGCAAGTGGGGTTGTCCATCACACCACCACATTTTATTGTAAATAAAACAATATTTTAATTGAAAATAAATTCTTATTTATTATGAGATCGAATGTTTACATTAAAAGGAAACTGAGAAAAGTCTTTTTTGAGATTTTTTAAAAATCTAAGTACATAATTTTTTACATTATATGCAGTTAAGGCAAATATCTCTGCGATGTTCAGAGCAATCGAGAACTTGGCATTTTCTTGGACACAGTGCACACCTTGCCTACTCCTGTAATTTCGCCGGGGGTTCATCTGCAGGAGGTCCTTCCGCCATATTAAGAATATCGTGTAAAGTGCATCGTAATTCTCGCGGCAAATTTGTAGTCAATCGGCGTTTTATATGGGACTCTGCCAGTTGTAATGCCAAATTCTTCAAATAATTACCTCGAAACTTGTTTATCGGGGCATTCGAGAGTTTAGCATCAACATAAAGCACCATCGAAAAGTCACAAAAATCAAAGTTAGCTCCAGAAATAAAAAGTAGGTACACGTAAACAGCAAAGGGGGTTACTGGTAACCCCACGTAAAATTTTAAAATTAAATAAAACAAAAATTATGGCTTAACTCGACGAACTAATACAAGCAACTCACTACCTACAATGTAATTAGAGAATAGATCGAACGAGGGAAAGAAACAATAACAGAAACAAAAGATATTACGGTTTTTCTCAAGTAGTGGGGTGATGGGTCACCTCGCTTGCCTTCGGAAGGTTAATTCTGACGGGAAGAGCTTTGGTGCACTAATAGTCCACACCTTAAATTTACTAATAATACATACCATTAAAACTTGGTAATGTTATGCTCGTTTCACTGAAAATTAAGTCGTCATTTTATAAAAAGGTTATAACTTTTTTCTAGGGAAATTATATTGAAATTATTTTGATTGCATAAGATTGGGCATTAAAAATTACCCTAAGGTCATGTGCCATATACGTAGATTATACCAAGACGAATATATAGTGGTTTGATATACTTCCACCTTCCCCTTATCCAATTTTGAAAGCGATTATTTAAAAAACTAATACATGGATAAAAATGGGCTTCGAATATGCTGTAAAGTATGAAATTCTACGTCGACGCTCATCTTAAAATTTTATGAATAATCATTTTATAACCATTATTTTCTGACAAATAAAAACCCTTATACGCCGAGGGTATTTTACTCCCCCGCGTACAAGGGTAAATTTTATAAATTTATTGGAGTGGTAATACCTCTGACAAAATAAATTGGAAAATCGCTGTTTTCAAACCCTCACCTCCGCCAAAGGCTGAAAAAGAAACCTGCCAGACGATTGTTTTCGATACCACGATATTATGCACCTACAAACCCTCATACTCATATTTTGGTTATCAATCCACTCCCAAAATTTGCTGTGGGCTCTTAGTCTATTAGCTTATTTAACAAAAAAAAAAATGCAGTTGGGACTAAATCCCGATTAATAATCGATCAATTAAAGTGTAATTGTTTAGTAAAACATGAATTGTTTCTTACGGCCAGCCAGTGGCTAGAGAATCTTGGGGCTTATATTTCCAAAGCAATTACGTACAATAACATACAAGGCAGCATGCTATTTTCCAGAGCAGCTTTGTCTTCAGTTTGACAAAGTCTTTAAGTTTTGACATTTTATTTTTCAATCGGCAAAATATTGTTTTCTGTGCTTTCCAGTGACAGTTAATATTTATAAGATCTCAAAGAATATTTATAAGATCTCTCTCAGACTACAAAAAATATGTATGGAGAGCTCTATTAGATGTGTTATAAATTTAAAAAAAATCAAACGTTTCCCACGTCCGAAATTTCAACCATCTATGCATTTTTGTATACCCCTATACCACAAAAACGTCCCTCGCGTTACAATTGAACAATTCATACAAAATTTTGATTTCAAAAAAGAAGAACCGAATTAAATTGAATTTATTTTTCTTGTAAATTTTAAAGCCTAGTACGCAGCTCAAGCGAAACGAAAAATGTCTGTGGTCTCTACATCAACATAGACGAAAAGGCTACGAAAAATATTTATGGAGAGCTTTATCAGATGTACATATGTATGTCAACAAAATAAAAAAAAAAAATATTGAAAGATATTTTAAATTATTCATACAAAAAACATTTTTCAATTTCTTTTCCTGTTCTGTTAATAAATTTAAAGAGCGGGATGGCTCATTATCTTCTTATTTCTTCTTTAGAAAATTGAATTTTAATCTAATTATGCATGTAGGGTAGAGGGGGGAGGTTTCGACACCCTAACAGTTAATGAATTTTAGTTAATTAACAAAATGCGATATACCTATACACCCAAATTTTGAACAAAAATCAAAAAGTTACTGCTCTTTTTTGAAAACTTATAAAACTTATAAAAAACAAAAAAAGGAAATTGTCGAATCCTCCCCCATCTAGCGAGCCTTCGTCAACATCTAGGGAGGCTTCGAATGAAAGCTTATTTACTATAATAATACATGATACAAAAATTATATTTAGCGAACATCATCGTTTGAAATATTCACCGAAAACATAAATTTTGCTTTGGCACGAGAAATTCCTGGAAGTTCCTATATCCTGCCTCAACACTAATGATTTGTCCTCAATCAAGGGTTCAACAAAGTATTGTGTCTTTCTCAGTCTCCGGAGAAACTTAACATCATATGCAGAAGCGTAAACTTCGGTTACTAACCCAATATAATAAAAATCAGCCTTGTCAGTGAATTTCACCAATACAAAGTCGTTTTTTTATGTTAAGATTAGTTCCAATTACAGATATGTCTGGGAACTCTGCTGATTCCACGGATATATTAAAGGACTTATCAGAATCTGCAAGACTGAAAGCTTCACTACCACTTGGAGAATTCGAATCCGTATTAGTTTTTTTTTTAATATTTGAAATCCTTGGCTTTTTTGTTTGACCATTAGGTGTTTTTTTACCTTGAGGCTTTTCATTTTTCTTTTTTTGAAACTCTTCAATTATTGTTTTTTCTGGCGAGTCAGTGTAGATCCTTGATTTGCCTTGGTTTTTTAACATGGCTTTCCTTTTCATCTTCGGAAGGGGTCGGATAATCTCTGGGGATAAAATGGCTGATTGTTGGTCAACTAAATTTGTTTCTTCTGAGGCAATGGGTGACGAAGGTTGTTTATCTAATGGTTGATTAATTGAATCAGGTTGTAAAGAGAATTCTTCAGGTGGATCATTGATGGAACTATCAGCTATGGTATCAGTTTGATAATAATCCGATTCTGGGAAAGTCAAATTGTTATAAGGAAATACACCAGTTGAAGAAAATGCTTTGGTAACATTTTCCGATTAGAATGCTCTCGTTATTGCACGGGTTATTAACAGTAAAATTGTTGAATGACGGTTTGCAGAATTTCTTAAAAGAACCAAAAACACACACATCCAATGTTTGCAATTTATGGGAAGTATGAGGAGGGAATGAAAGGAGACAGATATCATTATTACGGCAGAATAATATGCTATCTAGTCCACAATGCGAGGCATGGTTATCCATAAGAAGAATGATTGCGTCATCTTTAGAACAACGAACGTTTTTCTGTATATGAACGAGAACACTTGCAAATAGATCCGCATTCATCCACCCATTCTTGGCAAGGAGTGCTTGTGAGCCCGGAATGCATTCTTTAAGGAAATTGGGATTCATTCTTTTTCGTGGGAACACATAGACTGGGGGAATATGGTTTCCAGATGCATTTATAATTCCTACCATGGTAACTAAACTCCCACGCTCTGCAGAGGAGGCTTGGCAACTGTTCGTCTTCCTTTTTCAGCGATAACCTACAGGAAGTATGAAAAAATGTCTTCATCTAAATAAAACTGATTTATCAAAACGGCGCATTACAGCGTTAATTGGGCCATCGAGCAAGGATGCTTGTGACCGCCACCTCTACCTAAATAAAACTGAATAAAAAAACTTACTTTTGGGGAATCAAGCACAGTCCTTATTCCTGTCTCATGTATATTAAAGATGCGATCAGGGGTAAATGCATGTTTGGTTAAGACTGCTTTAAATTAAAAAAAAAAAAAAATTCAACAGATATTTTGGAGAATCCGAATATGAGAGCGATGCTTGTGTTTTCAGGCTTGCGAAGACTTATGTCCGGATTACGATGCATAAAGCATTTAAGCCAATCCTTTCCCGCTTGCTTTTCAATATCCCACTTTTCAGGTCGTTACAAATTATTACGCAGAACATACTCATATACAAACCTTCTTCCAAGGTCATATGAATGACCGTGATGTAAATTGGAACACTTTTTGAAATTATTTGCTAGTTCCTTTTCTTGTGCAGAGGTGAGAACTTGATTGGACGAGAACTTTGATTGGTATTCTTGTGGGGATCCTGAATTTTGTTGCTGTTTTTTGATTCGGGACAAATATTGTTGTTTTTTTAATTGCGTACTTTTTTGAAGCACTTGAAGGTGTTTCTGTTTTGTTCTTTATGTCCATTAGTGCTTTTCCCATCTTCTCTTCATCGATGATTTTCTCGGGATGTTTCTTTTTATAAAAGGCATTTTTCCTATTAATTAAGAAAGGATATTTAGCGCTTATTCCACATGGTGTGACTAAATAAGTTTTCCTACACTTAAATAAACTAAAAGTTAAATCATCCCATTCAAAAAAACAGCAAAGGGAGCATTCGACACTTTGTCGAAGCCTCGCTATTTGTTGGTGACGAACCCTCCCTCATGTACTTTTTAACTATTTTTGAACAAAAATCTTAAGATATTTCGATTTTGTATAAAAAACACTTATATATATAAAGAACTCATATACAACTTAACATTTATAGAAATACTAAATGAATTGACAAAATATTTATGAAAAAACACACAACTTACCAGATCAATTTAACAATTTTTTTTGCTAAACACTATTTTTGGCGACCGACTACTTCCACGATTTAATTTTTACTGCACATTTCTTTGCTGTTTTCTCAATAATTTGAGTAACGGTTTTTGCGTGAAACGAAAGAGATAAACTTTAAGGTAGCGACAAAACATGCATATGACGAAGCCTCCCATATGTCGAAGCCTCCCGCTTCTACCCTACATATAATTTGTGTCCATTTCGTTTCTAAAAAAAAAACAAAAGCTGTAACTTTTACCAGCAATAATGTTCCGGACAATAAATTCTGTGCGGAAAAAAGTATGGAGACTTGATTCTAGTAATCTACTACGATCTTCTATTTACGCTATCAACCTGCATACTGCTTAGCAAAACGAGAACAAAACTTTTCGTTTATGACTTCCTTGTGTCAATTTGTGTTTGAAAATTTTCGTTTCGCTTTAGCTGCGTACTTACCAACTATACTAAAGGTCTAAAGAAAATTTTAATAGTTTTTTACATGCCATATACGTAGTATAGGGCAAGTTTAGGATTCGTGCAAAAAAAAAAATTCAACATAATAATTTTCCCTAACATTACGATTATAAAGAACGCGAAAAAAGTGGGTCTCGCAATTCTGTCTGTCTGTCTGTACCTCGACCTGCAGGCTAAAAGGCTGAACAAATATTCTTCTTTCCCCTAGAGGGGGAATTGAAATTTTTTTTTAATTCAAAAAATTAACGGTACCGCTCTAACGATTTTTGAATTTTGTTTTCATAAATTCATATTTATTAAACAAATCAGATGGCATACTTTTTTTTGAACTCTATCTGTTTTAGCTATTAAAATAATTAATTTTTTATAATTCATAGTAATCATTAAAATTGTTTTTAAAACTTTTTTTAAATGATATCATAACGTTATGGAACCAATAAATATGCACAGTGCCTATTTCAAGCTACGTTAAAGTTGTTAGCTACGAGAGCAAGTTTTGTGCGATCCAGTCGTGCCTATTTTTTTTTTTATGAAGTTTCAAAATCTTGTACAATTTTTTAACGATTTTTATTAAGGCCTAACATATACAGTGACTTTGAAGGAAAAAAAATAATGGTGAGACAAATTTTCTTTTTCCGAACAATATTCGTGGTGAGTATAAAATTTTTGTATCAGGGTTTGTTTCATAGCTTGATACAAAAAATTTAAACGTCAAACTTTTTTTTTTGCGAAAAAATCTTTCCCATAAGAAATGCATGAAGTTTTTTTTTTTGCTGAGGAACTGTATACTTAGCATTAACCTAAAAATTATCCATTGCAATATTGATTTAGGCAAAGCCATTGAATTTAAATTGTTTTTTTTTGTTTGAGTTTTAGATAATTAAAAATAAAATTATAAAAATGAATAATGCTCTCTTTTTGAATTATTAAATTGATATTCTTACTAACGTTGAGTTCACAATATTTAGTGCACAAAACACCTACATTATATCCATAGGAAGTTTCAATTTGGCTTTCATAGTTTTTGCATTCGTATGGAAGAGGGTTCTTTATTCACACTGATATACTTACTCAGGCGGCGTAATTAAAGATTAAAATTCTTCATCAATGAAGCTAGGAATTTTAACCCGCCAAATTTGTGTAGGATAAAGGCCGTTAAAACCTATTTTCAATCAATAATAATTACGTTCTTGCCGGGTAACAACACGCACAATGCATACAGGAATGGTTAAGAGTTTTTGTTAGTCTCTAGGCTTATTGTTCTCTATGACCTGCCACGTCACAAAATGTAATTATTTTTTGTCAATAAAATTCAATGATCCCGATGGGTTTATTTAATTCCCATATGTATGCAAATTCAAAATTTTGATACAATAAATGAAAACCAAAAGTTTAGACCATTTTTTTTTTCAATATTGTGAAATGAAGTGCTAAATTGGATTTTTGTGGTTAATGCTTATTAATTCTTAATCGAACACAAAAAACCTTATGGTCTTATGTCTTTTTGTTTTTGAGAAAATTGAAAATTACTAAAAGTACTTTTTTATGAGATTTTTGTTCTTTTTTTTGTATTTGCCTACGGTGACCTCACTTTGAGGATTGAGGAAGTAAAGTACAGCAATTCATTTAGCGTTACCCAGAATGCACCACGAGGAGGTAGAATTGCATTGCATTCCGCGTCCCAGTCAGTCAATTTGTGTGTAAGTCAGGAAAGTCAGGTATATTAAAAAGGTATGTAACTCTTGTCAATGAAGTCATCGTCCGTGCTGGTGTTACTGTCGAGTTCATTGAGTTCGTCGTTGATGGTAAGGAGCCGAGGTTGTTTTGGCGGTTAAAAGAACTAGACAGAAACTTGAGAAATGTTTCAGCCGGGTCACTTTAATTGTTGTGATGGAGCCAATCCATTTAATTCAAATTTTAAAATAATGATATACAGTACCTAATATTGAAACAAAAATCGTAAGTTGTACCTTAGGATTTAATTAATTTACCTTAAACACTGTGTTTACATCAGGCATTTTGATCAAAAAAAAAAAAGAGATAATTAAAGCAAGCATCTCGCAAATCCCTAGCCGCGTTAAGGCGCATGGAAAAATGTGCCGATAAATTGATTGTGATTGTAGATGTTCCTACAATTTTTGTCACCATTTTTTTAGCATCGTCACATCGAACCGAAGTAAACAATTTTACAGTTTTCCACCTTCATGGGTATGTTGCAACACAGTTTTGGAGATGACGTTTTTGTGATAATTAGACCAATTTCTTCTAAAAAAGCAATGCTTTTTTCGTTGGTGGACACAAATTTGGGCCACATATTTAGAAAATGGTGGCGCTAGGCAATAACGTCCAGGGGAAAACGCCCAAATCGATTTGGAAACGCATTTAGCCCAAAAAGACTCTGAACAAATTTTGGTTGAAACTTTGTTTTCAATTTTGGGCGTTCTTTGCATTTTTTGCAATATTTATCAAGATGAAACAACGCCCGAAATTATAGAAAACTGGAAATAAGGAAATATTGTCAAAAACAACTACCAAAAAAATGCAAGGAAATATCGCCCAACCAAAGCCAAAATCTTGTGATTGGGTATTTTGCTGAAGCTATTTTGATAAAGCTACGAGATTGTTCGTCTATTTCTGAAAAAATAATGTTGTCCAAGAAAACTGTTGACATAGGCGCCTGTTAAGCGACTGAGCGTACCCTAAGCGGAGCGACAGAGTCGCATGACCGGGACAGAGGACTCAAAAAGCGATTTAAAATCATTGAACCCGCCCAAGATACTGTTTATTACGAATAAACTTAAATCACATCAACTGACAAGATAGGCATCAGCACCTGTGCCCAAGCAGCGGGGCAGCATGACCCCTCCATAAATAACCCACTGCTTATGCGCCTTAGTGCTGGGTGCTGGCACCCAAACAAAAAAATCATAAAAATGTATTTTCATTATTTAAATTTTTTTTTTGTCCAAAAATTAGAAGACAAAACCATTTGGTTTTTCGTGTTCGCTTCAGAATTTATATAAATATTGACCACAGAAAGCTAAAAATGGGTCTAAACTTGTTTTCTTTTTTTCATTTTATCAAAATTTTGAGTTTGCATGCGAATTTTTAAAAAACTTTTGACATTAAATTATATTTAAAATTTATGATTAAAGAGCAGATTTCATAACCGGCATAGTTTTTTTAATAATTGTTTTCCAAATTGTTTACCATTTTAAGTAATTTTGTTTTTTCTAAAATTGCCCCTACCTCCTAAAAACGGGCGGGATTTTCAGAATTTTTGATTAATCGTAGTATTTTGAAGTACATATATATAGTTTAGATCAATCGGAATAATATAAAGACAATTTAAAATAACAAGAATTATTTCCGGGGGGGTTTTAAGAGTTAAGACTCCTTATTAATTCCCGCTCCAGGGAGTGGACTTAAAATAAAATAACATGGTTTCAAAGAATATAAAAATACAAATTAAGGGTCATGTGCCAAATTTTGAAGTAATTTTGAGTGAAAAAAGTTTTCGAACTAATACATTTTTCAAAAATCTTTTTTGACAACATTTTGATTTATAATCTTTTCAAAGGGTGGTTTTAAAAATCTTAAAATTACACAACATAAAGTAATAGATGGTTGTTTTTCATTTTTTCTTAATATTTCTTAATTGAAAAACATTTTTTTTTTTGAGTTTTTAGTTGTTGTTTTTAGTTTTTTTTGGTCTTAAACAAAAAAATCTCTATTGCATTTTTTGACTAAATGTACCAATTGTTGACTACGTCATTATATTGAAAAAAAAAAATTGACTGGGCCCAACTTTGTAATTCGATTCTACAATAAAAACGTTCGAATTCGTAAAATCTCAACTGGCTTATTCTTTAGCACGTAGTTTAAAAATAAAATAAAATAAAATAGTGTTATTAGAGATAGATTCTCAAAGAGTCGGAAGGAAGTACTAACATTTGATCCTTCTTTCATGTATATTACCACTTTAAATTAACATTGAGAACAATAAGAATAAAGTTACGTAGTAGGGCCCCTGGGTTTAGGAATCATTATTTGTTCTTGAAATATTTGAGACGAAAATTATTTTTCAACTGTTTTTCTTAGTTAAAAAAAAATGTCCGTTGAATTTTTTTTTTAATTCTTACCAATTTTGAATTGATTGATGACGTGTTTCTAAATAAAATTAGTTTCCGTTCTCGAAAAATTCGAGACAAATGACATTTTAGAGCTCCTTCTTAAATTGTACGTTATGACATTATTGTCTGTAAAATAAAATTCATCTGAGGCCGATATCTATATTCGTTCTCGAGATATGATGAACGAAAAAAGTACCCCGAATGCGTACGTACATACACACATTTACAGCATCTGCTAATAATGACGCATTCTGATTCTAGATACCTCAAAAAACGTGAAGATATGTCAAAATGTTCATTTCGACAAATCGCACGAATTACAATAACTTCCAATGGGATTTTAAAAATTGTATTCACATCGAAGCAGTTTTTGGTCTTAAAACCTAAAGCCTATGTGCGATATTCGCAAAAAAAGTATAAGGTATAAAAAAAGTATAAGAATATGCCATTTATTTTTACGAATATCCAAAAAAATAAAAAAAAACTTTAACCATTAATTAAAATTTGTCTATATGGCTGACAATTTTTAATTAATGGTTAAAGTTTTTATTTTTTGGATATTCGCAAAAAGATTATACCTATGCAAAAATAAATGGATACCATTTAAAAGGCAACCAAATCTTGATAAAATATTAGATAGTTTCTGTAATTTTTTTTTTTTTCAAATGGGATTAACAAAATAAATATGCCATTTAAAAAGCCAATAAATGGTCAAAAAATTCAGCTTGTTTCAATAATTGGCAGCCAAAGATTTTTTGTAAAAAAAATGGAAAATAAAATCAGGGTCATGGAAATTTTTTAGCATCTAATTTTTGAAATTTTCAAATAAAAAAGTATACTTGCTAAAAGGTTATTAAATCAACTAGTTTCAGCAATTGTCGGAGCATAGATAGTTTTTGGATAGTTTTTAACACTTAGGAAAAATCAGGCTTGTATATCGTCATAGAGATTTTTGTATCAGGTTGTCACAGAGATTTGTACTCCAATTTTGATCTTATTATGAAGATATTTTTATATTCCCACATTTTAAGTAATTCTTATGTATTGGAACTGGTTATGAAATCATTAATCTTTGATTCCAATTCAAAATTGAACTATTTACTTCATTGGTTATGAGTTATGAAATAAATCAAAAAGAAAGAGACGTCACGTATAGACGGCCAAAATCTACGAAGCAGTCAAACGCTCGTCGAAAATTAAAATTTCAGCGAATTTATAAGACTTGGAGTAATAGTATCTAAAGAGTGATTGTAGGCCCATACCTAAGCTACGTTATATATAAATAAAACATTTGGTTTTTTATTAACAATTGTTTGTGGTCGTGTCACGTTCGGACACAGTCACATGTGATAAAATGAACACAAAAAACTATAAGAAATAACGGTTTTTTTCTCGGAAATCCACATTCTCTGTGCAATGCACAATTTTCCCCCCCAAATCCATGAAATGCAATCTAGAAATTCCTGCCGCTTTAACATTATCTATTTAAAACTATTTCCCTCCTTAAAAAAACTTCCGTATTTTCATGGAACGCACCAAAAGCATTTTTATCTCAAGCCAAATTGCTGGTAACAATCTCTACGCACCCCGATATACAAATCATTATTGACTAATTAAGTTACCAGTTAGGGGCCAGTTATAGCTATCATTGAAAACCATCATTGAAAAAGTTAGCTGTTGATTTTGAGACCCTTCGAAAGTTTAATCATTGAATATTTTAATGCAGAAATATAGCTTACGACTTCAAAATTATTTCTCCTCAAAAAAAAAATCATTTTGACCCATATCTTCCCCAGAACGTAACTTTTAATTTTTTCAATGATCATGGGTAAGGTAGTTCATCATTGAAAAATTAAAAGTCATTTTATGAGAAAAGTTGTACAAAATTGAATTTCCGTTTTACCTAAAAATAATTATTAAGTCAATTAGCTTTACTTTGGCATCAAAATAATCATATATTTTTACTTCAAAATGTCTCAAAATTGACAATAAATATTTTCAATGATGGTTTCCAATGATAGCTATAACTGGGCCCTTATAGCTATCATTGAAAACCATCATTGAAAAAGTTAGCTGTTGATTTTGAGACCCTTCGAAAGTTTAATCATTGAATATTTTAATGCAGAAATATAGCTTACGACTTCAAAATTATTTCTCCTCCAAAAAAAATCATTTTGACCCATATCTTCCCCAGAATGTAACTTTAAATTTTTTCAATGATCATGGGTAAGGTAGTTCATCATTGAAAAATTAAAAGTCATTTTATGAGAAAAATTGTGGAAAATTGAATTTTGTTTTACCTAGAAATAATTATTAAGTCAGTTAGCTTTATTTTGGCATCAAAAGAATCATTTATTTTTTCTTCCAAACTCCTCAAAATTGACAATTAATATTTTCAATGATGGTTTTCAATGACAGCTATACCTGGCCCCTAAGGTGCCAGTTATAGCTATCATTGGAATCCATCATTGAAAAAGTTAGCTGTTGATTTTGAGACCTTCCGGAAGTTTAATCATTGAATATTTTAATGCAGAAATATAGCTTATGACTTCAAAATTATTTCTTTCCCAAAAAAAAAAACAATTTGACCCATATCTTCCCCATAACGTAACTTTTAATTTTTTCAATGATC
Organism: Melangyna quadrimaculata; assembly: GCA_949320155.1. Lineage (NCBI taxonomy): Eukaryota > Metazoa > Arthropoda > Insecta > Diptera > Syrphidae > Melangyna > Melangyna quadrimaculata. The sequence continues at coordinate 381,243,515 of OX439483.1, forward strand.
ATTGGTAAGGTAGTTCATCATTGAAAAATTAAAAGTCATTTTAAGAGAAAAGTTGTGCCAAATTGAATTTTGTTTTACCTAGAAATAGTTATTAAGTTAATTAGCTTTACTTTGTCATCAAAATAATCATTTATTTTTTCTTCAAAATCTCCCAAAATTGACAATTAATATTTTCAGTGATGGTTTTCAATGATAGCTATAACTGGCTCCTAAGTCACACCACAAAAAACACACAAAAAACACACAAAATCATAAATAATCCTCCCAAATCCTACCAAATTCTCCCAAATATTTACTTCATTAGTAAATCAATCAGCTACAAATTTATTCCAACTTGTTTATCCCAGTATCCATAGAATAGGCATATTATTTCGTATTTTAATTAGAACATCTGATACCAGTGAAACAGGTGTCACAAATGAATCCATACTAATTTTACCCAAGACAAAGAAGGTAAAAATTATAATAAACTTTGGAATTTTCTCCAATCCAAAAGACATATTTCTTTATTTATAGTTTTTAGGATGAGCTCCTTTTGATAGGCATTTTATACCTACATATTTTCAGGGACAAAAAAAAAATAGTCGTAAATTAAATTCCATTAAGAATCGGCGCACAAAAATAAAAATTTATAACTTATTTTGAAAACAAGCGCCACATCCTTAATTTGGAATGTAACTTAAATTAAGGACTATTCATTTAATTCTTATGCTTGCTGAATTCTATTATGTGATTCAATATCATAAATTTTTTTAAACACGCGTGAACCTTTTTTTATTATCTTCTGGTGTCTAGGTATCTAATTTATTTTATTTTCCCCTAGAGAAAATTATACGAAAATATGTTTAAATTGGCGTCTCGGTCTCAAAAAAAAAAAAATTATTACCGGTACTTACAGGATATTAAGTATTTCTAACTATGATAATGGATATCACCTCTGCTAGGTAGCTGAAAAGAAATTAATCCTTTTTGTGCGAAATATTCACAAGCTTTACACCTTGGGACAACACTTTTTTCTTTCAACAAACGCCGAGTCACGACACTAATCGCTCTTGTTTTAAGTATCTTTTAGTAGTATTAGATTTTTTTTATAGTTACAATTTGAAGACTTAAATCAGCTTTATGCCTCCGGAAACACTCTTAAGAATCAATGACAACTAAAGAGGAAAATCACGTCCGTACGTTTAGTTAAGTTGATGCACATCAATCAGAAAGAAAATAAATTGGACTATGTCCGTATCATTCAGGATACTGAAGGTAACTGGTTTATTTTATCAGAAGAACGAGTCTCTTATATCCTTTTATTTAGGAAACACAGAAGTAAAATGTTTGCTCTGAATGAAAATAACTTGCAACGATAAGTTTACTCGACGCGAACCAAGCGATAACGAAAACGTTTCGGTACAAAACATCCACTTTTATAACTCCGCTCCAAGTTGTTCACATAGCCATCATTACCCATACCCACCCCCAATTGAGGCACCCACATACACAACACAATAAAGGTTCCTCTTAAGTTCCCATTGCCATCGAGCTTCAGTGTCAAAAGAGCACACTGGTAATGCTACTGTGCTCTCTTCTATCTTAGAGCATAATTCTTGAATATTTGAAGTTTTGATATAAAAATTATAAATCTATGAATGAATAAAAAGATTGGAACAAATTGGAAGCAGCTGCTTGCTAAACGCTAGAGAGATTGATTGATGTCGTTAATTGTTTGATTGTTATTGGGCGAACCAAGTTAACCAAATTAATCGAACCAAGTTCTTTCTTATTAAATAGAAGTTTGTTTTAAAATAATGTATATCTCTGCAAATTTAAATTTGAATTTAAATTATTCTCTAATCTTCATGTTGATGAGAGTTTTTTGTTTCGCAATAGGGTATTTCCTGGCAAATTAAACATCCTCTTTTCTGTTTCACAATCCATTCGAATAAAATAATGTTTGCGAGAAGGGCGTAGTGGAAGGGAAACAAATCTCGCCTTACACCCTTTTCTTCTCGCCAACAAACTCTCAGTTGCTGTCGACTTACCGTTGAGTTGTAGCAAGTATGAATTGGTTTGACTGTGCTGTATGCACCTCTAGTGAACTACATTATCGACACCAAACACGTTACCAACAATCTTTCATATACTTGTTGCATACATATAGGCTTTGTGTAGTTGATTACTTGTAGAGCTAGGGAGCATCAGCCTACAAGCCTAAAAGAGTATGAAGTGTTTGAAAGGGAGTACCTTTTATTATTCGAAAAAATTATGTTATCACTAGGGTTTGAAGCCGTTACACTTCTAAATGGTACAATAAATAATTTTTTTGGTTGGGTTAGCTTGAAGTGGAAAATGGAAAAGTCGTTAGGACATAGAGGGTAGTGGAATTTTGAGGCAGCAAGCCATTGTAATGGTTATACACATACATAATTTATTTCAGTTGCGAACAAAAGAAAAAAGTGTTCAAATAAAAGTTTTCGTTGTTGAAGCGCATCAGTTAAGTGTGAAATTTTAACTGATTGATTTGAACTTTGATATTTTTTTTTAAATTACAAGAAGATAAAAAGAATGAAAAAAAAAAAAATCGTAAAATTTAGTGATAAAAAGCTGACAAATAGATTAAGGACCAGTCAAATTCAGTCTTTAAATGCGATTTTTTGACATTTGGCCACATAGAAAACGACTTGAATCCAATTCTATTGGCAAGCGTGTTCAGCTTTTAAATTAAATATAATTTTTAAGTTCCTACACTTGGCACCTGGCTAACTTGGCTTCTAATAGTTGGATCTTCGATATACGGTAAGTCCCTCAGTGTATGGATACAATTTCGCGGCTGTAAGTGCTGGGCTTCAGTTGCTGTTTTAACCAATATATTAAGAACGTCGCGCCGCGCCGTCTGTACCTGCTAATAATGGCTGAGAGTGCAAAAGTGGCTTAACCCACTTTTGTCAGTTAATTTTAAATCGACCCAAAATATACACGGCGTGTTTTTTTTAAATAATATCTAATAGTACAAGAGCCTATAGCAAATTTTGGGAGTGGGTGGATAACTAAAATATGACTATGAGTGTTTGTAGGTGCATGTATCGTGCTATCAAAAACAAAAGTCTACCAGTTTTTTTTTAGACTTTAAGTCAAGATATAAGCTTTTAAGCGAACCTTAATCGATTTTTTTTTGGTGACTCTGTTTTTTTTTGTGTTTTATAAATCTCCAAGAAAAAGCCAATAAGGTCCTCTTGTGGGATTTCATGAAAGTGGCATTTCTATGAAATGTGCAAGCCGTTTTTGTGGAGAGAGTGGGGCCTGGGGCCAAAATCACAACATATGGAGAGCTATAGGGTCTCCAACAGAGTTGTAGAGGCCTTTAACAGAGTTGAAAAGACCTCTTACAGACCTTGAGCACTATTCAAGAAAGATTAAGGGGGCACCAAATAAGCTGTAGATCCTCTTACAGCGATGTGAGGTATCCAACAGAGCTCTAGAACCTTCAAGAAAGGTCACCAAATAAGCTCAAGGGCCTTTTAAAGAGATGTTAAGACCTCCAAGAGAACTGTAGAGGCCTCCAAAAGAGCCCTAGGGTCCTTAAAGATATGTTTAAGGGCCTACAAGAGAGCTGTAGAGGCTTCCCAATATCGCTTGGGGGCCACGAAAGCTCTATATTTACTGTCAGATAGCTCAAAAGATTTATTTTATTAGAAAATTCTCCCCAAATGAACAAAAAGGTGCATCAGGGGCTTATACAGCTTTAGTTCTTGGGGGGGGGGTCATGTCAAAAAAAAATAACACAAACTAATATTTGTTAAAAGTCAAGTGCCTTATATTTTTTTTTTTTTCATATTTAACCGTGCGTAGCTATATAAAAGAAAAGGGAAAAATCTTAATTAACTATACTAAAGGGTTTTCCAATAGGGACGGGTTGATTTTGACAGCTCGTGGCGGCCATATTTTTGCTTTTACTTTCGTTCAAAATATCGTCTTTTAATCAGTTACTACAGACAAATCATCATGGTGAGTAACAGCGTCGAGCAACACGTGCAAATGATGTTTTAGAGCAGTTAGAAGTTTATCTCAATTTTGTTCGAAAAATCATCTTTAGCGATGAGGCCCATCTTTGGATGAATGGGTACGTGAATATGCAAAATTGCCGGATTTGGGACGATACTTATCCACGCAAGATTCACGAGATGCCAATGCATCCAAATAAAGTTACTGTTTTGGGTGGATTTTGGGCTGGATGCCTGGAGGCGTCATCGGTCCGTACTTCTTCGAAAATGATGCTGGCCAGACCATCACCGTCAACGGCGATCGCTATAGGTCGATGATCACCAACTTTTTGTGGCCTAAATTGGATGATATGGACACTGAAGATATATGGTTTCAACTGGATGGCGCTACGTGCCACACAGCTTAAGACACAATCGATATACTGCACGAGTGGTTTCATGGCATGGTTATCTCGCGCCGAGCCGACGTGAATTGGCCACCAAGATCGTGTGATTTGACCCCTTTGTACATTTTTTTGTGGTGCTTTCTTAAGTCGCAGGTCTATGCGAACCACCTCGACCCTCAAAGACAACATAATCGATGCCATCGGTCAAATTCAGCCTGATTTATGCGCCAAAGTTATCGAAAACTGGACCTTTCGAATCCGCGCCACCCAGCGAAGCCGGGGCGGCCATTTGAATGATGTTATATTACTATAATAGGGCTCTCAAATAAAGATAAAACCTTATTGATATCTTCTTTTATTCAATTTTAAAATCGACCCGCCCTTATTGGGAAACCCTAAAATACATTACCTTTGTTAAAAATAAGTTAAAATAATTTAAAATCGTTCATATCCTGGAAAAATATACCGTACCTTAACTCATTTAATTTCAAGACAGTTAAGAGTCAAAAGTCGGCGTGAATTAGCAGACTACGAATGTAATACTAAATTTTCACTACTCCAAGTTAGGCAATTTCGTTGAAAATATATATTTCGAACTGCCAAAGCCAATTCAAAATGAAATGAGCTACCTATACAAAAAAAAAATTAACAAATTTAAGACGAAAACACTTTTTTGGTATTTGCAAAGTTACCTCATTTTTCGTTCCAAAGAAAATTAAAATAAACAACTTTGTCGAACGAACCTTTATTAGCTGGACCAGTGACCGCGCTCTTCATTTGTATTCCTGACTGTTACATTTTTTATTTCGGAGGGCCTCAGCAACAGCATACAGCAATCTCCAGTTGCCTGAAAATCAGTTTAGCTAGCTGTCAAAATACTGAGGAAAAAAATTTTTTGATTCGCTTGATCATTTGTTTTGAATTTTATTCAGAATTTATTTTAATCCTATCAAAGTTTTTATTTCAGCGAATTGAAGTTGCAGAAAAAATTAGTAAAATATCATAGGTACTGTGCACTTTTTTCTGTTTCTTAATTTTAGTATATATATATAAATATTCACTGCTGAAAATGAAAACAAAAGCTCTGATTTTCAAAAATGACCACTTGTGTAAATTGCTCTTTTTACAATAGTGGACAAACTAAAATACATTACCTATTCGTATTATAATTGAATACAAAGATTCGTTTTCGTTGCTTTTCAAGAAAAGTGTGAACAAAGTTCACGAGTGATTTTGATATGCCTCTGATTTGAAAAAAATGTATGTCTCTAAGACTGCCCGTGATGGAAAAGTGAAAGGCACCTTACAAAATAAATATGTATATCAAATATACCTAATCTTTTTATCTTTCTTACCAGTAAGCCTTTCTGATAAAAATAATGGACAAAGTTGTTAAATTCTACGAGTCTAGTCGCTTTTCGTAAATAATTCCATCCGACTGGTCAAACGGTTCACCGCAAGGAGTTCCAAAAAATCTCCTTTACCATAGCTATTGGCTTTTGCATTATGGGATTCATAGGTTACTTTGTAAAAGTAATCCACATCCAAATCAATAACAATATTGTTCGATCGTAAATGTTGAATAAGTGCAAACAAAATCCTTTCATAATAGGTTTTCATCATAGTTTTATATATTTATGTTTTATTATCGTTAACATTAATATTTTTTGGTTAGAATAACTATAAATCGAAAGTTGTCACTTTTTTTGCTTTTAAAAAAAACAATTTCTGTATGTGTTCTATAATGTGTTTAAAGATTTTGTTTTCAGAAAAAAAAATGTTCTTTTTTTGAAAATCCTATTAGTTTTTACTTTACTGAGTAAAAATTTGGTAACAACTCCGCACTTTGATTTCTGTTTGGTTTAACAGGTTTCGGCTGTCATCTCAAAACGGAAACTAGTCTATGCATATATTTTAAGATTTGAATGTTTTATCATATGAGAAGTTTGTTGTTATGTTAAATTTGAGGTACGAGGAAGAAAATCAAAGTATCATCGATTGACTACAAAATAACTTAGGTATTCCATTGCCACGAAAATTAAATTTCTTATTGTATTGAAGTTACCAACATTCAAATTCTCTATTGAATTCTAAATTAACAGTCGAAAATCCTACTAGCTTTCTAAGTAACCAACTTTCTTTTTTTTTTTTTTTGTGATTACTAAATAATTATTTCAGATCAACAAAATAATCTTGAGTTCTCGGGATCATGCCCCCCCCCCCTGTATACGCCGTTGAGGTGCATGGTACACAACAAATAGTAAAATATTAAAAATCACTTCTTGTACAAGACTTAGAGCCAATTTATTCACTATTGCTCAACTTGATGAGAACTCCAAAGTTGGCCAACTAACAAGTTGACTTCAAATCTGTTGTTGAACTGAAAGTTGAAAAATGCTTTTATTTACTACTTTGAATCTGAACTCCAGAGTTTAAATTCAAAAGTTGACCAATCTGCTGTTTCTTAAATATCCTTGGGATATTTGTGACACATGATGCACAAGACGTCATTTTCAACTTTTGTTTTGCATTAGAATTAATTTTGCATTTTGAATAATTTTTCATTCCATGTGAAGCGCGGAATCAAAAAAATAGCAAGCTTAATTGAAAGCTATACAAAACGGATTAGGTACAAATTTTATTTTAAAAGCAAATAATTAACACATATCTAGCGATAAGATGTGACTTTCCACACACTATAATTTGTTCTTATAACTAGTTTGTTTTCCTAAAATGAAATTATAAAGGAAGAAACACAAATTTTCACAGAGAAGAATAATGTAGGGTCAAACAGGAAAAGCCAAAAAAAGATCAACAACTCCATGGAACACAAACACAATACTGAAGTGTATTGAATTTGTACACTTGTTCTATTTTTTGGTGGGGAATAGGCACCATTTTTATAAATTATAAAAATTAAAAAAAAAAAAAATATGAAACCAAAAAAAAATCATGCGGTTCCTCATCTTAGTACTAACTCACCTGGCGATGCTTGATTTCGGTGATCGGTCGATAACTGAATAGCATGAATGAATGGACATAACTCAATAGCATGAATGAATGAACAGAAATGAAGAAAAATCCCAAGTTTGGTCGCTTACTTCTACTATTTCGGGGAGTTGAGAAAATCCAAAGTTGATCAACTCTAGATTTTAAAATAAATAGTTGAAAACGTCAACTTTGAGTAAATAAAAACTATTTCTTAAGTTGACTGTTAAAATCCCAGAGTAATGTTCAACTTTGACTGAATAAAGTAGGCCTTATAGTTTTTCGGTACAGTCCTCAGTTCATGATCTATCAAATTTTGCAACTTGTCCATACTGATTCCTAACTGTATTATATAAATGGTTTTTGAATTTGAAAAAAAAATACGTTAAACCTATTTTTTGTTCACTCTGTCTGTATTTTGTTTTGCATTCAAATATTAGAGTATAATTGAAGATACTTATTATATTGAATTCAATTTTTTTTAATGACATCACCATTTTTATACAAATTAATAGATAATTACCCCTATTGCGATTGTCAATTACTGATTGCTCATAAATATTGAAATTTTTTATTTAAGAAGGCAATTTATTCAAAATCTAATCAACAATTTATTGAATTGTGTAGGTTTTTTTGTAATTAACGATTGCCTGCATCATTCTCAATGACCAAAACTTTTAGCAGTTGTCTTGTTTAACATCGAATTGCAGTATTTATCAAATATCAATCTATGATTGACAATCGCAAAAGGGGTCAGTATTGAGTTTTTAACAAATTTAATTTTTGACTTCAATCTTTTGAATAGCCGCTTGAACAAAATTTGTATGACTAAAAAGTTGTCTTAACTTCCCAATTTTTTATTTTTCATTGAAGTGATTTAATCAATAAATCATTAGGGACCTTATTTCCTAAATTTGAGTCCAAATTTGGTTTTGTATTGTACGTTCCATCCCATGCGATCCAGTAATGCATTTTATTTATATATATTCAGGAGATCTAAGCCGTACACTCGGGCGTATGAGTACTTTTTTTATTATATTTTTGTTTCATTAATTTTTGTTAAGTACAAACAAATAATTTATGGGTCTTGTGAATACAAACAAGATAGAACCGGAACTTTGATTTTTAAGCTAAAGCTTTAAAAGACTGTTTAATTTTGCTGTAGCTTTTTCTTCAGGTGAAACTTTAAATTATGAGATTAATTTATCTTAAGCTAAAAAAAATATACCCTTGTCTAGAATACAATTTTTTAAGGCATGTTGCGGATATGTAAGAGATTTTTTTCATTTTATTGGTTTTAAAATAAAATATGCTGTGGCATTTTGTTTTATTTTTAGAAATGTATTCATATACGGTGCCGCAAAATAAAAACTTTTTTTAGAAGGGTTCCTACAATATGATAAGCATTTTGTACTACGGAAAGGTACTAATCTGCACGCACTCTTTTTTAGTACCCATTTTAAACTAAAATTTTATTTCATATCTATTTATCTAGCCAGTAACACTCATGTGTATAAGCAAAACCATAATATTTAAACCCCGATGCGATTTTTTTTTTTAATTTATAGATCAGTTTTTAATACTCAATAACTTAAACCTAAAAAATACAATGCTTTAAAATATTTTACAATACGAGAAAATAAACAAAAAAAAAGTATTCTGATTTTTGCTGAGTTGTTCAGGATATTGGCCTAGTAAATAACCTAAGTTTTCGACCTCGAGCGGCAACCGCTTTTTTTTTAGTGATTGGTAATTTTAGTCCCAAATAATTAATTTTAAATAAAAGCATTGTTCTACGAATTCAAAGTAACTTCATTTGCTTTAACTTGAGACCAAAACCAACTCTGTACACCCAATGGTTTCCGAAATACAGCAATTTGAAATTTAGCGATACAAATTTTAATATAAAAAGTAGTGCTATCAAACAGTGTAATGGAAAATAAAGAATGGTTGACATAAATGCATTAAAGCACTGGAGCGTGTAGGTTTAGCCAAAAGAATAGGACAATCATATCGGAAGGGGTTCTATATACCCCCATTAAGATGGAAGGGGCAGTTATCTAAAAACATGACTTAAGGTAGAAACAACACTATTGAAAAACAATGGTAACACCCACACTATTCTCCTATAGCTTATCTTAAGCTCCGAACCCCATTCTTTTAAAATAAATTTTTTTTGATCGATAGTTTTTGAGAAATTAATTTCCAAACTCAACATTCTGAAAAAGAATTTTCTACTATTTACTTAGTAGAAACAGGATCCTTGGAGCAATTTTCTTTTTGCAATATTTTGAGTTTGGAAATTGATTTCTCAAAAAGTATCGATTTAAATAACTTTACTGAAAATGACAAACCAAGAATGAGTTTCTGGGCTTAAGATAAGCTATAAGAGAATATTGTGAGTGTTACCATTGTTTTTCAATAGTGTTGTTTCTACCTTAAGTCATCTTATTTAGATAATTGCCCCTCCCATCTTAACGGGGATATAAAAACCACTCTTCCGGTATGATTTTCCTATTCTTTTGGCTCAACCTACACGCTCCAGTGCTTTGATGCATTTATGTCAACCATTCATTATTTTCCATTATACTGTTTGATAACACTACTTTTTATTTTAAATTTTTTTATCGCTAAATTTTGAATTGCTGTATTTTGGAAACCATTGGGAGTACAGAGTTGGCTTTGGTCTCAAGTTGAAGCAAATTAAGTTACTTTGAATTCGTAGAACAATGCTTTTATTTAAAATTAATTATTTAGGACTTAAATTACCAATAACTAAAAAAAGGGCCAATATCTTGAACAACTCAGCAAAAAATCAGAAATACCAGATTTGACGCTAACGGTGCCTTCCATACAAACGACAAGGTTACTGGACTAATAATATAACTTGAAAAAAAACATTAAAACTAGAAAGATAAAAATAAAATATTTAAAAAAAAGCATAGAATGTAATAAAAAATATAATAATTAAAACAGTGCTAGTTAAAAATAAAAAAAATGAATCACAGCTTGCAATGTTCAACGTTCAATGTCGGCAAATCCTTAACAATAGCTATGAGTCTCTTGAAGTATTTTGCTCTCCGAATTATTTTCATTTTCAGAATCTGCCTTTGCAGTCATTTTATCGGCGGCAGCATATTTCCCAGTAACTGTATCTGCATCAAATGCTTTATTATCAATTCCATTTTGGGGAAGTTTTTGATTATCTTGTGGAGAGGAAGTCCTTTCAGTGGCATCATCAATTGTATTTGTATCCAAAGGCAATTTTATGAATGTTCGAGCTCCCATATTAGGTAGAGCATTTATTTTTGTCGATGATTCATCCATTACGTCAAGAGTAATAGCAGCATTTCCTCCAACATAACTTCCATTTGTATGTCTGGCTATATCCTGATTTGATATTCCATTTTGTTTCTCTTTAATTGTATCGCGTTCGCGTTCCCTTTGATTGGCATGGTACATCCAGCTAAAAGTAATGGAATGACAAAACAAAAAAAAGTAAATGTTTTACTTTAAGCTCAATAATTATTTATTGAAGTCGTGAATTTGCTTCGTTTATACATAATATTTTATTAAATTACTAGCAGGGTGGACCGGCTTCATTCGGACAGACAAAACTTCTAAATTAAAAATGAGTCTGGGGTCGACACACACTTGTAACTTCCCATTGGTGCACTTGAAGACCATATACATATTTACCTTAGTGGTGGATGGTAGAGTATATATATCATAATTATATATTATATAGTTTATTAATTTTGTGTTTTTGGATAATTAGTATATAGGAAGGTAAGGTATAGATATAGAGATTCAGGGCAAAATGTGTATATCTTATACTTTTTTTCCTAACTCTTCTCGGTATAGAGGTATTAATTATTTAAGCCAATTATTTCAAAACAGACTATTGGCTAAAAAAAATATCACAAATCAGGGGAGTGTACTTTAAAAAAAAAAAAACATGGTTTCAAAGACTACAAAAGTGTCATATCGTCGGTGAAACCAGAAAAGTGTGTAACTCCGTATTAGCAATTTTTACAGGAGAGCATTAAAACCTCATAGTTTTAAAGTTATTGGCATGATTTGCCTCAAATTTTCAGAAATGATATTTCGCAATATTATTTATATTCGGAAATTATTCAAAATCAAAATGTTGGCCAATATTTAACTTTTTTAGAGATAAACACTTTTCACTAGAAAATGTTACGGGTGAGGAGATTCACGTTTTTCTTACGCTGTTATCAGTCCTGAGCATACGAATCTTTTGGTTCTCGTAGGTATTTCCTATGAAATAAATAATCTTCATCAAACATTCAAACAAGAAAAAAACAATCAAACTGAAATATTTCAAAACCTTTTTTTTTAATACTGCAGAAACAAAAGAACTCTAACAAATATTCCATTCATTCGTGGCAATTACTTCCATTCAAACACACAAATTTTTCATTCAAAAGTAACAATTACAAAGTATAAACAAAAAGGAAACACACATTTTTTATTCATACATAAGTAACAATTACAAAGTAAAAATAAACGAAAATGCTTCATTCAATAGATTGAAATCATTAAGTTCAGAACTTGATGTTGAATTCTGGGAGTCTTTTTTCTTGTTATTCTGTAATGTGATGTTCAACATATTGAGCATTTTCAACCCACGAGACATGAAGAGGACCTAAAAAAATGTTTTCATGTCCTAACGGTTATTTTAGACGCAAAATGTGTATCTCCTTTTCCTATTGAAAGGTGATGACAATGCAAATTGTGTAACTCCTTTCTTATTTTTAACACAGATTTGTGGCATAACCATACAATTATGGAGTTAAAAAATGATTTGCGCTACACTTTCCGTAACTTTTGTATTGAAATAAGTTAATCACAAATAGTTATTTTTTATCGATATGCACGTTTATTACAAACTTTTTAAGAGCACGATGTCACTCACACTTGTACTACCGCAACCTAAATTAATTGATCATTGAGTTACACCATTTTCTAATTTGTCAATAGAATAAAAACTATGAACTTTAAGGGGATTCCCAGTTTAAGGAACGGTAGATATCATTTTTGGCTAACAGATGGCATTCAAATCTAATTTTCAGAAAATATAGAGTTATACACTTTTCTGGTTTCACCGAAGATATGCAAAATTTCGATTTGAAAGGAGATTTTGATGGTAAGAATTTTTCGAATTAAAACATTTTTTTTTTTCTTGTAACATTTTTATTTTTAGCTTTTTAAAGGGTGGTTTTAAAAATCTCAAAATAACACAACATTTAGATGGTATAGGTATACGTTTTTGGTAAGAATTTGAAATCGATGTCATTGTTTTTTTTTTCAAAATATTTGAATTAAAAAACATTTTAAATACTTTTTTGTCCAGTTTTTTTTGCTCTAAAAAAAACTGGAGCCTCATCACGTAAAACGAAAACGATAGGACGATATCGTTTTTAATATTGCTAGCTCTATTATTTCAGTAGAGAAAAATAAAGACAGCTATAGTCAAAACGATATCGTTCGATCGTTTTTGTTTTACGTGATGAGGCCCCTGTTTATTGAATTTAAAACAAAAAAAAATCAGTTGTTGACTACGTCATTATATGTAAACAAAAAAATAGACTGGGTTCGGAATCATTTTTGGTTCTTGAAATATTTGAGACGAAAATTATTTTTTAACTGTTTTTCTTAGTTTAAAAAAAAGTGTCTGTTGAATTTTTTTTTAATATTTACCAATTTGGTATTGTGTGATTATGTGTAAATTAAAATTAGTCTGAAGTGAATATCTTATTCCGTTCTCGAGACATTCCAGATAAATGACATTTTACAGCTCCATTTTAAATTGCTGTAGTAAAAAAACTGTTTATTGACTTTATTAGAAAACCTTATCAACACGTTATGACAATATTATCTGTAAAATAAAATTCATCCGAGGTCGATATCCTTATTCATTCTCGAGATATGGTGAATGAAAAAAAGTACCCCGAACGTACGTTCATACACACATACAGACATTTTGCTAAAAACGACGAATTCTGATTCTAGAGACCTCAAAACGTGAATTTGACAAACCGCACCAATTACAATAACTTCCAATGGGAAGTTAAAAAGAGGTATCTTCAAAGTCCACCCTTTTATAAGCTTTAAAACTGGGAAAAAGAATTTTCAAAGTAGCTTAATTTTAAAAAATATATCCTCTAACATTCACAATACAACCACAAAAATAATTTTTGAATTCCAATTTTTTTTTTTTTTTTTTTGTTTTACTTTATTACCCCATTGTTAAACCCATTGTAACCTATAAATAACTTAATTTTGTAAAAATACCTATAGTCCAATCAAATAAGCAAAAATATCAAACATTCGGGAGGAAAATTTTATTGTTTAATTTTTTAAAAAAGAAAAAAAATCGATTAGAAACAATTTATTTTTATTTTATTTTTATATATTTGTTTTTTTTTTTTAGTTTTATTTTTAAGATTAAATTTTTTTCTAATCGGCTTTTTTTTCTTTTAAAAATTATTCGTAACTTCATTTCTACTGGTCAGATTAAGATGTCAAAATTAAGCTTACAAATGTGGACCAATTAAAAAAAAAATTATCGGGGAGGGGCAAAAATGTTCGTACTAAAAAGGTGTGTAAATGTCCGGTCAACCTTATATATACTATTTTAAATTCAAAATATGATGACCAATTTTAAATGTTCAAGAATCAAATTATACACAATTATAGGTATGACCTTTTTCTACAAATTTTTTATTAATGTTATATTTGTTAATCTAACGGGGAACACGTAGGGACAATTAAATAAAATCAATTGACTCTTTATTATACAAATATAAGAAACTTTGTCGTGCTATATCATGAAAGTTTTTGAACAAACATGAAATCTTAATAAACAGAAATGTAGGAAATTGTATGTTCTAAAAAACTATCAAAAGTGGTTTTTGGTTCGGATGGGCATTGGATCATTGGATGAGATAAACTTGAAAAACAATTTTAAAAATCGAAAATTGCCTGGTTTTTCAACAATAACTTTTAATAGGAAGGAGCTATCAAACAAAATTTTTAAGACAACAATTGTAGAGAACTTGTTAACCTACAAAAATAAAGAAAAATAACTACTTTTCGACTAATAGCGGTTGATAAAATTGAGGAAACGCTTTTAAACAACTTTTTTAAAATGGCGGACGACGCAGAGGGTACTATTCAAGATAAAACAATAAAATTCTGCTCCCCAAACTTTGTAGATATTTTTTTTGTTGATAATTTCATTGGACTACTATCCCTTAAAGTGACCTACCATGTCATCCTTTTCTTAATCCAACACAAAATGAATTTTTGAAATCGATATAATTTTGTCGGTTTTTGCTTTTTGACCAAAACCAAACCTTTAATCAGTGCCGTCAAGAAGGGGGGGAATCCCACAGGACACTAGATTTCAAGGGGCCCTAAAATTTTAAAAATAGCTGCATTTTACTATGCCCCAGATCTAGTTTGGATTTGGTCATGATAATAAAACAAACAGAATCACAATGATAACAGTGCTTATTACCCACCGCTTTCTTCCTTATTGTTCATATATCCTTTTCTTTGTTCTAACTTCAAATAGACATCTATTGGACAGAAAAATAAAACAACATTTTAAAAGCAAGAGCTAAGGCTGCGTTATAAGAATGGATTTAAAAACTGAAATCCAAAAACAAAGCTGGATCTTGAGTTGCTTTTGTAACACATGTCTTTTCGAATGTAAATCAAAACTTAATCGGACCTGGGGGTAATAAAACAGAGTTAATAAGTTGAATCGTAATTTTTTTTTATTTATATGTAGATTGTTCTTGCAATTTCGAGCCCCGAAAACTTGAAAAATCATTCACGCTTTCTAAATCAGGATTATGTGAAGGTTTATCTGTCACGAAAAAGTCACGCTAGCAGATTTGGACCCCTGACTAATGTTGGTAAATTTTTTTTTTTTGAAAAATATCTAAAGAAAAATCCACAAGGTTTGCTTTTTTTGCGAGCCCAAACATTTTTCTAATTCAAATAAAATTTTGAAGTTTTGTTTCAGTCTTATACGTTAAAATAAGAGACCCGGAGAAATATTTTTTTTTTTTTTACCAATTTTTTGTATTTTGACAGTGTAACGGTGCACAAGGCCATACCAATCTTCCAGTTGGTTTCTTGGTTTTCGAAAAAAACTGCCTATATCACATTACCGACAATGCTTGTACCATATTACCTCAATTTACTCTGTTCAATGCCCGAACCATTGGCTTCCATGAGTCAAAAATGTTCGACATACACATAGATAGAGGATAGACTATCTGCTATATACTTACAAGAATATAATTACAGCTGGTGTTGTTAATGCTCCTCCAAGCAGGAAGAATGCCCCAGGCATCGTCTCTAAAGTGGCAACATACAAAGTAGTGTACATTGGCCCATAGACAACCGGCATTAATGCCTCAGCCAGACCAACCAACGAATTCACTTTGCCAAGTTCATCTTTGTCGACCAATTTGGTAGCGATGGAACGCATCGCAATAAATGAAGTCCCATTGAATATTTCAACTACGGATGCGACGTACATGTGCCATGGTTGAATTGCAAATGCATAGATAATGCTGGAGAGGATTTTTGACATACTGGACAAAACACCAACCAAAGCATCATCGACTTTGAGTAAATGCGAGAGGACTCCGACACAAAATAGAACTCCTTTTATTTATAAGTAAGGAAAAAGAAAAGTTTGTAAGTATCAGTGTACATGAACATTAGACTGATTCAAAAATAAAAGAAAATCTCCGATTTCCAATGCCACTAGCTTATAACTTAGATATGAGCAAAATAATAAGCCTGTTAAAAATTCAGATTTTTAAATTAATTTTTTAGAGGTCGCTCATCGCTATTTTCTATTTTCCATACGATTTGTATGGGACAAAACCAAGTTTTTTACTTGGAAATTTATAACTTTATAATAGCAAGTATTTAAATAAATAGCATAATATTTTGTTTTAGAAAATTGAACGCTCTACAAAAAAGATTAACACTTTTTATCTAATAAATGTACTCCTTCCAAAGTTATTAAAGGTCAAAGTGGAACTAATGGTTAATTTCACTGTTTTTTGTATTCCCTATTGATAATTCCAGCTATTATACAGAGTGATTTACCTAAGGTGTGACAAAAAGCTTGATCATGTAAGAAGAAATTATCACCGCCATCAAAGCACTGAAGAACAACAAAGCGGTTGGACTTGACGGTATTCCTGCAGAGCTCTTAGGAGCAGCCCCAACGACATCGAGCGAGCTACTGCACCCACTTATTAAGAGAGCTTGGGAAGCAGAGAGCTTTCCTGAAGAGTGGAAAAAAGGAATGATTGTCAAGCTCCCAAAGAAAGGAGATCTCACACAGTGCGAAAACTGGAGAGGAATATGCGTTCTGCCTGCAGTAGCCAAGATAATAGCAAGGATAATATTGGACCGAATTAAAGACCACCTCGAAGACACACTCGACGCCGAACAAGCAGGTTTCCGCACTGGATCTTCCTGTGTTGATCACATCAACACCTTGAGGATCATCATCGAACAGTGCGTTGAATATCGATCACCACTTCACCTGCTGTTCATCGATTTTGAAAAGGCGTTCGACAGTGTCAATAGAGAATTTATTTGGCTTGCTTTGCACAGGAGGGGCATCCCAGATAAATTGATTGCTATTATCAAGGCTACATATGATGGATCCAGGTGTCACGTTTTGCACAAAGGTAGGCTGTCAGAGGAGTTTGAAATCCAAAGTGGAGTTAGGCAAGGCTGTATACTGTCACCAATACTGTTCCTGTTGGTGATAAGTGACGTACTGCACGCAGCTTTGTCAAATGGAAATGGGGGAATTCAGTGGACTCTGCAATCTCACCTCAAACAACTGGACTACGCGGACGACGTATGCTTACTCTCTCATAGGATCATGGATCTCCATCAAATGACAACAAGGGTGGAGAGAGAAGCAGAAATCGTAGGGCTTAAGATCAACTCGGCAAAAACTAAAAGGATCAGCCTTGGAACTTCCTCATCAATCCAAGTAAATATTTCTGGACAACCGGTAGAGATGGTAGAGGATTTCCAATATCTTGGGAGTATTATCTCTACGGGTGGCGGAACTGAACTAAACGTAAACAGCCGAATCAGAAAAGCAAAGGCTGCGTTCGGAATGCTGTCCAAAATATGGAGAAACAACTCTTTTAGCTTAAAGACCAAGCTACGACTGTTCCGCTCCAATGTTGAATCCGTTCTGCTTTACGGCTGCAGCACTTGGAAAGTCACTGAAATTGTCACTAGAAAGCTGCAAACCTTCGTTAATAGATGTCTACGAAACATCTTGAGGATTTTCTGGCCCAACCGTATCTCCAATGCCGAACTTCATACGAGAACGGGTCAGGAGCCCATAGACTCCATTATACGAAGAAGAAAGTGGCAGTGGATTGGCCATACGCTTCGAAAAGGCGATCGGTGCATTGCATCTCAAGCAATGCAGTGGAACCCGCTCACACAGGAGGGAAGACAAGTGGGCCGGCCTAGAAGTACATGGCGAAGAACGGTCGAACAGGAATCGGCACGACTGGGGAAAAGTTGGAGAGAGCTGAAATATATTTCAAGAAATCGTACACGATGGCGCGTAGGTGTAGTGGAGGCCCTATGTCCCGTAAGGGAAACATCACGGACGTAATAGGTCCGAGGACCTAAGTAAGTAAGTAAGTAAGTTATAAGCTAGTGGCATTGGAAATCGGAGACTTTTTTTTATTTTTGAATCAGTCCAATGGTACATACATTATGTTTGTCCGCATCCAGTTAATATCATTCGATAGGAATAAATGAAATAAACGCAAAGCTTACCTACGAAACCGGTTAACATGCTGTATGAACAAAATAAGCTGAATTCCACCTCATTCCAGTTGAAGCGGTATCGTGCAAACAAGTACAGCACTGTCATTTCACCTGAAAACAAAAATCAATGGTATAGTTGGTATTATAAAGAGGTAACTGCAAATTTATGAAAATTTGAATTTTATAATTAGTTTTATAATTAAAAGAACTATAACCATCCATTAATGTCTAAAAGAAGCAATTTTCTTAAAAAAATATGAAATGCGAGAAACCATGTTTTTTTTTATTTTATACAAATATTTATACGAACAACAGTAATCAGATAATAATCAGTCCAATTTAAGAACTAAAACAAACTTATTTTTAATGCCTGAAATTTTCATTAAAATGTTTCAAATAGAAACTAGTTCATTTAAAACGTTAAATATTAAAGGTATTTAAAAGGCAGAAAACTAGTACTAAAGTAGCACTTGGCGGACTAAGGTAGGGGCGGGGGAAGGTCCGCCCCGGGCCCCCGGTATACGGGGCCCCCAAATCCAATTCAACCTCCATTACTGTTAATTGAACAATGAAAAAAACAGGGGGTCTGTCGCCAGTTTTGAATAAAAGCTATTATTTTGTTTTCTATTTATTGTTTTTTGCACTTTTCATGTTGGTTGGTATGCCTATAAAAGCTGATGTCTTGTCCTAATATCTGTGCCAGTTCTAGTAGCCTGTTCTAGTTCGCCAAAATGTTTTGTTGGAAAATATTTCCCGGAAAAGTTTACAAGCTATGTTTAAGAACACATTTTGCTAAAGTGGATGGAAAACAGCATTTGTCCAGCCTGTCCCTAAAAAAGGCGTATCTTCTTCACCCTCAAACTATCGGCCAATTGCATTAACGTCCCTTCTTTCCAAGGTCATGGAAACGCTGATTAATTTTCAGCTCAAGAAATATCTTGAAGAACGAAAGCTTCTTAATGACCGGCAGTACGGCTTTCGTAGCAATAGGTCCGCTGGTGATTTGATGGTATATCTCACCGAACAGTGGAACAAATCTTTACATCGCTTTGGAGAAAGTAAGATTATTGCGCTTGATATTTCTAAGGCGTTTGATAGAGTTTGGCACCGCGCTCTCTTATCGAAAATGCGCGCATTTGGTTTCGATGAATCTCTTCTTCGTTGGATTAGAAATTACCTTTCGGACAACAAAATGTATTGGACGGTTTCAAGTTTGAAATTCACAAAATAAATGCTGGTGTGCCCCAGGGCTCCGTTTTGTCTCCGACTCTCTTCCTTATATTCATAAATGATCTTTTGTCTGAAACTTCTAATCCATTAAACTGTTTCGCTGACGACAGCACCCTCAGCTTCTCATATTCGTTTTCAGATTCACATCCATGTCCTTCGGATGTGGACCTAGAACGGCAGCGTATGATTAGCTCATTAAATTCTGATCTCCACAGCATTGTCCAATGGGGAATCAAAAACCGCGTAGAATTTAATGCTTCGAAAACTCAATGCTGTCTTCTGTCATCAAAACGAAACACACCTCCCATGCCGCTATCCATGAGCGGCACTTGTATTGAGGAAACCGAAAAGCTTTCAGTCCTCGGTATGTGTATCACAGACCACCTTCTGTGGAATGAACACATATTCGACGTCGCCAAAAATGCTGCTAAGTGCTTAGGTTTTCTTCGACGATGTGATGATTTTCTCACCTTCTGATCTGGCTGTGATCTATAAAGCATTTATCCGTCCGAATCTTGAGTACAATGCCCCAATAACCCACTTGAGTATCTTAGATAGGATTCAAAAAAGAGCTTTGAAAATGATAGGTGACAGAAATATAACAGAAACATTTGCATCACTCGAACACCGCCGCCATGTTTCATGTCTAACATTATTTTACCGTTACTTTTATAAGCACTGTTCTAGTGAAATAGCCAGCTGCATTCCTCCCCTAAGACAATTCAACCGTAATACTCGTACCTCTAGGAATGCACATCAGTTTACCCTCGAGTCCAACTTCGGACGTACTGTCAAGTATAGAGATTCTTTTTTTAGCCGCACTACCCGAATGTGGAATGCTTTACCCGGCTCTATCTTTCCCGACCATTTTAATATTCAGAGGTTCAAAACCAATGTACATCGGTATCTCCTCTTAAATCCTTCCCTATTTTCCCAACGCTCGCACTGTGTTTAAACATTTTAAGGGCAGCCAAAATCCCTTTAGTGCGCGCTCAACAAAAAAAAAAAAAAAAAAAAAAAAAAAAGTATTGACATCAAATTGAAGGGGTAACCAGAAAACTCCATCGAAATCTGCCGGGCTCTGTAAAAGAACTGCAAAAAGAGGTCATAAATATTTGTCTCCCTTGATTGAGGCCACTTCAGAAATCTTTAAAAAAAAAGACAAAATTTACAAAAAAAATGGGTATGGTATGTTTCGCCAGAATTGTTCGGCATATTGACGATTCGTGGAGCGTCATTTCGCCGTTTTTCGTTTCGCATTTCTGTTATTTGGCATTTTATTATTTCGCATAGTACATTTTGCAAATAATGTTTCGTTTTTTAAATGCTATGACAAATCATCATTTCCCATTTTTCATTTCGCAATTTTCATTTAGTTTTTAGTTTGATTGGCCTTTTGAAGTTTGGCAATTTTTTATTTGCCATTCTGTTTTTTTGCATTTTTTCATTTGGCATTTTATTGTTGTGCTTTTTTTATTTAGCATTTTGCTATTTTTTATTTGGCATTCGATTATTTAGCCATTTTTTGGCTTGCATTAAATTACATGCCTTAAAATTTCGCGCGAAACTTTAAGGCATGTAATTTAATGGAAGCCAAAAAATGGCTAAACAATCGAATACCAAATAAACAATATCAAAACAACAAAATACTTAATAAAATAAGCAAAAGAACAAAATGTTATTCAGGGATTACCTAATAATACAAAAAGTAATCAAATGCCCACTTGTTGTAAGAATGTACATACTCCATGCTGAAATATAAAAATCCTTTGTATACCTTTACATACTTACCTACCAAAACATGATGAACAAAAGAACAAGACACATGATTATTTTTATTATTCAAAAAGAGACTTTATATACATTCTTTTATTTCAAACAAAAATAGGGATAATTATTTACAAATAATCACTAAACGGCGAAACGATCCACCAGCGAAATAATAAAACAGCTTAACGATATTAGGCAAAACAATAAAACGGTGAAACGTCATTTCGCGAAATGAACCCTTGGTCAAATAATAAAATATTAAGCAACAAAAAGCTAAAGAGCAAATTGCCAAATGAATCTTGCGAAATGATCAAAAATATTTTTGACAAAAAGCGAATGATAAAACCGCGAATTGTTAATTGCGTATTGACTTAAAAAAATAACAAATAAAAAGGAAAACGTAAATTGCCAATTGACAATTGCGATTTAAACAATATATTGATCGACTAAAGCGAAACAATGAAATGCCAAATGAATGTTGCCAAACAATGGTGACCCCAAAAAAATATTTAATTTTGTATATATAAAAAATATTTCAATATTTGTTGAATATTTGAGTATGGCCACCATTTTGTGACAAAATCTCTATATTAGAAGGCTTAATTGAATGATTCAGATTTTTTTTTAAATAATTGAGACCAATCTCGACCCAGTCATCACTGAAAGCTTTTCTATTAAGGCGTCATCATCTTCAAAATGTCTACTGAGTTCAAAAACTTTTTTGAACTAACCAGGTCCAAACGTTTTTAACGAAGTTCAAGCCAAGTTTAAAAGGCGGTCCCGGTTCCATTTTTGTATTCTAAATCTAGATTTTACCTGACTTGGAAGTGTGGAAAGGGGCGCAGCCTTGTTGAAACATCGAAGGTAGAAATCTTAAAATAATAGTAAGTTTTGGAAATACACGTTCCAGTAAACATTAATTAAATATTTTCTATCACTGTAGCAGGTCTAAATTTCGATTCGAGATCACTATATTGGCTTATAACAAAGAATATAAAGTCAACAAGATGTATTATCTGAAAATAAAATCAAGCTTTTCTAAAGAAGTATAAAACAACGAAACAAAAATATTTGAGAGAAAAGCTCTTACTCATACAATCTTGCCAAACAACACATACAATGTTTATAAGGAGATGGCATAGATAAACAATATCTATGGAGATGGGTAGGTATAATAAGGACAAAAACGCAGGCTGAGTCACTGTGGGTGGTATATCATTGTAAAAGCGCTGAGAGAATTATTGAAAAGCCCATAAAAAAGCAAAAGCTCTGAGAGCGGTTCGCAATATTGGAACCCGCAAAATTTATATGAGATGCGTCTTCGTGGTAACTTTAAATTCTTTGGTTATAGTTTCTCACGTCATAACACCTGACGTACGACTGTGATGTCTTAATGCATAAAGTTTTTCTCTTCTATACAATATTAAAATTAAAAATAACAATTTAAAATCAGAAAAGATAATATATTTTCATTCGTAACTCGAAACGACATTATCAATAGAAAAATTTATTCGCAATCTAATATATCCTTTACTTTGGAATGGTTTCTTTAACATTTTTAAATGGTGGGTGCTAGGTATTTTTGCACATCATTTTTGGTGTAGTAAAACTGGCATAAACGTCAGTTTTGATGTCATTCAAGGGGCTGAGAATGTAATTTGAGGCAAACCACAGTTTTAACCTTTTTTTTCGTCCCCATCTTATTTCTTCCGCTGTGTAAGTTTTTCATTTTTTTGCAGCATTTGTTGGTATCCGCAAAATAATTCTGTGTAATCTGTGTAACTTATTTTCAGTTTGGCTGATTTTCCTCGGCATAAGAGTTAAAGTTTTTTGAACGCATTTATGTATTTTTACTTTTTCTGCTTCCGTAAACGTTTTTCTAAACTTCACTTTTATTTAAAGAAAACAAAATATAGTTTTTTGCCCTTTCTTAAATATTTAAATTTTAATTTAAATTTTTGTTTAGAAAAAATCCATTCCGTTAAATTTTCAAACGCGAAATTTACCGCGGCCTCAATCAAGTGACACAACTTTTTATACCTTTTTTTTCAGTTCATTAACAAAATCCGTGATATTTCTTTAAAAATTCCAAGATACTCTTTAGTTTTGCATCTTTATTTTTGTAAAATATGTATGTACCCATAACTAGTAAATTTATTTTGAAACACAATTTGTTTAGTAGATATCTATTGTATGCAATATAAATAGCAAATAAAGATTAGAATAAAGAGTGTATTATAATAACTATGGTTTATGTTTTCTCTATTTTAAAAGCTGACGTTATTAAGACTACAAAAATATCTGATCATACAATGGGCCCCATTTAGTATTGCCACCCCGTGCCCCCAACAAGCTAAGTCCGCCACTGTAAAGAAGTACAATTTACCTATTATTTATAATTTATTAGGATTTTTACAAAAGGCTGTTATAAGAATTTTTGTTTTTGATAATTGTTTGTATGTTAATGTTTTGGACTATAAATAAAAACTGATCAGTTAAAAGGAGAGACCCTTGAAAAACTAGTAAACAAATGCTTGGTCATTGGACAAGACTGCTTTCCACACCGTTTAAAAACTGTATACATTTATGCTCAATAATTTACGATTCAATCTTTTTTTTTTTTTTTGAGGGGAAGTTAAAAAAATAATTTTATATTGAGATCCACAGATGAAAAATAAAATGCACGACTTGGTCGCATGAGCTTACTTCCTTAGAGTATCTATTTGAAAAATCATTTTTTTATGGTTTAAGTTATTTTTACGAAGAGAATAAATATTTGCCAACAAATTTGGTACAGTCAATTACTAGATATGATATTTATTTTTTTTATTTTGTATTAAAAATTTACAAAATCGAAATATATAGCATGGCTTTGCCGTCTGCCGATTGACTAACATAAAATTTACAAAATTTAATAAAGGTATAATGTACATATCAAAATTATTATTGAAATTTAAAACTTTCATTTAAAATTCTATCTCTGTATCCTAGCGCCTTAAAAAAATAAAAAAATAAATCGGGTGGCACAACGGCTCATGAAGAACCAGGGCCTAGTGACTAACAACTCGCAACCATTCCCGTGTGCGCCTTTCGACAGGAATGGAAGGGACCTACAATTTTATGCCGAATCCGAACGGCTAGACGAGAAGCACTTATTCGTGACAAGTGATACTCTTGGAGGATTTGTCAATACCTCGCAAGAGGCAGTAGCCCTGAAAGAAAACTTTTTAGTTTTTAGGTGGACGAGGCTGGGAAGCGAACCCAGACCTCCAGCGTGACAGTTGAACGCACTAACCATTACGCTACGGGCTACTACCGCCTACTATTAGCACCTTACTATTTACAATAGTTTAAAAGTTGATTGATATTCATTTTATTTCAAATGTCCTTGATATTCATCATCGTCCATGAAATAATTTCCAAAATAATATCTTCTAGTTTCACGCAACGTTGGGCATCGTCCTATGAAGTGAATAACATCTTCCCTTTCGCGCATATTGCAGATACTACACAAAATTGGAAGATCCTCTCTGTGCGGAATATATAGTTCAAGTTAAGAAGCTCGACCCTTATATGCCGTTTTCACTGGGCCAAGTGAGGTAATTTCGTTGCAAATTTCCAAATGAGACCCGAAATTACCTAATTTCCCATACAAAATCACATTTCGAAATGAGGTAATTTCAACCTCATTTGCACGAAATTGGTTTGGAAATTGGGTGAATGCATCCAGCGGGAATCAATTTCAAAAGCTCTTAAAAGCTTTTGTATGAAAATATCAATTCATTTAAAGGACTACAAATTAGTTATTTATTAAGCCGATTCACAAGCCCTTTTTCAAAATTATAACTCAAGGGTATTTGTTCAACAAAAAAAAATGAATAAAACTGACTAAAACTAGCTGTTAATTTTGTATTATTTGTTAAAAAAAAATATTTATTTATTTTAACAATATCTGATTTTTCAGTTAGTAATATTTTTTTTCATTTTTTACTGTGCGATATACTGGAGCCAAGATATTCGTAAAAAACAGAAAATGTCTTTTTTGGGGGGCTCCGACTTGCCTGTGTTCATTCATAGATTTCTCGGCTCCCGTTTGGAGTTAAGAGCTCAATTTTTTAAATTGTAGGGAATAGCAACAGCTAGACAAAACATATAAGAAAAACTAACCAAAATATAAGCATCATTTGGAACTAAAAAAGTCACTCTACGAAATTATCCAACTAACGGATGAGAACGAAAGGTATGCATTCAAAGAAAGTGCAAGAGCATCAACGAACAGGTCATTTTACTCGAAAGTCATTTACAACCTCAAAGAACGGGAACTACTTTACCCCAAATTTCTCAGCGGAAACCATCAGCACTATTTTCAAAAGTCGAGGGGAGATGTTGCGTCTTAATTTTGTTGCACATTGCAGTTATTTGACAGTAATTTGCAGTCTCTGCAACTTAAACAAAAAGGAAGATGTTGGTAATTTTTGGGAGTGTGTCGGGTTTTAAGTGCAATTAGAAGAGCAGTCTTTGGCCAAAATATTTTACCGTAAAAAGAAGTTCTAAGAATCCTTAACGTTGAAAAATGGATGCAGCTTGTGGCGTAGGTACTGTCAGGAGGTGGTAGCATACCGAACCACAATAATAAGTTAAAGCTTTTAAATTAAATTTTGTTTTAATTAAACAAAAAGTCAAAAATCAACTGTAAATTCTAAACTAAGGGTCAAAACCAATTGGAAATCTAAGCGTTCTGCACTTTTTTTTTTTCGTTTTAGCTAAACTAAAAGTCATTAATTTATAACTGAATTATTGTAAAATAAAAACTTAAATTAAGTAATATCAATCAAAATGTAAAGCCATTCAGGCAGACGATATAAATTGTCATGCCTAGGGTGACCAGATCTATCACCCTCAAAAAGAGGACGCCAAGAAAAATTGAATTCTTCGCTTATAGAATTGGGCAAGTTTTACTATTTTTGTCTTAAGTTACCTTACAAAATATTTTTTTTTGAAGAAATCTACTTTTAAGACGTACAAAAATCACAATATTTTGGAAAATTTTCAAAATAGGAGTTCCATTAATGGGATTCCTACATATGGAAATAACACATAAATAAGGCAAAATTTTCGTACTTTACTGTAATCTAAAACGAAAATTCGAATTTGAAGATAATGACAAACACTCTTTTCGATTTCTCTATCATCGCAATGATGGATGTACCTACTAATTTTTTTTTTTCAAAAAAAAAAAAAAAACACATTATGGCAATGATGAAGTAAAAAAAAAAAACGTACCAGTGCCCACGTTCTGTAACTTCTCACATCGAGAAAATCGGTCGAGAAACGATGAAAATTGAAAAAAAATGCAGGGATTTTGTTCCATTTTTCATCGTTTCTCACCCGATTTTTCGATGTGAGAAGTTGCAGAACGTGGGCACAGTCTACGATATGATAGCTTCGTTGAGTCAACCAACTTGAACAAATTTACATTTAATTTTTCATTGATTTATATACTACTATAAACAGTCTTATAATAACTAAAAGAAAACATTTCGCAGATTTTCATAATACATAGATTGCCAAAGAAATGTGGATTTTATAAAATCCAATTATAAACTGTACAACTTATTTTTATTTCCCAAAGAGCCTTTAAATTGTACCAAAACACATACGTTTGAAAACAAAATAGAAAAGAGGACAAAATGCAAAATTTTCCAAAAAGAGAGAGGAGGGATATTTTTTGCTCAAAAAGAGGACTTGTCCTCCTAAAAGAGGACGTCTGGTAAGCCTAGTCATGCCTCAACTATTCATGTTGTTAAAATGTATATAATATATGTATGTATAATTAATCTCAATGAATACAAATCTAATCTAATCTAAATCTACTTTCCTCCGACCAAATTATGCAGATGAGTTGGTGTATGCTCCTAACCAATTCATCTCCCGCTGATTTGAATAGTTCTGCTGATAGGCCATCCGTACCAGCAACCTGGTACGACTTAAGTTTGGATACCGCCAGTCGCACTTCGGTTAGCTCGGGTGGACAGATATGTTGGCTATCATCGTCCAAGTTTAATGGAGTGTTCTGACTTCAAGCGGTATCTTGGCTGTCTCCGCCGCTAAGTAGTCTAGAGAAGTGCTGTTTCCACATCCTCAGCACTGACTGTGTATCTACTAACATATTCGCAGTCTCATCTCGGCAGGCTTCCGTTCTAGCTTTGTATCATTGGATGGATCGTTTCACACTTTGATAACATTTTCAAACATCACCGTTGCCACTACAAACCTCAATAGACTCGACCACCTGCTTCTCAGGCTCTCTCTTTTTCCTCCTGAAAAGTTGGCGTTCCTCTTTTCTTTTTCCGGGCTACTCTCTCAGCACCTTTTGTTCGAGTCTGCAGCATTGCCTTATAGGCATCATCCTTAGCTGCATGCACCATTCGGCACTCTTCATCCAGCCAGGGGTTTCATTGTGGTCGCCTAGTGAAACCCAGCACATCAGAGGTGGCACTTCTGATGGCATGTTGACAGTATTTCCACTGATCATCTGCACTTGATGCTGGTGGCGGACTTCCTGAGAGATTAAGAGTTACGTGGTCAGCAAAAGTTCTGGCTGTTACTTGCGATTTAAGCTTCTGGACCTCGAACCTTTTCACAGCATCCGCTCTGCGTTGTGGCGTCATGGATATCCGCATATGTAGTCTAGCTACCACCAGGTAGGCATCCGGGTCAATGTTGGCCCCTCGGAACTTTCGGACGTCCAAGATACTGGAAGTATGTCTCGAGTCTATCGCAACGTGGTCGATTTGGTTGACGGTTCGGTGATCACGCGACCGCCGAGTTCCCTTGTGTATATTGAGGTGTGGGAAACAGGTGCTTGAAATGATGACATTTCGCCCGCCGCAGTCTGCCAGGGCGAGCCTGTTTCCGTTGCCAGAAGTTTCGTCGCGTCGTGAAGGCTGTTGCCTCCGACTACCGAACCAAAGATGCCCTCCTTTCCGAATCTTGCGTTGAAGTCTCCAAGAATGATCTTCACGTCGTTCTTCGGGCACATATCGTACGTTGTCTCCAGGAGATCATAGAATGCTTCTTTGGTTGAGTTAGCTCTCTCTTCATAGGGGCGTGAGCACAGATCAACGTAATGTCTTTCATTATTGCCTTTGATGCGAATTGTGACCAGGTGCTCGCTTACACTTCGAAAGCCCAAGGCTTCTTGCCTAAGTCTTCCGCTTATTACAAAACAGTAACCGAAAAGCCGCTGACACTGCTCCTTGAAACACCCGCCGCGCCGTAGTAGATATCACACGATTGCAGTCTCCGTCCCATCGCACTTTCAGGATAGCTGTTACGTCAGCCTTTAGCCTGTCCAAGTTCTCCACTAACTGTTCGGCTGCACGTGTTCTCTGTATAAGGACATGACGTTCCACGTGCAGATCTAAAATTCATTGTCCTTGTTACGTTTGCTGGGGTCGTCAACTTTAAAATCATTCATATCCGAGGCTTGTTGTTGTTTCGGAACCAAGTTTTTTTTTTCCGTGGTAGGGAACGACACTCAACCCCCAACTTAGAGGCCCAAACCCTTAGTATAACTCCAAGAGTATGGAGCGCGGAGCTCGATAAACCGCTCTTTACAGGCCTGAGCTGCGAAAATGTCGTAGTAGCCCATATAAGGTGTTCACTAAGTAGTTTAACTGGAACTGTAGCGGCCACCGTTGATTCCATCTGGGGAATTCTTCCGCTGCCGCCTAGATGAAAGAAGAAGTGCCTTAGTGGCAAGAGAGGGACAACTCGAACAACTTTGATGAAGAGTTAAGTTGAAATCTTTTTTATAGAACTTTATATTATATTCTTAAAAAACGTCAGTACCTACTGATAAGTTATATTAAATAAGTATTGTAAATTATTTCATATTCGTTAACGTCCTCTCTGTACAAATGTTATACTGTTAATACATGTACAAATGTATACCGACTCAGTTGCTAATCGTAGGTATTAATTAAAATCATCAAAAAGCTAAAATCAGAAAGATTTAAATAATTTCTCTGTAATCAAAACATAGTACAAGTGTTCAAGTTCACTTCCCCCACAATCAAAATAAATGATTATTCTGAATCTGAAAAGTCCGTTGAATCTAAAATTATACCTACGAGTATATCAATACGATTATTATAGTATGGACGTCTTCTGGTAGCCAACAAGTTCTTCTACTCACCATGCAAGGGTCCAATGACAACCATAACAACAATCATCAACATGATAACACGAAGCCGACGTTGGTTTTCACCCTTTTTGAATGCGACTCGGAATGTTTCAACAACATGCTTCTTATCGAAGAAGTCCGACAGTAAATTGATTTGTGTTGTTCTTTCAAGTTCTTCCTTGGTCTTTCGTTTAGGTTCCTTTAGTATAAAACATCCATAAAGGAACGACAGCAAGTACAATGTAGCTGAAGTTGTAAAGGCGCCATAGAATCCGATTTTCCTGTAGAAATAAAAAAAAAAAAAACAAAAATATAATAATAGAAAATTACCTACTCATCGATTAGATTATAGTCTCCATGAATTCATTCACTGTTAATTAGGTTTTATTTATTATTGTCATTGCATGAACAGAATTCAAGAATTATTTGAAAATATATACATACAAAATTTGGCAGGGAAATAAAAGAAAATTATAATATTGCTAATAGAAACTGTTTGATTTTTAAAAATATGTGCCTGAATTTCTAATAAAGTTTATATAGAAAACTTTAACCAACCAAATCGAAGTCCTGATCTGGACAGAAATTCAACTTTTAACGAATTTTGATGCTCTGTCTGACTACAAATTGTTGCCCATTCATTACCCTCACGCTGAAATCATCATTGCGGGCAATTTCAATGTACACAATTCTAGTTGGCTTCACATTTAGGGTCAGACAACACCAAATGGAAGGTATGTTGAGCTCCTTGGTGAGTTGATCCACTTGACTCAGCTTGTTGACGAGCCAACTCGAATACCGGATGTTACAGGACAGTGCGCAAACACTCTTGACTTGTTTCTCACCTCTGACCCTGATAAAAATTAGTTTATTATCGCCTCTAGACCGCCTCATCAGACCATTGTGTCATATCGACAAATTTCTCATGCCAACAAAATCCAGTTAGACAAAAAAACTCTCAAGCAATATGAGAAAGCAACTGGGACGGTCTTAAAGATTTTTTCAGGAGCTTTAACTGGTCACTATGCTTCCTCCATAGTTACGTAGACGCCAGTGCAGATATGATTAAAAACTTGATTGTTTGTGGAATGAGAAATTTTATCCCGAATAGGTTAAAATCTATCAAACCCAAAGAAAACGCATGGTTTGATTCGAGCTGTAAAGAGGTTATAAGGGTCAGAGAAGTAAGTTACCGTAGTTACAAAGCCAACCCTACTGAGAAAACCGGAAGAAGTTTCAACAAGCCAGGAAAACTTGTAACGGTCATATTCGAAGAACCAAATTTTTGCATGACCAAAAATTAACGCAAAAATACTACAAAGTCCCAAAAATGTACAAATTTTTGGTTATTTGCAAAGAACATACGAAATGCTACTTCATCGTCGGTTCCAACGCTCGTCTTCAATGACACTCCTTTTTTTAGCTTGTTAGAGAAAGCCAATTTGCTTGCAGCACAATTTTCTGTTAATTCGACGCTGCCAGAAAGTTATATGACTCCTCCTGTACTTGAGAGCGCAAACGATCTAACGATTCTAAAATATCTTGATATACACAAATCCTCTGGCCCCGATAGTATCCCTCTCATTTTTCTGAAGAGGTGTTCTTCAACGCTGGTAAAACCACTGCGTAAGCTTTTCCATCTGTCTGTCCTACTCTACTGGTCTCTTTTCTAGTGGATCGAAAACAGTATTTTTTCAGCCAGTCCCCGACGTGTCTTCTTCACCCTCTAACTAGCGACCAATTGCGCTGACGTCCCTTCTTTCCAAGGTCATGGAAACGCTGATCAATTTTCAGCGCAAGAAATATCTCGAAGAACGAAAGCTGCTTAATGACCGGCAGTACGGCTTTCGTAGCAATAGGTCCACTGGTGATTTAATGATATATCTCAGCGAACAGTGAAATAAATCTTTGCATCATTTTGGAGAAAGTAAGATTATTGCGCATGATATTTCATAAGCGTTTGATAGAGTTTGCCATCAAGCTCTTTTATCGAAAATGCGTGCATTTGGTATCAATAAGTCTCTTCTTCGTTGGATTATAAATTACCTTTCGGGCCGCTACATATAAGTTGTATTCAGGGTTGTCAGGTTTTAAAAAGCGAAATCGCCAAAATTAAAAATTAAATCCCCAAAAAATCGCCAAATTTCAAAGTTTTCAACCAAAAAAAGTTGAAGTTTTTTTTTGAAACACATACGTCATTTATTTTAGGGATAGAAGTGAAATCGAATTTAAGTTTTGGGGTGCGTTCAACGCAACTTAGCTTATACGATGAAGGTCCACCTACTGTTTTGTATAAATCAACCTTAAACAAATATAAATTGTTAAAATACCAAAGCTTTACACTGAACTGATTGAAACTTACTTTATTGCTTGATAGCTGCTTTTCGTGTTGCATTTAAGGCTGTCTTAGAATTATTGCCTCAACTACTGTGGAGTCCGTTCTCCTGGTTTGCCAACAGAGCTGTTGTATCTTGAAGCGATTCTTTCCCAGGCTGAATTTTTTTCTGCCACTGCCAGATTCACTCCATCCGTTGCTTTGTTTTCAATAATTTTTCGGAATATTACGGCAATATCAACCAAAGCGTTTTTTCCTCCTCTACATAGTTCCTACCTCTTTCGCTTTTTTATCTTGAAGATTTCTCATTTTTTTTAAAATTATTATTATGGAATCCTCGAAGAAACCAAACTTGAGCAAACCAGACAAATAAATACCAATTGAAATTTAATAACGGTGTGCTTCGATCTTATGACATTTGTCCTACTGCTACCTCACTTTCACTTTTTCGATCAGTTCTGAAAACAAATCATAACATCCAGGGGTGGGTAGCACACTGCATTTTAGCTAAAATCCGATGCCTATTTTTAACGATGCCGATTTTAAACGATGCCGATCGGAGTGTGAAACGTTAAATGTGAACATGGCTCGATTATAAACACAATAAATCAGTTTCTGAATATTAATTTAATTTTATTTTTAATTTAATTTCATTTAATTCTGGAAAGAAACAACCGACAAACTGATATAAAATCCAAACAAGTTCAGATATGTCCGTTGATCGGTTATTATCGGACGATACCGGACGATCCCGGTTGTACGTTTGATTTAATCGGCCGAATTCGGCCAATGACGGGTTATGTCTTATGTGTACGCGAGTCGTAAGAAAATTAAAAAAAAAAACAAAATCAGTCCGAAGAGTATTGCATTTGTGTTGGCTAATCAATCTATAAATAATTTATCTCCTTAATCCTGAAGCACCCTTAACAACATATAGATGTATGTTTCTATACTTACTTATACATATGTATATGTACATGATTATACTCACTTGAGTAATAAACCACTAATTGCCATTCCAAGAGGTACACCTATCGAGAAGAATACATTTAAAATGCCTATACGTAAGGTTCGTTCTTCTTCGGTTGTAATATCAGCTAAGTAACTGAAGACGCCCATCATCATTGTAAGCCCACCACCTGTGAGACCCGGAAATAGGACTTCGGTAATACCAGAAACTTCCATGGGAACGTTCTCGAAATATGTGCACAAAATCAGACCTATGGCACCCAAAAATTCACCAATTACGGGTATCATAATGCATGGCTTTCGTCTGCCATGGCGGTCGCTCCACGAACCCCAAAACAATATTAGCAGGCATGGTAGGAGACTTTGTATCACCGATTGCCATGCAGCCATTTTGGCCATTAGTTGTTGGACGGTTGCTTCTTCGCTGAAATGACAAAACAAAAAAGAATAATTCAAACGTTAAATGAATCGATTGTAAGTTGTTGTAGGTACGATTAGGTTTTGTATTGAATAAGATATTAAACGAATGAAATTAATGTGAAGAGTCTTCTTTATGCAAGATTAAACTATAAGGTCTCTGTGAAGCGATAGAGAATAGAGATATATACTTGAAGACGAAGAAAGGTGTTTAAATTTCTAATTTATTAACAGTTTCTCTGGCCATAAATTGAGAGACATAAACACTAAACATGACTAATAGATTGATGACAATAAAGTGACATATTTATTTGGGAATGAAGAACGGAAGTTTGAGGAACTAAGAGAGAACTGAGAAATGACAGGAAGTTTTGCTCTTTAAAATTAATAGCAAGATATTTGAAGTACTGGATTCACGTACCTACGAGTAAGTACTAGCTAAAAAGTCAGCCGGACCAGACGGAGTCTCAAACTACATCCTGAAGAGGCTTCCACATGCAGTGATGATTCTTTTAACGATCAGCATGAACAACTGTATCAATAACTGCTACTTCCCCCAAAGGTGGAAAACAGCTAAGATCGTTGCCATCCCCAAGAAAGCCACTAACAATTTTGTGTCCAATTACAGGTCAATTTCGCTTCTGAACAATAAAAGTAAAATACTGGAAGAAGTTTTACTTCGGAGACTAAAGAGGTTTTGCAACGAAAACGCCATCATCCGGACATGCAGTTTGGCCTTAGGAAAAAGCACTCCACTTTGCATCCGCTCCTGAAGTTCCAGCATGACATCACCATAGCGCTCAACAACCATCGTGTCACCGTTGAATGCTTTCTGGATGTCGAGAAAGCATTCGAAAGCGTATGGATTGAAGCCCTTATCGTATAACATCTACCCTCGTAACTAATAAAAATTCTTTGTTCTTTTCTTTTTTCCAGATAATTCTATGAACAAATGGACAGCTGAAATGCAACCGAAAAAGTGCGTTTTCTACCCATTGCCACCTGAAAAACCTAGTCCGACCGGCAGTTTTGTTAATGTTAAGACTAAAGGTTGGAATTGGCATCATTCTTTTCTAAAGCTCCGATGAGATAGGTAAACCTACGGTCGCCTCCCGTACTACAATAAATGTATAATATCATCGTATCTAACTAGTTATAAGTCAAATTGTAAATATTATTTTGTTCAATAAATATGTATACATATATGTTTATCTACTAGCTCTTGTAATAATATTTCCGAAAAAATTGTCGGTTTCATAAGAAAATATTCGTTAGCGAAAATTTAAATTTGTATCGAATTCAGTCATCATTATCATCAAGTCACTCCTTCGATACACACCGGACCGAAAATCACACGAAGAATCTTCCTCTCAAAGCATTAACATTAGCATATTTATTGAACAACGATATATACAATTTGACAAGCTTCCTCTCAAAGCACCCTAGCAAACTTTTATCCGATTTTTTCAATGTCCATACTTCTGCCCCATAGAGCAGGACCGCGATGATTTGGGTCTTGTATAAAGTCTCTTTAGTTCTCTATGAGAGGGCTGCCTTCTGGCTGTCTTCGCCGTTAAGCAGTCTAGAGAAGTGTTATTTTCCAGATCCTCAGCACTGAGTGTGTATCTAGAACCATATTCCCACTCTCATCTCGGCAGGCCTCCCTCTGATAAAATTTTCGAACGTCACCCCTATCACTACAACAAAGCGTCCTAGAGCATTAATATTGTCATTTTCGTGATCTAGCAAGTACCACCTTTCCAAATATGTATAATTTTTTACGAGAACTTAAAGTTGAAAAATCGAATTGTTCTTTATCTTTAAACTCGATTATCTCCTGAACTAAGCGTCCTAGATGGTTAAAAATATCATTTTCGTGATCTAGGAATTTTCACATTTCTACAGATGTATCATACTCTACGAAAACTTAAAGTTAAGAAATCGACTCTTTCTTCTAAAATGGTGGGGCACAAAACTGAATTTATTTAAGTCGACTTTATCGCTGCGAAAGAATAGTGTCCTCTATTCGTCTTACACCCTCCTTGAGATATTTTTGTTAGAAAATTGTGTACAAAATACTTTCTAAAAGTGGTGTTGCTTTTGCTTCAATTATTTCATTAAATGTCTATAGATTTTCCATTTTTCACATTCTGTATATAGTAGATTTCACGCAACAAATCTTTTTAGCATTTGAAATGACTTTAGAGAGATTCAAATGGGGTAATTTGATGAAGTATACTTGAATCGGTACATCTTTAATCTTGCATAAAATATAATAGGAAAATATCAAGAGTGTAAGAGTCTTAATCTTATGGTCGAAACGGTTCTAGCTAGAGCCTAAACAGATGGATAAATTGTGCGGTACAAAGATGAATGAATTTTCTTTTTCGTATCAATAAATTTAATAATAACTTACTACCACTATCAGACTTACATTGTGTAATTTTGAGTTTCTCGTCGTGTGAGAGCATCACAAACTTCATCTCCATATGCCATATTAACTCGACATGCTTTTTCTAAATTAAGATTTTGTGTTGCTAAAACGGCTAAGATACTTGGCATAATGTAACAAGCCAACATTGGTTCTACTGTAATATTTTTCCATATGTGACTTAGTTTTTCCTTCCAATTCATCTTTTGCCATTTTAATGGGTTTTTATCCACTGTTTTCTTTTCCATATTTGAAACTATCTGAAAAAAAAAAAACAAATGTTGAAATATTGAAATTTTTGTTTAAGCTAAAAATCAAAAGTTTTAAAAGCTCCAAAGAATAAAGTAAGTTCAATCACACCAAAAAGATAAATGTTAAAAATGTAGCCAAATTCTACTATATACAAAAACCTTTGCGTAATAACTCAGCCGTAAAAAGTAGTGAGATCTAAATCATAAAGTACTCCAAGTTCTAAGTTTATTTATGTTTAATATCAAATATTTTAATTAGAGTAATATGGAAGAACCTCAAAGTTATCAGAGAAATCTTTATTCAATGATTACTGAATTAAATTTTAATTCTGCAACAATCCGAAATTATCCATATAATTAATAAAAATTTTGAGAAAATGGGTGGATGCCACGCCCCTGAATGTAAAATCTCAATTTATTATGTTGCCTTAACCTGCACTCTTAGCCCTACCCCTGTACCAAATTTAGTCATTCTATGAAAAACAGAAGTGCTTAGAGCTGGCCACGAGACGAGGCGAGCCTTTTAAGCAACCGAGACGAGACTGTATATTTGGACCTAAATTTAAGTTAAATATTTATTTTCTTCTGCAAATATTAAAACTACAATCGAAAATATTTCGTTCCAATAATCAACAGGTTGTCCAGAAAGAGGCAAGACTTAATTATACGAGACCGGCACGATACCGAGACGAGACTAAAAATTTTCGGTTTTAACGAGACCGAGACAAGACTTAAAAAAGCCTCGCAGAGTCTCGTCTCGTGGCAGGCCCTAGTAGTGCTCCAAATAATTTATATCAATTCCTTCAAAATGAGCGGGTAACACGCCCCTAAATGGAAAATCTTAAATTTTCGATTTTTTTCCTTTTACACCACAAGAGGTGCGAAATTACAAAATTCTTCGATGTCGGGAAGTACTCCATAATTATGATGATCTGTTAGTGAGTCAGTTTTTGCGATTTTTGTATTCTTATATCTCGGGAACCACTAATACTAAAGAACTGAAATTTGGTGAGTTTCCTATACATGGTGAACTTAGTATTAGATATAATATTAGAGTATAGTATTAGTATAGTATTAGAGTTTGAAGTTTCTGACTTTATTGGTACTGAAGTTGGAGGGGGTTTGAAAATAGCCTGAGTTTGATCCTGTATAAAAGGGTGGGTGTAGTGCCAGTACTTGGCTGGGCACTACCGTGCCCTTTGACGCTTATATGTCTGTGAAGTCTCCTCACGAAATTGTTGACTAACTGGCAAAATGTTGATTAAGCGCAGTTTATTAAAACAAAATAATTGAAAACAATGCCGCAGTAAGATTGTATGAAATTTGCCCTATTTATATATATAGATAGAGATTTTAAATAATTTTATCAATATGTAATTTTTCAGTCAGTCGGTCTGCCCTGCATTTACTTCAAATTGAGTGACAAAATATATGTTCATAAACATTCTTACGAGTAGGTAGTATGTTATTTGTTCAGTAATTTCAGTAAATAATAATAATTGCTTGTGTGAGCAATTATCAATTTTAACGAACATTTTCGTACTAGTGTATGGAAGCAAGCGCGCAATTTTTGTTACAACTTTGTGTTTTACAATTGAATAATTGCTTTTAATTTCAAAATAAAAAATAATAATTTTCTGTATAGAATTGAAAATTGAATGCAAAATACAACATTGAAACAAAGAACAAACATTATAAATGGATGTGACTAATTTTCAAAGGCACGTTTTTTGGATTCTTCATCGTTCTTGACTGAGATAAATATTTTAGAGCTTTTACTTTAGGTAAAGGATTTAAAGAAAGAAATGAGAGAAAAAAAGTTGTTAGAAATGAACTGCAGAAACGTGTTCTTCTATGTTAAAAACTATCTTGGTTTGAACTTAAAATCACGTAGGTACATACATATATTAATATTTTTTATTTTTGTTTGAATTGTTATGGAATCATGGATATTGTTTACCTAATTTGTTTTCCAAATTCACCGTAGCAAATTAAAATAAAGAGCAAATTTATACGGAACTAATTCCTATTTTTAAGCTGCTAATCTATATGCTTCACAAATTCCATTGATTTTTTATTTTTAATCTTAAATTTAAAAAAAAATGGAGCGTCAATAAATTGAGGCTTAATACAAAACGTATATTGAATTAAACTATTCCTTGACAATAACTTAAATACTATTCACGACTATATCGCACGAACCTGTTCTTGTAGTAAACAACTAGACATTTATAATTAATTTAAATTTATAATTGTGTTCAAAATATGTGTCTAATTAGGGTATAACATACTGACTGAAGAGCCCACCTGGCCGAAAGACATTAATTTCTGTAGTTGAGGTCCACTTAATTGAATTATACCTATTCATTCACTCCACTTTAAGCCGAAGTAATTTTAATATTTAAATTTGTTCATCTTAATTAATTGAATCTACTAACTCCATTAATACATATATTTCTCAAGAAAATATTGAACAAGCTGATTCCACTAAATCCACTGATACAGATATTTCTCAATAAAATAGGTGTAATCATGCAACGATGTAAAACACTAGATACGTTAAGCATTTGCGTAAGTTTACCATTTGGTTATGAACTGTCAAAATTTTTTATGGGAAGTGATTTACACAAATTGGATAAAATTCCCAAACGAATTTGCTTGGGAAAATGATTTGGTAAAATTAACCAAACGTCACTGTGACTTTTAGAAATATACGTGTTCAGAAATATATGATATCTAAAGGAACTAAAAAAAAACTCTGATCATGTACTGTAACTACTGTAACTATGAAATCCCGATTAGTTGGCGATGAGAATTGTGGATAAAAATGTAGTTTGCACAAGGAAAAATAGTTTGGACGCCTACATTAACTCAACGATTAGGAATGCTACTTTTCGTAAATTATTAAGGTAGAACTTGAAAGGCTCTCGCAAACCACGAAACTAAATCAACAACAACAACGTGTTATTATTGTTGTTTTCTTCGTCGTCACGTCAACGAATGACTTACATTGGCTTGGGAGATCCTTGGTAGTTGGAAGCTGCTGGAAGCAGATGTCATAAACCAGTGAAAAGAAGCTTTCTGAATAATCAGAATCGGAATTGAGCCACAAATTACTCTTTTTCTTTTTTGCATTCCTCCTCAACAAATTTCAGTTTCACTTCCGTGAGCTGCACTCGTTGATGCTCTTCACTTCCGAAAGCAAAAGTTAACGAAAAATCAAGAAACCGACATTATGGGTGCACCATATGATTTTTTGCATTCGTTCATTTTCGCCCGAACACTGATGTGAGCTTAAAACGCCACTTACGCCAAAAACACAACTGTGGTCGTGTATCTTTAAGTTTTTAAGTTTTGAAACATTCGACTCCAATATCGCGTTGGTTCGGGAGAGGCTCTCTATTTACAAAATAATTTTGAAATCTGAACACGTCTAATTTTTGACATTTAATATTTGACGCATAACGAAAAGCTGATCCAATTACACATCATTTGTACAAATGAATAAAAAGGTCGTTCATGCAAACTTTTGTGTGATTTTATCATTTTACACAATTTGTAAACTTACGACGTTGCACGAATACCCTTAATATTCAACTCAATATACCTATTGGATTTGGGTAAGTTTTTGTATTCCAAAAATGAAATTGGAGATACCTTGAAATATAAACTGTAAACGTCACATAGGAAACCCAAGAAAACATTAACTTTTCAAAAAGGAAACTAAAACTTCAAATGCATTGGTTTGAGCTTTGGCAAGGAGCTTTATGTAAATATTAGGTACTCTTCTCCAAAGAATGGCGCATAAAAGATGTCATCAAAATTTAAAATATTTTGAAGAAAATTTTATGCTAAACCCGCCCAACGACTTTGCACTCTTAGAGAGTGTAGAGTCAACGAATTGAGCAGCTGCAGCAAATACACACAGAAATTGCCATTTTGAACAATGATAATCCTGCCAGTGATGCTGAGCTGATTGAAATCCTCACCAACCCCGAAGAAGTGGGTGAGTTAAGCCACTGTGGACGATCTTAATAATTATCCGGGCCAGACAATGCTTCCAATTACACCATAAGGAAGTTTCCCCAAGTCATGACCCTATTCCTTGAGATCCTGTTCAAAAACTGTGTCAACAATTGACTTTTTCGGAAAAATAAGTGCCAACACCGAAGAAAGTCAACAGGAGACATCAGAGCTGGATTTGCTCAAGGATCCAGACAGGGAACATACCTCTACAACATTTGCATATCGGACGAACCACAACCCAACAATGCAATGAATTTTCTTTATGCGGACTCCTCACTTACATATACCAAATCCATGTATCCGCAGTCATTGCAGCCGGAAAAGTAGAAGAATACGTTCAAGGCGATGGGAACTCTACGCAAGTCAACTCAGCTAAATCCGAGCTGGCTTGCTTCAAAAGACCTGCTCGGCTTAAGCACAACGTGTAGGGACCTGCGTATTCACATCCCACTTTACTAAAGGGTCTCGAGTACCGAATACGCTCAACAGGCAGCCAAACGTTCGCGAAAGCATCTTAAGCAACCATATGTAGAATTTTACGAGAAAGATTTCTACCTCCAAGTATGTAGTAGTTCTGCTTAATAAGGGCAAACAAACGCGTTACACCATGGTGCAAATGTTTCACATAAATATAATCAACTAAAAGTTTTAATATCGAATGTGATTTGCAAAATATTATAGACCCTGTTTAGGGAAGTTTGTGTACGGTCTCACGCCAGTTTGTAAGTAAGAGAAGTGCGGGGTAAGAAGTCTCTTGAAGCACAGTTTGTAATGTTGTAAACCAGATGGTACTCAGCAGTCCGTACTTAATCTTTTCAATCTATAAACAGGTTCATAGGGTATTTTTCCGAATATAATATTTCTGAATTTTCTAAGCGGCCATCAACACGAAGCACACCGAAATAGTCAGTGAAAGGGCTCAAAGAAAGGAGTCTATTCTTAGTAGGTCGATTTTTCCCGGCTTTTAAAAAATCAATTTCTTCACGAAACAATGACATCTGAGTACATTTTTTTGATTAATTTAGTTCTTACAATATTTTAGTTCTTCACACATGACAAAGGATTTAAATTGCAATCAGCCTGATCTCATAGATAATTGTCAAAAAAAAAACGAATTGCATATGCAACAACGCGAAGCAAACGAACCAATTATATGAATTTTTTGTTATCAAATTTTCTACAAAATTACATAAAGATATAGTAGATACGAATACCTGTGCATTCTCTCATATTGGATTATTCTACGAATCCATAACTTTGCTGAATAAATACATACATAATAAATTAACTTAACTAAATACAAAAAAATTTAGATAGGTATAGAACAAATAAAAACAATACTATCTATAATATCAACGTTTGTACATACCTACAACGAACGTTGAAATATTTCCTAAATTAGCTTATTTGTCAAGATGTCATAATTGACAACTCTTCAAAACCTACATTATACATCTCATTCTACCAAATAATATGTCCCGTCAAAAATAAAAATACAAAAAAAAAATAAAAATAAAAGTACTCATTCACAACAAATTTGTTTGATTTTTAAATTAATCTCTCTTTGTTCAGCCTATTGTTCGCTCTGCATATTCGCAGCGGTAGCGAACCACTTACATATATAATATAGCCACCACAAACAAAAACAAAATTTATTTATGCTATACATATAGATCGAAAGGAAAAGGAAATGTTACAAAAAGTGTATAAATAATCATGTTTTACTTACCGTTAAATATGAATTGTTCAGTCAATTCCTGTGGATTTATTCTTTAATCTGAGCGAATTCGAAGCGGAACAAAAAACTTTAATTCGATCGATTTGTCTTTGTTCCTTGGCTTTTAGGTCTCCTGGAAAGTTAAACCGGGTAATTATCGTAACTCAATCTGAAAAAATTCAATATGCCGAGAAAATTAATTCAATTTCGACGACCGTCTTTTAAGAAATATCCGAAAATCCGTCCTTATCCGGAATTCCGATTAGACGAAACTAGACAAAAATTATATTCTTCTTCTCTCGAATAGTTTTCACACAGAGCTGGGATCACTTTTACATGGACAGGTTCACGGTAGAGCGGTCAAACACTCAAATCAAATCGATCGAATTCTACTAATATCTAAGTAGTATAACTTATCGATTTTCAATTCAAATTCTTACATCCGTTTGAAATTAAAACCGAAATTGTAATTGAAAAAAGAAAATGTATATATTGTGGAGATATCCTGTGATCAGAGTGAAATTATTGGCCTCTCTCTGTGTCGTCTTCAAATTAGATTTAAATACTTTATTTTGAACAACATCAGTTAGAATTACCCATCTCGGTGGAGATGATATACTAGAATTGATGTAGTACAAAAGTACTAGTACAAATGCACAATGAGTAACAGTAATAGTCAGCCGAAGTAGGCTTTGCCATACCACACTGGTGAGGCAATTTTATTAGCAACCGTTTTGTGTCGCTCCTAATCGCGGACTGAAACTGAAAGTTTTGCCGCAGAAAAAAATCAAAAGTCGGTATCGTTTCGGTTGCGGTACCCGTCCCGGTGGGCAGAGCTGCCGTTTTGAAAATTCAGAGGGGAGCATTTGTGGGGAGTAAGAAAAAAAAAGAAATAAAAATAATATTAACAATATAACATATATAATATTTTCCACTTGCGATATACGTAGTATAGGGCAAGTTTAGGATTCGTGAAAAAAAAATCGAGATAATAATTTCCCTAACATTACGATTATGGAGAACGCGAAAAAAGTGGGTCTCGTAATTCTGTCTGTCTGTCTGTACCTCGACCTGCAGCCTAAACCGCTAAAGCGATTTGGTTCAATCTTTGGACATAAGGTTCTTATGGGATTCCCTAGAGGGGAAATTGAATTTTTTTTTAGCTCAAAAAATAACGGTTCCTGCCATACAATCAATATACAAAAACTGATTTATTTCAAAAATGGCTCTAACAATTTGGAAAAACAAAATTACGAGCTACTTTTATTACTACAGTTCATTTTTTGGTAGAAAAATTTTTTTGTAACGGTTATTAACGGTACCTGTCCTTTACAATTTTAACAATTTTGCATGTAAAATTTTTCGAAAAAATTATTTTTGGATTTTTAAAAAAATATTGAATTTTTTTTTTATAAAATAATTAAAATAATTTTTAATTTTGTGAAAAAAAAATTTAAAGAATTTTTATTATAAAAAATTATAAAATAAAACGCTCTAACGATTTTTGATTTTTTTTTTTTTCATAAATTCATATTTATCAAACAAATCAGATGGCTACGAGAGCAAGTTTGTGCAATCCAGTCGTGCCCATTTTCTTTTATTTGTTCATTTCAAATGCACATTTATAAAGGTTCCTGAATTCATAATTTAAACAAAAAAAGAAGAACATAATAATTCAATTTAACATAAGAAAAAACTAAACTTATAGTTAGGGCGTTAAGGCCATATTTTAGGTCAAACCTTGCATATCATTCTGACGGGATGAGCATTGGTACACTAATAGTCCACATTCTAAGTTTCCTTTTAAGAAGTGTTGGCACGCTGGCAACACTGGTAGACCGGAGATATAAAGGTTGCCTTCTGACCAAATTTTAACACGAAATTTCACATAAATTGCCTATAAATCGGGAACCAGACATCGTTTGATATCGTGGAATATCTCGTTGGATTTAAAATACTTAAAGCCATAGGAATATGTTCATTATTTGACCCCTCCCCCACCCTTGTAAGCGGGGGGAGCAAAATACCCTCGGCAAATAAGGGGTTTTATTTGTCAGAAAATAATGGTTATAAAATGGATATTCATAAAATTTTAAGATGATCATCGACGTAAAATTTCATACTCTACAGCATATCCGAAGTATATTTTTATCCATGTATTAGTGTTTTGTATAATCGCTTTCAAAATGGGGTCA
Source organism: Melangyna quadrimaculata (assembly GCA_949320155.1). Lineage (NCBI taxonomy): Eukaryota > Metazoa > Arthropoda > Insecta > Diptera > Syrphidae > Melangyna > Melangyna quadrimaculata. The sequence continues at coordinate 381,287,282 of OX439483.1, forward strand.
GGGGAAAGTGAGAGTATATCAAACCACTATATATTTGTCTTGGTATAATCTAAGCATATGACACATGACCTTAGGGTATTTTTGAATGCCCAATCTTATGCAATCAAAATAATTTCAATATAATTTCTCCAGAAAAAGTTATAACCTTTGTATAAAATGATGCCTAATTTTCAGTGAAACGAGCATCACATTACCAAATTTCAATGGTATGGTGATGAAACTTGGCCTACATGTCCCATTTGTCGTAAGAAATAAGAATCAAAAGAGTCTACAAATATCTGGGCGTAAGGGTGTTTTTTTGAGTGAAAGGGCACTCGCAGTTGCTTTAGCTTTGTTATTGAATACATTGTGTGGGAAGCTCTCGCATAATGATTCAATGAGAGAGCTAAATCAATATTAGATGTATTGTTTTTTATCGCGTTAGGAATCCAGGGGTGGATCGATGCATATTGTAACTAAGGCATAAAACTAGTAGCAATGTGTATTGAAAAGCTCAATTGGGCCCTAATACTGATAAATTTCATAGATTTATTTGTCTGATTTGGTTTTAAGGTAAGTTTTTTGAATTTTTAATAAAGAGAGGTAATTTTAGAGTGGATTATTCCAACATTCGTGGGTTAAGGAAGAACTTTTGTGATGCATATGTTCATTCTGTAATTAACAGACCAGCTATATTGGCGCTGAGTGAGACTCAGGTAGGAGAAAATACCGATTATTCGGAATTTAATCTTTATGGGTATCACTTAGTGCCGTTATTTTTTTCCCATCATGGCCTTGTTGTGTATATAAGAAACGATGTTGCTTACCAGCTCCAACCTCAATATGGTGCGTGTGTTAACACAAACTTTAACTTCTTATGGTTGATATTCACGGTTAACAAGCACATTATTCATACATGCTTTATTTATAGGAGTCCAAACCTAGAGAATTTCAACTTCTGATGAATTTGATGCTCTGTCTGACACCATCCAAAGAATTGTTTCCCATAATCCTCACACTGAAATCGTCATTGCGGGCAATTTTAATGTACACAATTCTAGTTGGCTCCGCTTTTCTGGCCAGACAACACCCGAAGGAAGGTATGTTGAGATCTTTGCTGAGTTAAACCATCTTACTCAGCTCGTTGACGAGCCAACTCGAATCCCTGATGTTGCAGGTCAATCTACGAACACTCTAGACGTGTTCCTTACCTCTGACACTAATAAATATACCGTTAGTGTATTACCGCCTTTAGGCACATCAGACCATTGTGTCATATCTGCAAATTTTTCGTGCCAACAAAGCTCAGTTAAAGAAAAAACTCCTAAGAGAACCGTTTCGCAGTACGAGAAAGCCAACTGGGACGGTCTCAACGATTTCTTCAGGAGCTTGAACTGGTCACTATGCTTCCTCGATAGTGACGTAGATGCCAGTTCAGATATGATCACAAATTTAATTCTTTGTGGTATGAGGGTAAAATCTATCAAACCCAAAGAAAACGCATGGTTTGATTCGAGCTGTAAGGAGGTTATTAGGGTTAGAGAAGTAAGCTTCTGTTGTTATAAAGCCAACCATACTGAGGAAAACCGGAAAAAGTTTCAACAAGCTAGAAAGACCTGTAACGTTCATATTCGACGAACCAAATTTTTACATGATCAAAAATTACGGCAAAAAATACTACAATGTCCCAAAGGTAGTAAACATTTTTGGTCATTTGTAAAAAATATACGAAATACCACCTCGTCCCCGGTTCCAACGCTCGTCTTCAATGATACTCCTTTTGTCAGCTCGCAAGATAAAGCCAATTTACTTGCAGCACAGTTTGCTGTTAATTCGACGCTAGGAAGAGAGTGTTATGACTCCTCCTGTACTTAAGAACGTAAATGATTTTATGGGACAAATCTTCTTTCGCACTCGTGCAGTTGCTAGAGTTCTAAAAGATCTTGACGTACACAGATCCACTAGCCCGCATAATATCCCTCCCATTGTTCTGAAAAGGTATTCTTCAACGCTGGCAAAACCACTGCGTAAGCTTTTTCATCTTTCCTACACTACTGGACTCTATCCCAGTGGATGGAGAACAGCATTTGTCCAGCCTATCCCCAAAAAAGGCATATCTTCTACCCCTCTATATATCGACTAATTGCGCTTACGTCCCTTCTTTCCAAGGTCATGGAAACGCTGATTAATTTCCAGCCCAAGAAATACCTCGAAGAACGAAAGCTTCTTAATGACCGACAGTACGGCTTTCGTAGCAATAGGTCCACTGGTGATTTGATGGTATATCTCACCAAACAGTGGAACAAATCTTAAGATCGTTTTGGAGAAAGTAAGATTATTGCACTTGATATTTCAAAAGTGTTTGATAGAGTTTGGCACCAAGATCTCTAATCGAAAATGCGTTCATTTGGTTTCGATGAATCTCTTCTTTGTTGGATTAGAAATTACCTTCCGCTCCGTTTTGTCCCCGACTCTCTTCCTTATTTTAATAAATGATCTTTTGTCTGAAACTTCTAATCCATTAAACTATTTCACTGACCATAGTACCCTCAGCTTCTCATATAGTCCAGTAATTTGGGCGAAAAAAAGTGGTTTGCCTGGAAAGTTTTGGAGTAGTCTTGAAAACTTTTCATTTCTATTAATTTTAGGGTGCTCTTTCCGAATTTTCATTTTGCCACCTCGCAATTTTGCCGCCATTCGAGGTTAAATGTCGAAAATATCAGGTTTTCGCATATAAATCCATAACGGTAAATGCTATCGAAAAGTATTTCATACAAAACTTGTAGATTTTGTGATCCCGAAGAAAAAAAGTTTAGACAATTTTTTTCCTACGACTCACCGTTAAGAAGATATCGACATTTCAAAAAACGTAAAATGTCAATAATGTCACTTTTTCACGTATAACTCCTAAACGGTTCATATTTTTGAAAACATCTGAATGCAAGGTTTGTACATTATGTAATCCCCTACAGGAAAAAACTATTACTTCCTTCTTAAAAGCAACCGTTTCAAAGATATAATTATTTAACAAAAATTCTAAATTTCCAGTTTTTCACGTTTTACTCTTTAATGACGAAGTTGTCGAAAAAAAAACTTGGACTCAATTTGTAGACCATATGAAATACTTTTCGATGGCATTTACCGTTTCGGAATTATATGCGAAAACCTGATATTTTCGACATTTAACCTCGAATGGCGGCGTTAGCGGCAAAGGTGCGAGGTGGCAAAATGAAAATTCGAAAAGAGCACCCCAAAATCTATAAAAATAAAAAGTTTTCAAAACTACTCGAAAACTTTCCAGGCAAAACTACCAAATGACTGGACTAATATTCGTTTACAGATTCTCATTCATGTCCTTCGGATGTGGAACTTGAACGGCAGCGTATGATAAGCTCATTAAGTTCTGATCTCGACAGCATTTTCCAATGGGAAATCAAAAACCGCGTAGAATTTAATGCTTCTAAAACTCAATGCTGTCTCCTGTCGTTAAAACGAAACCCACCCCAAATGCCGCTATCCATGGGAGGCACTTGCATCGAGGAAACCGAACAGCTCTCAGTTCTCGGTATGTGTGTCACAGACCACCTTTTGTGGAATGACTTGATGTCGCGAAAATCGCTGCTAAGTGTTTAGGTTTTCTCCGTAGATGCAAGAAGTTTTTCTCCCCTTCTGATCTGGCTGTGATATACAAAGCCTTTATTCGTCCAAAACTTGAGTACAATTCTCATGTTTGGGCAGGAGCTCTAAAAACTCACTTGAGTTTGTTGGACAGAATACAAAAGAGAGCTTTTAAAATGATAGGTGAAAGATCTATAACGGAAACAATTACATCTCTCGAACACAGCCGTAATGTTTCATGCCTTTCCCTATTTTACAGTGTTTTAGTTAAATAGCCAGTTGCATTCCTCCCCTTAAACAATTCAACCGTAATACTCGCGCTTCTAGGAATGCCCATCAGTTTACCCTCGAGCCCAACTTCGGACGTACTCTTAAGTACAGAGATTCTTTCTTCAGTCGCACCACACGAATGTGGAATGCTTTACCCGGCCCAATTTTCCCCTCTCATTTCGATATGCAAACATTCAAAACCAATGTGCATCGGTATCTTCTTTTAAATTCTCTCCTACTTACCTAATCGCTCGTGGTTTGTTAGTAACAATTTAAGGGTATTCATAACCCCTTTTGTGCGCGCAGAATATAAAAAGAAAATGTTGTAAACACGATGGTACTCACCAGTCCGTACTTAATCTTCCCAAGCTATAAACAGGTTAATAGGGTATTTTTCCGAATATAATAATTCTGAATTTTCTAAACGGCCATCAAGACGAAACACACCAAAAGAGTCAATTAAAGGGGTCAAAGAAAGGAGTCTATTCTTAGTAGGTAGGCTTTTAAAAAATCAATTTCTTCACGAAACAATGACATCTGAGTACAATTTTTTGATTAATTTAGTTCTTACAATATTTTAGTTCTTCACACATGACAAAGGATTTAAATTGCAATCAGTCTGATCTCATGAATAATTGTCTAAAAAACGAATTGCATATGCAACAACGCGAAGCAAACGAACGCAATAGATATATTAGATACGAATACCTGTGCATTCGCTCATATAAGATTATTCTACGAATCCATAACTTTGCTGAATAAATACATACATAATAAATTAACTTAACTAAATACATAAATATGTAGATAGGTATAGAACAATTAAAAACAATACTATCTATAATATCAACGTTTGTACATACCAGGCACGAGGCGTGACTTTTTTGGAAGCGGAAGCACTCAACGTTAAACTTAAAATTAAAAGTCCTTTATTCAAGATAATGTTTCGCTTTAATGGGACTTTATTTTTTATAAAAGCAAAAAATAATGTATAGCTACCTAAATAATGTATACCTTCTTTTTTTTAAGCAAATTTATCTATGATCATAGACTATTTCATAAAATTGCATTGCAAAATGCCTTGTACATCGCTTTGTAAGGTTGTTATTCTATTTCTTTTTTTATGAATTTGCTGTGGTGACTTTTGCTTTTATGTCGATATCGGTACGTGCGGCTCAATCGCTGTCGTGTTTTTAAAAATAATTCGCGGTTTTTCATTAAATATTAATAAAAAAGACATTAGGGGTATTCACGATCCGATGCAACTGGTCTAGTATCATTGCAAAAGTGTAAAATTGAAAAATTTTCTTTCAAACTGACAACGACACCAGGCAAATTTTACACTCCATGTTGCAATGGGGTTAGGGTATAGCAAAAATGTGAAACTATTGCAAGATTTAAGACAGTGTTGTTGTTATAGAGCAAGAACATTTTTGAATTTTATACTGTTGCAATGACCAGTTGCATCGGATCGTGAATACCCCTATTGATTGAATCTATCTTCAACATTGCTAGATATTTGAATAAAGTGTTTTTGATAATTTCGATGAACAAATGCGCAAAGCCTTGCTAAATCTCAGCAAAGGTGGCGGTGGCTCTAAGAAGATATCACCAGAATATCTATTTTTGGTTATTAAAAAGTAGTTCCTCAATACCGTAGTCAACATAAAGTCCATGATGATGTTTGCTACATGTTGGACAGATAACGCACCGAGCTCCAGCACACCACGATTGGCGTGATACATTTACTGGCTGCTGAATGTAAAGCTGCCACAAAACAACAACCATTGGAATCTTACGTCTTCCCGAGCAGTTCCAGAGACTGATGTCGAAGTGGACAAATTGATTTTCCTTGATAATCTCAAATTTGCAATACAACAACACATATAATCCTATTTCAGAACATAATCTTAGTGCTTGAGCTTTATTTAGAGACAATGACAATTTTTTTTTGAAAAAGAACTTGCAATTTTGTGTATTGGTTTTTCAAATAAGAAATTGGTTAATAAATACAAAATAAAGATAGAATATTGGTGTGATTTCACTTCTTTTTGCTAAGATTTTTTTATCGGATGAAAGTGGGTGGAACAATTTAAACTGTCCCTATAAGGAATATTAAGTTCTCAAGTTCTCAATTTCCTTTTTTTTATTTCATTATCCTGCGACTGTAGGAAGTGCCCCATATAATTGATATCAATCCTAAGTAAATGGGCGAATGCTACGGCCCATAAGTGGAAATCTTCAAAAAAAAAAAAAAAAAACATAACTACACGCCTATTCATAGGTAGTTGTAATAATTTGTAAATTTCAATTAAAATACCTAAATATATCTTGCCAGCTAATTTTAAAGCAAATCTAGTTTTTGTAACCACCCACCACTAACATGCCTCAACATTGCATACATATTCTTTCCTACGTTACAGCCACTGAAAAGTAACAAATATACCTATGTATTGCATTTCAACGCAAATAATATTCTCAAAATCTTGCAAAATGTTAATACCTTCTTAATAACCTACCCTCGATAATACACAAATATATTCCTTTATGTTTATACTTACGTATGCACATATTTTTCATTCCCGCATAAACCATCAAGGAAAAAATCTGTCTCATTGCTTCGACGCGAACAGATGTTTCCTTCTACTATTCTATTGTTGAGGCTGCTACAGAATGAAATACCAATTTAAACAAGACAATCCAACATACAACACAACATCCATAGGTCACGAAAAGCAAACATTCACCAGCCCAAAAACAGAAGACAGAAGACACAATTGTTTTTGTGTTTTTTTTTTTTGGTCAGCTTTGTTTTATTTAGAAGCTTATACTCTTTTTGTTCCCTTTTTCTAATGAGCAGCAGGTATAAATAAAATCACTAGATTATGATTATAGATTAATAGTAGGGATTCACGGAATAATAAATCAACATTCATACAAAATACAAAGTTACTTTTATTCTATAGCTTAGCTAGTCATTTGATTTGGAAAAAAGAATTGAACTTCAGTTTAAAAAAATGTGTGTTTGTTAAAAGAAACATTAATCCAAGTCATCTGCTGGCTTATCATCGGCCATAGTCCCACGAAGAGCTCCCTCACCACCATGATCCTTAATATTATACAATACATATTCAGCCTTAATGACTCTCTGGTGTAATGAATAGTTTTCTTCCAAATTCCATGAAGGGCTAAGAACCTATATAAAAAAAACATGAGATAAGAATTTACTCAAATTAACTATAATGAGACATTCATAAATAGTTACGCTTTATAGAAATTCTGATTGTGTCACCGCTTCACATCAATTCGTCTGCCAAATCACCCAAACCAAAAATATAATGTGTAAGTTCCACATGGCGAACTATAGGTACGTTCTTTCTATTTTTCAATAGTTTATTCTTTGGCTTCATCACTTTTTTAAGTTCGATAGTGGAAATTAATTTCAATTCAATGGAATAGGTTCCATTCAATGAGATATTCATAAAAGGTGTATCTATGCTTTTATGAATTCTTGCAATCCTCGCATATACTGATAGGAGTCACGATTTTCCAACTCTTTGGCCACTTCGAGGAATTTAGTAGAAAAAGATTATAGTATGCGTGATTTCGTTTCAAATAGAATCTTTTCTTTGTTTTTTTTTTTTAACTAAAATTATTAAATTCTAAAACTACATATTTTATTTATATTTTTATTAACAGAAAAAAAGAAAACGCGATAAAATTGACCGAATTGTTTTGTTTTTTTTTCTTCAATAATTTTTTGACATTTCACTATTCACCCCAAAGGGCGTGTTCAAAAAAACAAAAAAACTTAGGGCGCATACAGACTACATCCGTATTAACAGAAATGATCCATTTACAATTATGGATCACCAAAACACATGCATTACAACGAAAATAGGAAATAATGATCTGGATCTCGTGTTGTTGTGATGCATGTTTTTTGTGAACTATATGGATTATTTCTGAAAATAATGTAAGATTATTTAACGGAATAAATAAATAAATAAATACCTATTGTCATTTTCATGGAATTATCTATATGGATCATGAGCGATAGATACATTTATTTTGTTGGTGTTTTTCTTTGCACAACACAACAATGTTTCATCGCCGCGCCGAATGTTTTCTCGCTGATTTGGGAGACCCTTTAAAAGTAAAACCGCACTCGACTTCTTCGGAAGTACACCTCACGATGCCACAAAACATTATTTGTATGAAATTGTATGAGCTTAATACTGAACTGCGATTCACAAGAATTCGTATGAAATTTTATGAAGTTCAGTTTCCGCTTAGTAGGCTATTAAATATACCGGAATGTGTGAAGAAGAAAGGAACAATTGCATTCCCATTGGAAGTTATTGTAATTGGTGCGATTTGTCGAATTGAAAATGTTGACATATCTTCAGGTTTTGAGGTCTCTAGAATCAGAATCCATCGTTTTTAGCAAGATGTCTGTATGTGTGTATGTACGTACGTTCGGGGTATTTTTCCCGTCCACCAAATCTTGAGAACGCATAAAGATATCGACCTCGGCTACATTTTATTTTACAGATAATATTGTCATAACGTGCTGAAAAGGTTTTTTTACTACAGCAATTTAAAAAGGGGCCTTAAAATGTCATTTATTTGGAATATCTCGAGAACGGAATAAGATATTCACTTCAGACTAATTTCATTTTACACATAATTACAAAATACCAAATGGGTAAATATTAAAAAAAAAAATCCAACAGACACTGTTTGTTTAAAATAAGAAATACAATTCAATAAACAGTTTTTTTAGAGCAAAAAAACTGGACAAAAAACACTATTTAAAATAAAGTTATTACAATATAAAATTTATAATTATATAATATGTATATTGCATATTGTATATACCCTACCACCCACCACTTAAGTAAATATTAACATATGTACATGGTTTTCAAGTGCACCAATGAGAGGTTACTAGTGTGGGTCGACCCCACCCATTTTTTTTTTGAATGTTTGTCTGGAACTTAGCCTGATCCACATCGGTGTCGTGTGTTGTGTTGTGGAGTCATGTGTCGCTGTCATTCCATATATTTTATGCGCCACACTGCAACACAACACACGAGACAAATATGGTTCTACGCATATGAAATACATTGTAGCGATAGCGACACACGACTCCACAACACACGACTCAGATGTGGATCAGGCTTTAGGCTTGCTAAAAAAAAATCGACCAACCCCATTCATTTCTGATAATGATCGCACTGGTCATTTTTCAATGTTTTTGGTATAACTTGTGAACTAAGCTGATTTTGAGAATGAATCTTAGAACACTTTTTGTAGGAAAATAGATTTTATACCATAATTGAAAGTTAAAAAAAAAATTATAAAAAAAACTAAACAGAAAAGTGTAACAAAAACCAACCTAAAAACAACAGAAAATCATTGGTCCTAAGTAATAAAAAATTTTGAGTCGAATTTATCCTAAATTCGAGTTTATTTCATAAAAAAATCAAATCTAAGCTATATTCGATCCGAAATTCGTTTATTACTTAGGGCCATTGATTTTTATTTTTTTACTAAAATGCTCATAACTTTTGTTTGACCTTCAATTCAAAATGTGTATACCCATTCGACCTAGGGATCAAGTCTCCCATAGTTTGGGGAGACTTGATCCTATTGACTCCTTTCAATTTTTTTAAAACATCGCTTTAAATATTTAGAACTTAGTGCTTTTTTTATGCAAAACTGGAAGCTAATAAGTGTGTCTTTATTTTAACATAGGAAAGGGGCTTCTAAAAAACCTAAATAAAAAGTAAAGATACAAAAACTGCAAAAGGGATCAAGTCTCCCTCTTCTCCCCTATATGTATATTATATTGAATTTTTAGTAATCTGTAAGATTTTTTTAAATCCGTAGATGAATAAATAAATAAATATTTTATTACCAAAAACGATCCATATAGATTATAAAAAAATATGGATTACAACGTTTCACGTCGTCGTCGGACTATGAGAGATTTACACCAACCCTGAAAGGTACAAACAAATTCAAGAAAGAATACGAGAATCAAATAGAAGTTTGTAAACCATCCAAATATTCTATGCTTACTTACTTTTGATGGCGCTAACAAGCCCCTCCAGCCAGCTTTGTCCCTAGCTAGCCGCTTCCAGTTGCGCACACCGAGTGCTTTGATGTCGTCATTCACTTGATTGCGCCACCTGTTACGGGTTCTTCCTCTGCTGCGTACCCCATCGGGGTTGGATTCGAAGACTCGTCGGGCAGGTGCGTTGCTGTCCATACGCTCCACGTGCCCCAGCCATCTAAGCCGCTGTATTTTCAGCTTTTTGACCAGGTCAACGTCGCTGTATAGCCCGTATAGCTCGTCGTTGAATCTTCTCCTCCATACTCCTTCGATACACACCGGACCGAAAACCACACGAAGAATCTTACTCTCAAAGCACCCTAGCAGATTTTTATCCGAATCTTTCAGTGTCCATGCTTCTGACCCATAAAGCAGGACCGGGATGATTAGGGTTTTGTATAAAGTCTCCTTGGTTCTCTGGGAGAGGGCCTTACTACTTAAATGCCTTCTTAGACCAAAGAAACAGCGGTTGGCAAGAGTAATTCTTCGCTTGATCTCTGCACTGATGTCATTCTGCGATGTAATAGTGGACAAAGTCCTTGACAACTTCGAAGTTTTATCTGTCCATCGTGATATTTTGCCCGAGTCGACGATGTTGAGATTCCTCTCTCGATGACAGCATATACTTCGTCTTGTCCTCATTAACCGCCAATCCCATTTTAGCCGCCTCCGGTTCAATGCTCGCAAATGCCCCTGCCACAGCTCGCTTCGTTCTGCCGACAATGTCAATGTCATCCGCATACGCAAGCAATTGAACGGACTTTTGATAGATTGTACCGCTAGTGTTGACATGTGCTTTGCGTACAATGGCTTCAAGAACGATGTTGAATAGGTTGCATGATAACGCGTCGCCTTGCCTCAATCCTTTCTCAACATCAAAGGAATCGGTGGTGTTCTTACCAATTTTGACGGAGCAGCGAGATTTCTACATCGTCATCCTGCACAGGCGGACGAGTTTGGCAGGGATGCCAAGACTCGACATGGCTCTGTATAATTCGTCCTTTTCCACGCTATCATACGCGACCTTAAAATCGATAAAAAGGTGGTGTGTATCGATCTGGAATTCACGGGATTTTTCTAAAATCTGTCGGAGTGTGAACATTTGATCGACGGTTGACTTGCCTGGCCTAAAACCACACTGATAGGGGCCGATCAGATCGTTGACAAAAGGTTTTAAGCGGTCACACAGGATGGCCGACAAGATTTTATAAGCGACGTTTAGGAGACTAATTCCTCTGTAGTTGGTACATTTCAGAATATCTCCCTTTTTATGGATGGGGCACACTATACCGACGTTCCATTCATCGGGCATACTTTCCTCCGACCAAATTTTGCACATGAGCTGGTGTATGCTCCTAGCCAATTTATCTCCCGCTGATTTAAATAGTTCGGCTTGTAAGCCGTCCGCACCAGCAGTCTTGTACGACTTAAGTTTGGATATCGCCAGCCGCACTTCGGTTAGGTCGGGTGGACGGAACTCTTGGCCATCATCGTCCAAGTTGAATGGAGCGTTCTGCCTATTAGCGGCATCATGGCTGTCTTCGCCATTAAGCAGTCTAGAGAAGTGTTCTTTCCAGATCCTCAGCACTGACTGTGTGTCTACTAGCATATTCCCACTCTCATCTCGGCAGGCTTCCGTTCTAGCATTGAATCCTTGGGTGGATCGCTTCACCCTCTGATAAAATTTTCGAACATCTCCCCTACCACTACAACCCTCAATAGACTCTACCGCCCGCTTCTCTTGCTCTCTCTTTTTCCTCCTGAGAAGTCGGCGTTCCTCTTTTCGTTTCAGCCCGTATAGCTCCTGGGCCACTCTCTCAGCAGCTCTCGTTCGAGTCTGCAGCATTGCCTGGTAGGCCTCGTCCTTAGCTGCATGCGCTAGCCGGCACTCTTCATCGAACCAGGGGTTTCGTTGTATTCGCCTAGTGAAACCCAGCACATCAGAGGCGGCACTTCTGATGGCTTGTTGACAGTGTTCCCACTGGTCCTCTGCACTTGATGCTGGTGGCGGACCTCCTGAGAGATTAAGAGTTACGTTGTCTGCAAAAGTTCTGGCGGTCTTTTGCGATTTAAGCTTCTCGACATCGAATCTTTTCACAGCATCTGCTCTGCGTTGTCGCGTCATGGATATCCGTATATCCGTCTAGCTACCACCAGGTAGTGATCCGAGTCAATGTTGGCCCCTCGGAACGTTCGGACGTCCAAGATACTGGAAGCATGTCTCGCGTCTATCGCAACGTGGTCGATTTGGTTGACGGTTAGTTCATCACGCGACCGCCAAGTATAAATATTCTATGCTTCACGTTCTAAATCTAGAATAATAAATCTCAACAAAAACATTCTCACATAAGGTCGGGTAAGCACTTCATAAATCGTTCATCCATACTTTATACTTTTTGAACACTCTTATGATATTTTCAAAATACCCGCCATTTTGGTGGTGAAATAAGGCCAACTGTCTATGTGTGCAAAACTCGCATGGTAAATTTGGCCCAGCTTGTAGGCAAACCGGATGACAGCCGAGGTTTCGCATCTTTATATTATGTGTTTATGGTGTTGATGTTAAGAAATGGCTTCGGTCTTCCACGTTCCACCGTCTATTATAATTTTTTTTCGTCAAATTTTCTCGTTGAAAAGGGTTTATTTATTTAAATTTCAATCACACAATTGCAGACAATCATAATTTAGCACAACACTCACGAAATCCTCAACTTTAAATTCGTAAACGAAACACCACCTACTTTCTGATGAATATGCATTTACAGTTGACAATGCGATTTGCACACACAGAGACAAAAAACACACCACGGAACACACAAGTGTTATTTATTATGAACATTTCTACCCCTTTGACAATGAAACTGAACTCATTTACAACTCATAGCTCTACTTACCTGCTCTATTTTTGTTCTTACAAATTTTCATAATGAATTCACTCAATTCATTCTTCACTTCTTATGTGAACGGCAAGAAATTAAAAGAATTTACTTCCAATGAGATGGAGTGAGAGTTGAGAATAGGTGATATACAAGAATGCCTAGCTGGTATGCATTCCAAATATTTATTAGCAAGCACTTTCGTGCGTGAGCCTATAATGAAGTGATATTGTGCATTCCCAGTGCTTGGAATTGAAGGTAATTTATGAGCTTTTTTAGTTGTAGTTAGAATTATTTTTTTCTGAATGACTTTTATAATGAGAATTTTTTTAATTTACAGAAGAGATTAAATGAAATTCGATAGGTCAGTTTCGAATTAATAATTCTCTGCTTAAATCGTATAATTTTTTGAATTACTTAACGGAAGCACTCAATATATGGACGCTGCGTCCCTGGTACATACCTACAACGAACGTTGAAATCTTTCCTAAATAAGCTTATTTGTCAAGATGTCATGAATGTAAACTCTTCAAAACCTACATTATACATGTCATGCTACCTAATAATATTTCCCGTCCAAAATAAAAATACAAAAAAAAAATTAAAATAAAAATACTCATTCACAATAAATTTGTTTGATTTTTAAATTAATCTCTCTTTGTTCAGCCTATTGTTCGCTCTGCATATTTGCAGCAGTAGCGAACCACTTACATATATAATATAGCCACCACAAACAAAACCAACATTTGTTTATGGTATACATATAGATCGAAACGAAGAGGAAATCTCACAAAAAGTGCATAAATAATCATGTTTTACTTGCCGTTAAATAGGAATAGTTCAGTCAATTCCTGTGGAGTTATTCTTTAATCTGAGCGAATTCGAAGCGGAACAAAAAACTTTAATTCGATCGATTGTTCGAAGCAAAACACACAATTCAACCACACAAGTTCCTTGGCTTTTCGGTCTCCTGGAAAGTTACACCGGGTAATTATCGTAACTCACTTTGATCAAACTCAATTTCGACGACCGTCTTTTAAGAAATATCCGAAAATCCGTCAATTCAAATTCTCACATGCGTTTGAAATTAAAACCGAAATTGAAATTGAAAAAAAATCTGATATCCTGTGATCAAAGTGAAATTATTGGCCTCTCTCTCAGTGTCGTCTTCAAATTAGATTTAAATACTTTATTTTGAACAACATCAGTTAGAAATTAGAATTGCCCATCTCGTTGGAGATGATATACAAGAATTGTACATAACCACTGGCACAAATGCACAATGAGTAACAATAATAGTCAGCCGAAGTAGGGTTTGTTATACCACACTGGTGAGGCAATTTTATTAGCAACCGTTATGTGTCGCTCCTAATCGCGGACTGAAACTGAAAGTTTTGCCGCAGAAAAAAAGCAAAAGTCGGTATCGTTTCGGTTGCGGTACCAGACCCGGTGGGCAGAGCTGCCGTTTTGAAAATTCAGAGGGGAGCATTTGTGGGGAGTAAGAAAATAAAATAATAACAATATAACTTACATAATATAACATAAATAAAATTTATGTTTTACTTGCAATATATGTAGTATAGGGCAAGTTTAGGATTCGTGAAAAAAAATTTAAGATCCCGCAATTCTGTCTGTCTGTACCTCGACCTGAACCCTAAACCGCTGAAGGGATTTGGTTCAATCTTTGGACATAAGGTTCTTATGGGATTCCCTAGAGGGGCAATTGATTTTTTTTTTAGCTCAATTTTTTTAATTTTGTGAAAAAAAAATTTAAAGAATTTTTATTAAAAAAATTATTAAAAAAAAACCGCTTTTTTTCTTCATAAATTCGAATTTATCAAACAAATCAGATGGCATACTTTTTTTAGCTCTATCTGTTTTAGCTATTAAAAAAACAAATTTATATTTATTTATAGTAATAATTTATATTTTAAACTGATCTTAAAACTTTTTATTAATATCATAATGTTATAAAACCACAATGGCACTACATTGTCAATTTTAAGCTACGTTCAAGTTGATAGCTACGAGAGCAAGTTTATGCGATCCAGTCGTGTCCATTTTTTTTTTTATTTGTTCTTCATTTCAAATGCACATTTATAAAGGTTCCTGAATTCATAATTTAAACATAAAAAGAAGAACACAATAATTTAATTTAACATAAGAAAAAACTTAACTTGAGAAGTTGGGAAATTGGAGTGCTTTTGTTGATAGTTTGCGACACTTCTATTGTGTTTGTATTTCTAGAGCATTCTTAAATACTAGAGGCGGGGCCCACGTTCTTGTTGAAAACTGTAGTTTCATCCGTCTTTCCTCTCAAAGGTATATTGTTTGTGGAACAAAACACAATCGACTTGACTATAGGGAGGATATTGTTTATGGTAGTTTCAATTTGTTTTTCTGTTGAAGAATGTATGAGTTGCGCAAAACTTTTGGTCTTCTTTTCTGACAAAAAAGTACATTTAAACAGTCGTTTTTGTCAAAAGTTTCAAGTAAATAATTCAAATTGATTTAGCGTGGTGAATTGCCCAGAGCCATGGGGGGGCAAGTTCCACCTTGTCATCCCCCTGCGGGTGCTTATGAGGTGAGCAATGTATTTGACACAGAGAAAAAAGAATTTATTTTGTATGACTTTGTAGCTTTGGCATAAGAGCGATGAATTGTTCCAATTTGATGCGATTTCAAAGAACTTTTGCCATGTTCCTAAGATCAGTCTGTTTTTTGCATAAGGGGCAACTTGTTTTATTTTCATTAGGTACTTTAAAAATAAAACTTTTTCTAAATAGAAGCAAAAGCAAAAAAAGACGAGTGCATCTACAAAGTTATCCACATAATATTTAAAAACAATGTTAAAAAAAAAACACATCTGCCATCTATCCCTTGCACATTATGAAATCCTCCATAATGTTCAACGTAATGTACAACCAAATTTAACTCCCGTGAATTTGGCCCCCAAATTTTCAACAAATTGATTTTTTTAGAGTTCTGGGTGGATTTGAAAGACTTCTAGAATTTTTTCCAAAAATAGCAATATGACTAATCTTTTAACATTTCTAAATTTCCAAATGATGTATATTTCCGAAGTGGAATTTGAAGTTGAGGAAAATTAGTCCACCTCTTAATAATCTGGCTCCAATTACAGAAGACACACACAAAAATTTTCTGTTTTTTTTTTACTTTTTCAAAATAGTGACATGAGTAGCATAGGGCACCAAAAGAAGAATTTTTAAAAAAATCTTCAAAACATTGACTGCGTGAGAACAGTGGCAATTTTCTTAAATTTTAATTTTAGAACCAATTTCGTTATTTAAAATGTAAGTATCAAGTTTGAGCCCCAAGCCCCCTCCACAGCCAAATCCTAGATCCGCTACTGGGCGAAACACAGCACGTGGCAAACCTTCTGCACCCAAATTGAAGGAACAAACGAATCAGCAGAACTTAGAAAAATTCTAGCAAAAGAACCAGTCCCCCTAGGGTCTCTTAAAGGCCCTAATGATCAATGGACTGAATCATGTGGAGAATCACTGGAGCTCCTTATCAAAACTCATTTCCCTGGTTGTAACTTTGATGTTAATAACACAGAAGATGCAGCACAAACGGAGCACCCGGTGCCACCAGATATTATAACGGAGGATAAAATAAACTGGGCGATAAACTCGTTTTTACCCTACAAATCTCCGGGAACAGACGGCATCTTCCCCTTGATGTTACAGAAGAACACTAAACATGTCACCCAATATCTCAAGCGCTTCTTTGTAAGCAGCGTTAAGTGGGGAAACATTCCCTTGGCATGGCGTAAGTAAAAGTAGTCTTCATACCGAAAGCTGGAAAACCAAGCCACACGGAAGCCAAAGACTACAGACCCATTAGTCTAATATCGTTTGTTTTAAAAACCTTCCAACGACTAATAGATATACACATACGAAGTACTCTAAAACTAAATGTGTTGTCACCTGTCCAACATGCTTACACGAAAGGAAAAAGTGTTGAAACAGCACTCCACAACTTAGAAGGCATAGTAGAAACAACACTCAAGAACAAAGAGTACACTCTAGCTACTTTTCTGGACATTGAAGGAGCTTTCAACATCGTACAAAATGATGCGGTAAAAAGAGCACTTGTATACCTTGAAGTAGATAATTCCTTCATAAACTGGATTATCTGTATGTAAAAATACAGACGGATTAACTCAAAACTAGGGGATGCACAGATCAAAGTATCCACATCTAGGGGGACTCCACAAGGAGGAATACTCTCACCACTTTTGTGGATATTGGTTATGAACGAAATCCTGATCGAACTGGAACACAGCGGTGTCAAAGTAGTCGCATACTCAGACGACTTGGCGCTGCAAGCGACTGGTAAATTTCTTTCCACAACCAGTGAACAGATTAACTACGCTCTGTCGAAAATTTGTAGCTGGACGAGGAAATGTGGACTCTCGGTCAACCCATAAAAAATCGAACTGGTACTTTTTACTAATAAAAGGAAAATACCAGATTTTGTCCTACCATCAATAGAAGGAGCCCAACTTAGTCTTTCAGAAAATGCCAATTATCTGGGCGTAATTCTTGACAAAAAGCTAAACTGGGGTTTGAACAACACCCCGTACAGATTTAAAAAAAACCGTTTTCTGTCTCCATCCTCACGAGAGGGGAATGGGATGCTGGTTCACTACAATCAGATGAACCGGTGGTAGAAATATACACCGATGGATACGGGTGTAGGTGCGGGATTCTTCTCAGAAACCCTCAATTTAGCTAAATCTTATAGACTCCCCGATTACAGCAGTGTCTTCCAAGCGGAGGTTCTGGCAGTGATTAAGGGTGCAGAACAAATACTAATGATGGCGATACCACGAGCTGATATCACTTTTTACATTGACAGCCAGGCAGCTATCAAGGCCATCTCTGCCACAGAAATAAAATCCAAACTGGTTTCATGCTGTCGTGAAGAGCTTAATGTTCTTGCCACACAACACAACATCAGACTCTGTTGGGTCCCTGGACACTGTGGAATTGAAGGTAATGAAAAAGCAGATAAACTGGCAAGGACTGGTTCATCATTCGATACAAGCCTAACAGAATCCAGTGTTAAAATTCCACCCTGTGCCGTTAAACAAACGATTAGTAAAAAGATAGTGGAACTTACCAATGACATGTGGAACTCACTTGTAACTTGTACCACTACAAAGAATCTGTGGCCCAGCTACTATAAGGGAAAAACAGAGAAAATTATGAACCTGAAAAAGAGATCCCTGCATCTTCTGATAGGAATTATCACGGGACATAATCTCTTAGGGTATCATAAAAACAGAATGGGACTGAATACTGTAGACCTAGAGGATGCGGAGACAAAGAAGAAGTGGAGGATACCCTTCACTACCTAGGTCAATGTCCGGCACTCTGCAACATAAGGAAACAATTCTTGGGTAGCTATTTCTTCAATGATTTAGCAGAAATCTCGAAGTCAACAGATAAGAACATCTTAAATTTAATGAACTTTATCAACGCCTTCAAATGGCTCGATTCCCCATAGAATTTCATAGGTTACATGTTTTAAAGGGATGGTCCAATCCATCGGGGTATCACAAAGGATCAACATTGATCTTAGTGTGACGGGAACAAGATCTACCGGCAGCCCATCAACCTAACCTAACCTAACGGTAACCATCAAAAAACTGCATTAGTATCGCATTGCGTAGAACAAAACCATAGAGCTGATTTAAACTTTGCCAACATTAAAATTCTAGAAGTTGAAAAAAACTATTAAAAAAAATGCTGATGGAGATGCTGCATATACACAAAAATAATAATGCTGTTAACAGACGTTCGGATTGCGATGGCTTAAGCAGCATATATAGCCAACTTGCGATTTTTAACTTAATTTTTGAGTTTTTTTTTTTTTTTTAATTTAATTAATGTAGATTTTGTTTTCAATAATTTTCTAAATTTAAAACTAAATATTATTCGATATCATACACATGTATGTACACATTTTAGGCTTAATTAATTGTAAGTATTTATAATTTGCATTTTAGTTGATTTATAATGTATTTATTTTAATAAAGGCCTGATGAAGAGTATAAACATACCCGAAACGAAACGAAATAAAAAATCAAAATTTGTTTCAATTGACCTATAGCCTACAAACAAGAAATTATTATGATTTATCATATCATTAAACCGACGAAACGTTATGTTCAAAACGTTCAATGCGAAATAACGAAAATGCAAATCGAAAAACGGCCAAATGACCTTCCACGAATCGTTAATTTGTTAAACAATTCTGGTGATACATATCACACCTAAAACATAAATGTTAAAAAAGTAGCCAAGTTCTAGTATATACAAATACCTTTGCTTAACAAGTCAGCCTAGAAAAACAGTGAGATCTAAAAGCACGCCAAGTTCTAAGTTTATTAATGTTAAATATCAAATGTTTAAGTAGAGTAATATGGAAGAACCTCAAAATTATCACAGAAATCTCTTATTTAATGTTATTTATCCTTACCTTTTTTATTTTAGTTTTTATGAAAAATAAAACGTTTAATCCAGACCATTTTATTCATCAACAAACAAAAGACCAATCAGTTTAATTTTTTAACGGTAGGTAAGGTACACAATTGTGCAAATGCGACTAACCTGTTATAAGGCTGGTTCCTAACAATATTTTCTTCTAATTGCTTGTATTTAATGGCTAATTTAATAATAATTTTTTTTAAGTCATAGGTATTGTAACTTAGTATTAAGTATTTAATTAATCATAGAAATTATGACTGCTTTAAATATTGTATTGACCTCAAACTAGAAGATCTATTTAGAAGGTAGATATATTTTTACTGTTTTATATGAATTTTTTAAAATGCATTTTTGGCTTAATTCCTCACCGGTAAAACAAAATGACCACCGAAATGTATAGCCTTTTAAGACCTTACATTTAAAGATCAGGTCATTCGAACTCAAGTTACATTCACCTAAGCAATACAGCTTTCGTTTCATATACATAAATCAATAACAAGGACTAACCCCTGTTCTGAGTTTAACTTCAAATTGAATTCTACACATTTCAATAAAAAATCAGAATTTCAAACAAATTTAAACAACACAAAATTCGTTTACAATTATATACACATCGTTATATGTATAAAATAAATTTGAGTTGTTTGAATCGTTTCCATAGAAATTTTTAAAAACAAATAAAATTAAAATTGAGAATTATTGAGGAAATTCCCTCTCTCATAATATAAGGGACATTTATTTAAGCGACACTAGCGCCATACTAGCAGCCGGGTGTCACCTTCTATATATATTTATTCAATGCTCTAGAGTCAAAACAATTAGTTTGAAAATTAAATCACAATTTTTTTTTAAATATCACAGTCTCGGCAGTGCAAAAACAAAAATGACCCACAGTGTGTAAATGCGTGTTTCAGATATATTCTGCACACCCAACCATATACAATTAATCGAAATCGGTTCGATACTTTTTGAGCAAATGTTAGGTACCATAACCAATTTTTAAGACTTTTTATTTACAGATATTTAAACGTAAAACCTACTCGTGTACCTACATAGGTATATACATATTAATGTAAAATGAAAGTCTGATTTTTTATTTGTTATCGTTATTAATTATAGCTATTGTTATTAATTATAGCTATTGTAATTATAGCTATTCTGACCAACTGAGATCTGCAAAGTTTGTGTTCGTAAACAAAAATTGAAATCTGACTTCAGTAGGCCTGCAAAACAAATTAGGTTCGTAAACATCAAAAGTACGCAGAAATCAAGTCGGCGTCGGGCAGTTTGTGTAGAAAAAAAACATTCTGCAGAAAAAAAAGACTACGCTCATAAATGACCTAAGCCTTGATGTTTCCTATAGGCAAAATGCACTACCTAATTATTTCTAAGAATAAAGTCAAGTGGATGATAAAGGGTTTTCCAATGTAGCAATCTTCAAATATGTTAGAACTAAAATATGCATCCTTTTGTTGGCCAGGATTCAATTAAAAATTATGATTCATTTTCAAAAATGTTTGCATTATAAACGCAATCACAAAATATTCCCAAAAAAAAACCTTCAATCTCATTTAAAAACCCAGCGAACACAAAAATTGGTTTTAGGTTCAAATGCTACTGCTTTAGGCGAGCGTTGCGAAAACGCAACGTAATGCTTTCATCCAACCTGACAAGCAGGCAACTCATATTAATAACGCCAACATTATTTTAAAATATAATTTGAATTTTACTTACTTACTTATGCTGGCGCTATAGTCCGGTGTGGACCAGGGCCTCAACCAACAAGCCTTTTCCAGCCAGCTCTGTCCCTAGCTAGCTGTTTCCAGTTTCGCACGCCAAGTTGGTTGAGGTCCTCTTCCACCTGCATGCGCCACCGGTTTCGCGGACTTCCTCTACTGCGCCGTCCCTCGGGGAGGGATTCAAAGACTTTTCGGGCCGGAGCAATGGAGTCCATCCGCTCTACGTGACCCAGCCACCTGAGGCTTTGCCTTTTCACTTTTGTGACTAGGTCGATGCCGCTGTTCAGTTCGTTGTTGTATCTTCTCCTCCATTCCCCGTTTATGCATACGGGACCGAAGATCACCCCAAGAATTTTTCTCTCGAATATTCCTAAAAGCCTACGCATCTGCCGCTAAGAAGGTCCATGCTTCTCCACCATATAGCAGGACCGGTATGATGAGTGTTTTGTACAGGGACACTTTAATCATTCGAGATAGGGCTTTACTTTTCAGTTGCCTTCTTAGCCCAAAGAAACAGCGATTGGAAAGAGTTATCCTTCGTTTGATCTCAGCGCTGGTGTCATTGACTGTATATATAGCGGAGTCGAAGTAGACAAAGTCCTTAACTACCTCAAAGTTATAGCTGTCTATGGTGACGTTATGTCCACGACGTTCGTGTTGAGCGTCCTTTCAAGATGACAGCATATACTTAGTTTTGCCCTCATTCACCGCTAAACACATCTTTGCCGCTTCCTTCTCAATGCTTGCAAAAACATCACGCTTTGTTTTTCCAATTATGTCAATATCGTCGGCGTATGCAAGTAATTGGATGGACTTTTGAAAGATTGTGCCTAGTGCTTCTAGTGTTGACGTGAGAGTTTTGCACTATTCTTTCAAGTGATGTTGAAGAAGTCGCATGACGGCGCGTCGCCTTGTCTAAATCCTTTTTTGACATCGAAGGTGTCGGTGAGGTCTTTGACAACCTTGATGGACAGCGTGCGTTCTCCATCGTCATCCTGCACAAACTTTATTTGGTATTATTTTGAAAAATTATAATTTTCAGGATATTTTTCAAAAGTTCGAAAATCCTTTCTCAAAATTTGAACAATGAATATGGGGTTTTGCACTGCGAGCTAAGGATCTATTGTGCCCCCTACTGGAGTTGGATGATGGTAAACATCTTAAAACTCTTCCCCCAAATTAATTTCTTTTAGAAATTTAAGTATTTGGGGTACCTTCAGATATGATAAATCACTCTTTTCCCCCTGGTAACGTCCCAGGTGTTTGTGTCTTTGGTGCACAAGTGCATCACATTTGCCTAGAATGTGGTCCGGTGTTTTCTCATCAAATATGCAGAATCTGCATGTGGCACTGCTTACTAATAGGACTGGCCACGAGACAGTCCAGAGAAAAGTCTCGGTCTCGATCTCGGTCTCGCATGACGAGACCGAGACGAGACGAGACTGCCTTTTAAGAAATCGAGACGAGACCGAGACAAAACTGTATATTTTGACCGAAATTTACAGAGAGTCTAATAAATAAAAAAATCCAATTTCAGATAAATATTTATTTTCTTCTGCATATTCAAACGATAATCGAAATTATTGCGTTCCAATAAATCAACAGTTTGTCCGGAAATCGTATTTCTCGGAGACGGGACTTAATTATACGAGACCGACACGAGACCGAGACAAGACTGAAAATTTTCGATTTTAACGAGACCGAGACGAGACTTACAAAAGTCTCGCAGTCTCGTATCGTGGCCAGCCCTACTTAGTAAGGCGAGAATGCTAAGATGTCGTTTTAGTTTGCAGTGTCCAGTGGGGAGACCAGTTATTATTCTTAGGTTGTTCCTACTTCAGCTGATACAGTTTAAAAACCGCTCTTGGTTGTAGTTCCCAAGTAGTAGTTTAGCCTGTCTCAGCCCTGGTAGTTCTTTCCAATTTTTGGATCTAATCTAATTTAATCACATTTTTATCTATTCCGCTATAAGGCTCAGGGCCCGTTAAGGGGAACATTGCACCTATTTTTGCTAAGGAATCCACATCTTCATTGCTTTGGATACCGACGTGGCCAGGTACCCAATGAAGAGTGACTTTATTGTACTTGCCGAGTTCATTTAACCTGCTTACACATTCCCACAACAATTCAGAAATAATGGTGTATGAGCTTAGTGCTTTGAGTGCAGCTTGGCTGTCCGACATAATGGCAATGTATTTTCTTTCGGGATTTCGATCTGCACATTTCCCTATTGCGTGTACTTCCGCTTGGAAAATGCTAGAAGACTGACCCATCGGTATAGAAATCTTGGTTCTAGGCCCAAACATTCCTGCACCAGTCCCTTCGTTCGTTCTCGATCCATCAGTGTACCACTTGATGGCGTTTGCTTTAAGGGAGTAGTAGTAGTAGGATAACCTCCATGGCTGATGTAGGGCAAGTACTCATTGCTCCCTTTATACATAAACATGCGAGCTTTTCTAGTTGTTAAGAGTTCGATTCGTTTGTGCCATGCAACAGCACCATAGGTAATCATTGGTCTTACCATCATCTAAGGATGTGTGGCTTGCAACCCCAAGATTTCCCTGCAAGTCTATTGCATATCATGAGGGCCTCTGTGGCTTTCCCGAAAGTTATTTATAAATGTTTGTTCCAGAGGAGTTTGCTATCTAGCGTTATTCCTAGGAATTTTACCTCCCTCTTCGTTTCGATTACTTCACCAGCTAACCGGATAGGTTTCATGCGTGGTAGAAGTCTTTTCTTGGTAAATGGTACAATCTCAGTTTTTGTAGGATTGATGTTTAGTCCTAATGATATACACCATTTCCTTGTGGTTGCTAACCCTCTTTGGATTATATCGCATAAAGTTTCTTCAAACTTCCCAAGGGCTGTGTTTACAATATCATCGGCAAAGCCAATAATGCTTATACCTTGGGCGGTTAGATTTTCTAACAGTTCATCCAATACAAGACTCCACAGCAAGGGTGATAGAACCCCTCCCTGGAGGACGATCTCTTGTGGTGATTATGATCTATGTATTCGTTCCTGCTAATGCCTCTGTTCTTCTGGTACCTAACATTTCTTTAATCCATCTGGTTATGGAGATGGGAACATCCTTCCTTTCAAAAGCCTTGTTAACTGAGGCATGAGAGGTGAGAGGTGTTGTCAAAAGCTCCTTCTATATCTAGGAATGCGGCTAATGCCGTTTCCTTAGCCTCTAGGGCTTTTTGTAAGGTGTTCGTGAGTGCGAACAGAGCAGTTTCTGTAGATCTACCTACTCTGTAAGCATGTTGTCGCAGATTGAGAGGGCTATTTATTAAAACTTCTGATCTTATGAAGTTATCTATTATTTTCTCTAAAGTTTTCAGTAAAAAGGATGGCCTGAACGGCTTTGCTACTTCGAAGAATGCTAATAAGATAAGGCATAAGATCTTCTTTACCCTTTTGCAGAAGGGCTGGGAAAATACCATCTACACCTGGAGATTTAAAAGGTTGAAGGGTACGAATTGTACAATCAATCCTTTTACTTGAGCAGATAGTTGCAGCTATCTTCCAGTATTCACTGTTTGGTCTGAGAGGTATTCTCTCTGTCGAGTTACCTACTAAAGGTAGGCTACCTGGAAAGTGTGTGTTGAAAAGCAGAGATAACATCTGCTCTTCGTTTTCAGTGAAACTTCCATGATCATACCGAAGTGCTAATGATGTAATTGTCTTTTCTTTTGCAAGAGCTTTGTGTAGTCTGGCCGCAGCAAGGGTAGAAGAAATACGCTCACAGAAAGATGTGAAACTATTTCTCCTGGCCTTTTTTCTTAACTCTTTGTTGTACTTTTCTTTAATTTACAAAAACTCGTATTTTGAAAGTCCTAAAAAAAACACTTAAAACATTTTTTAGAAGAAAATGCAAAAACAGGTCGATTAGATAATTCAACTATCTCTCAAAGTCACTTTTTGGTTTATTTAAATTTATAACCAGTTAAGTTCCAGAAAAATTCAAATATGACGTTTCGAAAACGCAACGCTAGCCGGAAATGCGTTTTCTTTACCAAAATATGCCTACAATTAATAAACCTACCCATAACTAAATAACTAAAAGGAATAATATTAGAAATCAGCTAAAGTTTGTTTACGTTTATAATAACCAGAGTTTAAGATTGGTGATTTTTTTGATAAAATATTTGACATAAGGCAGGCGTAGCTAAAACGGATAAGAAAATATTTTATAAATATGGATTAGTTTGACGTGGCGTACGCCCGGTGTAAGTGCGTCGACTCGGTTTAACTAGTCCGAGTTTGGACCGAGTATTAGTGAAATGTAATAAATAAGGCTGTTGTATATGTTACATGCAAGAAGTTAGCGAAATACGTATTTGAATTATGTTTTGAGCCCCGATCGATAATAAAAATTTAGTTTGAGCTAAACTAAAAGCCCCTAACTTTTAAATGTGTTTGACACCTAATAATGCAGTTCTTTTGTTACTTCGCTGCAGAAACGTAGGTCACCTTTTTTCTGTTTTAGCTAAACTAAGAGCCTAATTAAAATTCACATTGTTGAAATTGTATCACTCAAGTAATCTATTAATTTTTTCTTAAATTGTTTTTAAGCATAATCATTTCTGTTTTATTTCTTATATTGAAAAAACATTGTAAACTAAGTACATAGGTATTTTCTTTTTCTTTTTAAAAAAAATTGTTAATCTCTCTTTTTAATGTTTACATTTTTTTAACAGGCAGATGGCTCATAAAGCCATGCTATTGTAAATCTTTATAACTAATTGATGTAAAATTTGAATATAAAAAAATAAAATAAAGAAAATAATAATAATTATGATCATAATAATATCTTAAACCTAAAAAATATAATGCATTAAAACATTTTACAATACGGCAAAAATAAACACAAAAATAAAAGTATAGTTAAAAAAAAAAGGAAATCTAGAATGATAAAAATAAAATTATTACAAAAAAAAAAACATAAAATATACAATTAAAACAGTGCCAGTTAATTATAAAAAAAACATATATCACAGCTTGCAATGTTCAACGCTCAAAGTCGGCAAATCCTTAACAATAGCTATACTTGAAGAAATTTACTCTCCAAAAAAATCGGCGGTAGCATCGCCGCCAATAGTAGTTTTTTCAGAAACTGTATCTGCATCAAATGCTTTATTATAAATTTCATTTTGGGGTGGTTTTTGATTATCTTGTGGAGAGGCAGTCTTTTCATCAGTGGCATCATCAATTTCATTTGCACCCGGAGGCAATTTTGTGAATTTTCCAGATCCCAAATTAGATAGACCATTTATTTTTGTCGATGATTCATCCATTACGCCAAGAGTAATAGCAGCATTTCCTCCAACAGAACTTGCATTACTATGCCTGGCTATGTCTTGATTTGATATTCCATTTTGTTTCTCTTGAATTGTATTGCGTTCGCGGTCCCTTCGATTGACATTGTACATCCAGCTAAAAGTAATGGGATGACAAAACAAAAATAAATTTAAAAGTTTTACTTTAAGCTCAATAATTATTAAAGTCAAGAATTTGCTTCGTTTATACATTTTAAATTACTAGCAGGGTGGTCCGCCTTCATTCGAACACACAGAACATCGAATTTAAAAAAAAAAGATCCCTTAGAGGTATCTTCAAGGTCCATCCTTTGAATATTAGCTTTCAAACTGGGAAAACGAATTTTCAAAGTTGAATATAATTTTTTGTTATAAAGCCATTTCACCCTATCAGTAGCTTAATTCAAAAAAATATCCTCTAAAATTCACCATACAATCACAAAAAGAATTCTTGAAATCCAATATCATTTATTTTGTTTCACTTTTCTACCCCACTGTTTAACCC
Source organism: Melangyna quadrimaculata (assembly GCA_949320155.1). Lineage (NCBI taxonomy): Eukaryota > Metazoa > Arthropoda > Insecta > Diptera > Syrphidae > Melangyna > Melangyna quadrimaculata. The sequence goes on from OX439483.1 coordinate 381,314,232, forward strand.
ATTGTACCCTATAAATAACTTAATTTTGTAAAAATATCTACTCTTAAAGTGATCTACGATGTCACCCTTTTATTATGTAAATCCCACCCAAAAAGAAATTTTGATATCGATAACATTTTGTCGGTTTTACCTTTTTGACCCATTCCAACCTTTAATCAGTGCCGTCAAGGGGGGGGGGGGATAAAGGGAGAATACCTCAGGGCCCTAGATTTTCTAGGGGCCGAAAATTTCAAACAGTAGCTGCATATTAATATCGCCCAGATCTAGTTTGGATTTGATCATGATAATAAAACAAACTAAATTACAATGATAACAGTGCTTATTACCCACCGCTTTCTTCCTTATTGTTCATGTACATATTACATTCTTTTTCCTTACTTCAAATAGCTAACTATTCGACAGAAAAAAAAAATAATTTTAAAGGGAAGAGATAAGGGTGTGTGATAAGAATGTATTTGAAAATATAAATCCAAAAACAAAGCTGGATCTTGAGTTGCTATGTAACACATGAATTTTCGAATGTAAATCAAAACTTAGTCGGATCTGCACAGCTAATAATTTAAATTGAAATTTTTGTTTGTAATTTTTGTTTTTAATTTATATAGAATGTTCATGCAATACCGAGCCCCGAAAATTTGAAAAATCATTCACGCTTTCTAAATCAGGCCACTATGTGCAGGTTTATATGTCAAGAAAAAGTCACGCTGAACTATGTTGCAACAATCTTTTTGAAAAATATCTTAACAAAAATCCACTTGGTTTGCTCTTTTTGCGAGCCCAAACAATTTTTTAATTCAAATTAAATTTTGAAATTTTGTTTCAGTCTCATACGCCAAAATAAGAGACCCACAGAAATAATTTTTTTTAAATCGATTTTTTTGTATTTTGACAGTGTAACGGTGCACAAGACTATATTATATCTGAAATCTTGCAGATTTTGTCAAGAAGTTTTTTCGTCTCCGAAAATTTGCAAATTTGCACAATTTACGAACGTTTTTTTTTTTTGCGATTATTTGAAAAAGCAGGTGATTGGACCAAAACAACTACTCGTCGGAGTGATAAAATGTTTTTTTTTAATTCAATTTATTTTGTCTGTGATTTATTTTTACGTAAAAAGAGATTAGGCTAGACCTTCTGGGGAACTCTAAAAAAACGCGCCTACTATTTTTCCTCTTGGTGGTGTGCAAAAAGATAGATTTATTTTTAATTGCATTTACATTCATTTTTTTTTAGATTTAGTTTACGATCTACATTTTTTTCTGTTTATGACTGACATTTGAATGAGGGAGGAGAGATATATGCCAATTTATAGTGCGCGATACGGCAACCATGGAAAATACAAAAGCTTTATAAAAAAAGAGATAGCTTTTTGAAATCCATAAAAGTAAGGGTGAGAGGCAAACACCCTATCTTCCCTGTACAGAAAATACAAACTGAACAGAGTATAGGTTTGTATATCGTGGTAGTCTTCCCCAGGTGATTACTTATAGTACCAATATAGGGATCAAGATATATAAAAATCTACTTCTAGGTTCAATAAAACATGCAGAACCTTCGCTTTTATGCAAAAAGAACAGCCCACCTGCTGACCTTCCTTGATTCCAAAAAAAATGTGTGTGTGAGGAGATTCATGGGGAGGATGTGTAAACAAGGTAGACCAAACTTCCAGTTGGTTTCTTGGATTTCGAAAAAACTGCCTATACCACATTACCGACCTGTACCACATTACCTCAACTTAGGGGCCAGTTTTGGGGCCACTTATAGCTATCATTGAAAACCATAATCGAAAAAGTTAGCTGTTGATTTTGAGACCTTTCGAAAGTTTAATCATTGAATATTTTAATGCAGAAATATAGATTACGACTTCAAAATTATTTCTCATCCAAAAAAAATTCATTTCGATCCATATTTTGCCCATGACGTAACTTTTAATTTGTTCAATGATCATTGGTAAGGTAGTTCAGCATTGAAAAATTAAGAGTCATTTTCTGAGAAAAGTTGTGAATAACTGAATTTTTTTTTTAACTAAAAATAAATATTAAGTCAATTAGCTTTACTTTGGCATCAAAATAATCATATATTTTTTCTTCAAAATCTCTCAAAATTGACAATTAATATTTAAAATGATGGTTTCCAACGATAGCTATAACTGGACCCTAAGGGGCCAGTTATAGCTATTATCGAAAACCATCATTGAAAAAGTTAGCTGTTGATTTTGGGGGCCTTCGATTGTTTTATCATTGAATATTTAAATGCAGAAATATAGCTTACGATTTCAAAATTATTTCTCCTTCAAAAAAAATTCATTTTGACCCATATCTTCCCCATAACGTATCTTTTAATTTTTTCAATGATCATTGGTAAGGTAGTTCATCATTGAAAAATTAAAAGATACGTTATGGGGAAGATATGAGTCAAAATGAATTTTTTTTGGAGGAGAAATAATTTTGAAGTCCTAAGATATATTTCTGCATTCAAATATTCAATGATTAAACTTTCGAAGGGTCTCAAAATCAACAGCTAACTTTTTATGATGAATTTCAATGATAGCTATAACTGGCTCCTAAGCTCATCAATCAAAGACGCCTAGCCAAATTTGAAAAAAAAAATTTTAGCGTTAAAAAATCTCAAAACCCGTAACTGACTGACTGATTGACTGACTAACTGACGGACTGACTTACTCACTGATAGACTCAAAATTATTGAGCACTGCCCGAAATCGTAGAATCTTGTAATTTCGCACAACGGTAGGCCTTGTAGTGTATACAAACGAAAAAATAGAAAATTTAAGTTTTTTGAGCCCTTCGGAAATTTAGTAGAGCGGTAGGAAAAGCAAAATTTAAAAATTTGAGATCTAACATCTGGCAGCGTGGCATCCGCCCATTTCCTCAGAATCGATATTAATTATATGAAGCACTTCGGATTATCCCAGAATGATGCAATTTGGTTGAGCGGTTGGCCTTGTAATGGGAACATATACAAATATGGAAAGTTTGAGATTTAACAATAAGGGGCGTGGCACCTGCCCATTTTCGTAGAATTGATGTCAATTTTATATGGAGAACTTCTGATTGCCGAACAATTATAAAATTTGTTAGACTGATAGATCATTTGGTCAATACAAAGGAAATATTGGAAAGTTTGAAATTTTCCATGGAGGGGGCGTGGCACCCAACCACGTGGCACCCTGGCACTTCTGATTGATGAAAATCGGTAGAGCGGTAAAAAGAAGTGAGATCTAAAAGTACGCAAAGATCTAAGTTTATTAGTGTTAAATATCAAATATTTTGAGTTGAGTAATTTCGAAGAAAAACAAGATTATCGGAAAAATCTGTTACATATTTAATGAGTGCTAACTCAAATTTGGTTAGTTTACTTGGCAACTTATTCTAATTATCTAATAACTCAAATTTTGAAATGAATACGACTTATAAACAACCCAATTTAAGTCAGTAATCAATAAATAACAGATTTTTCTGATAATTTTGAAGTTCTTCGAAATTACTTTACTCAAAATATTTGATATTTAACATCAAAAAGGTTAAAACTTGGCGTACTTTTAGATCTCACTACTTTTACTTTAAAGAATGTGAACAAGTGGGCAGTTCTGTCCACCTGTCTCTATTTCGACCTAGAGTGTAAACAGCTGAAGCGATTTTCTTCAAACTTTGGATTTATGGGATTCCCTAGAGAGGATTGAATTTTTTGTATGCCCACAAATAACGGTACCTACCTGCGACACAACTAATATTTACATCAACAACAACATTTATATCAACAACGCTACGTATGATTTTGATAACAAAATATGCACGACTGGATCGCACGAATTTGCTAACGTAGCTTACCCCTAGAATATAGAGGGAGGGGGGGGGGTAAATAACCAAAGTGCTCCAAAAATGACTTAAAGTTAAAACGACACTATTGAAAACAATGGTAACACCCACAATATTTTTTTTTTTGTTTAAAGTTGTCTTTGAAAAATTTTAAAAACATAACGTGAAACATCCCATAAGACAAAGCTTCTTTCAATGGTTAAAATTAATTTACATGGCAAATGAGCTGAATTCCCAAAAGTCAATGAAGCAATGCGACGCGACGTACCCATTAATGAACAGCGATACATTTATTTCAACTTCATTTACTGTTTAGAAATAACGCCTGTTTCGGTAACCGAAAATTCAACTTGAAAGGCTAAATCGATCGATTTATTTGATTATTTGCACAATTTTATTAGCAGAATTTTGAAAAAACATAATTTCGAAAAAGGATTTAGCTTTTCAACATAAAGTTTTAATAATGCAGATTTTCAGAATTAAATTAAGTTTTTTTTTTCAAATAATTTTGCATGTATAGCTGTGGTGGTTATCAAAATCCTCGCAATTTTGCCGAAAAACAGAATTTTTTAAATAAGAATTTCAAAAATACGAGTTTCAAAAAAAGAATCCCCTTGTCAAAGTTGTGTTTTCATAAAATCTATTTTAGAATTTTCGGAATCGAATATTCTACTTGCAAATACATAAGTCATACAAATATCGCAATAATTTTGTTTCTTTAAAAAATTCTGCCTTATGTACACATTGAAAATTAAATAATGCCAAATTTTTGCATTATTATTATTCTATGTTCATACAATGCGTTAAGTTGGATGAACAGATAAACACACACGCAAAACAAATCTTTGCACTATAGATCAAGTAAAAATTAGGAAATCTTTGCCTGTCATAACCTTATCATTCATTAAACAACAAACAAGAAAAAAAAAACCTAAATTAGCAAGTATCTTAATATAGTACCTGCATATTTATGTACTTATGTATGTGCATCAGGGTGGTCATTAAAAAAAGTTTATCTTGGATGAGCCTTGGACCTATTTTAAATGATGAAAAAATGACTGCCCGTTTTTTCAGATTTTTATTTTCACCCTCTATACTCGCTGTGAGCGGATCATTTTTTTAAATATGTTATATATTAATTATATAATTGAATTATTTCCATAAGTCACTTAAAAGCCTTGGGCATTTGGTTGAGCAAAAAAAAATTTTAAAATATCAGGGAAACAACTACAATATGTTTGGGCTTCTTATAATTTGTAAATCAAGCTGTTTTTAGGGAATGCATTTCCTAGTTTTATCGCAACCTACACGCAATAGTTTTTTGTCAGACTTTATGGGGGTCATCCTGTATGATATACAAAAAAGTTAATTACTGCTTGCAGCTACTCAAAGGGGGTGAAAAAAACAAATATGAACTAAAGTTAGAGAATTACTTTTTTTTCATTTGGAAATGATTTAGTTTCTATCCAAATATGAATATAAAAAAAAACACTAAAACAACCACCCTAATGAGTCTGATTGATTTTTAACAATTTTTCTTACGTAATTTAATCTCTACAAAGGTGATGGACAGAATTGTTATTTGTTTGTAATTACATACAAAGATAATTTAAAAAATTATTACCTTTGTGTATTTTGTGTGTTGTCTTGTCAGACAATTAAACAAAATTAATGTTTGCATATCCACTCATGGATTTTAAATTATTTAATTTCAAAAAGCCACACATCGTCCAATTAAAGAAATTGGTAGTTTAAAAGTTATTATTTTTGTATACTGTTTTTTTTTTTTTACTGAAAGTACAAATTAGAAAATGTATAAAGATAACCAGTAACCACACATATTTGTGTTTAATTATCCACAAACAATGAAGAATTCACAATTATTATTTAAAGTTAAGGCATACAAAAAAACGAAAAAGTGCAGTTTAAAGATAAACGTACGAATAGCTATCTAAATACTTTTTAGATGTGAGAAAATGTTTTGCCCGGAGGCACCAAAGTGGAAATTAAAATAAGTTTGAAGTGATTTTGGAAAAAAAAAATGGGCACGACTGAATCGCACAAGCTTGCTCTCGTAGCTTACAACTTAAACGTAGCTAGAAATTGATGATGTACATGTACATTGTACATGTAGAAGTACAAAGTATGTATTGGTTCCAAAATATTATGATATCATTAAAAAAAATTTAAACAAATTATTACTATAAATTATACTAAAAACTTATTATTTTAATGGCTTTGAAATTAAGAGCTCAAAATCAAGTATGCCAAAGTAAAGCTAATTGACTTAATAATTATTTCAAGGTAACACAAAATTCAATTTTGCACAACTCTTCTCATAAAATGATTTTTAATTTTTCAATGATGAACTACCTTACCAATGATCATTGAAAAAATTAAAAGTTACGAAGTGGGGAAGATATGGGTCAAAATGAATTTTTTTTGGAGGAGAAATAATTTAGAAGTCGTAAGGTATATTTTTGAATTAAAATATTCAATGATTAAACTTTCCAAGTGTCTCAAAATTAACAGCTAACTTTTTCAATGATGGTTTTCAATGATAGCTATAACTGGTCCCTATAACTGGGCCCTTACTCTATTCAATGCACGAACCATTGGGTTCGGATATGTAATGCGGTAAAATCTACTTTCAATTTTACCCATGCTGACCTTAGCTGTTTACACATCAAAAAAAAAAAACATACACATAAATAGAGGATAGATATACCATTCGCTATATACTTACAAGAATATTATTACGGCTGGTGTTGTTAATACTCCTCCAAGCAAGAAGAATGCCCCAGGCATCGTCTTTAAAGTGGCAACATACAGTGTCGTGTACATTGGCCCATATACAACCGGCATCAATGCCTCAGCCAGACCAACCAACGAATTCACTTTGCCAAGTTCATCTTTGTCGACCAATTTGGTAGCGATGGAACGCATCGCAATAAAAGACGTCCCATTAAATATATCCACAATGCATGCGACGTACATGTGCCATGGTTGAATTGCAAATGCAAAGACAATGCTGGAGAGGATTTTTGACATACAGGATAGAACACCAACCAAAGCATCATCGACTTTGAGTAAATGCGAGAGGACTCCGACACAGAATAGAACTCCTTTTATTTTATAAGTAAGGAAAAAGAAAAGTTGTTAAATATATGTGTTCATATACAATTGGGGCATAATCAAAGTCCCCTAGTCTAACTGAACTGGAGTCTAAAGTTAGCACCCAGGTTAGAAAGAGCTGTTATTCATAAAGAATTTGGCAGCTTAGTTAAAAACACGTCGAAACTCGAAAGTACATTCTACTATAATTTTGGTACAATTGGCTGTCAATCCATTGACAAAAAAAAATATTGAGCGCCATGTTTCACTTCACTGTTCTGTTTGTTGTATTGTTGTGCCGGATTTTTTAAATTTTTGGCCAAACAAATAACAAATATCATTTATAAACATATTTTACATACACAAGTACAACCAGCAAAACATATACAATCAACTCCGCTTAACTGCACTCCGCTTAACTGAAAACATCGGTTATCTGAATCAAGAAATTTTATCCGGAGGCTTTTTGAGAATTTTTCAGACAAACTGCTTCGCATAACTGAACTCCGCTTAGTTGCAAACTCCCAGTAATTGAATCAAAATTGTTTGCCTCAAATGAACATTTTTCACTTATTCAACTCCGCATAAAAGGGCCCATACACGACACCGACTCGTCACTGCCGATCTTAACTCTGGGCAAATATGCCTTCGCCACACACGGTGCAGAAAAACTGCACAGACATTAGTTTGTACAGTTTTGTCGTGGTCGTCGGGTTGGAAAAAAAGGGATACCGGATACTGCTTGTGCTGCTCTTATCATTGATTTGACAATAAAAACAAACAAAAATATGAATCAACGAAAAAAAAAAGAATTTAGAGCAAGTTGTTTAAAATAATTTCTTTCACTAATGTTTTTCATGTTTACTCCACAAATTTTCTCGCTCGTCTGTGCACAGTTCTCCGTACACGACACAGACATGTCGTGTAGACCAACGACATGTCTGCGTGTTTTGAAAAAAAATTGAATTCACGAAGACGGTCGCTGCAAATAGTCGATATGGATACACACGACGCAGGCGACCTGCGCAGATATGTGCACAACAACAAAATGTATTGGCCTGCAGCGACGTGTCTGTGTCGTGTATGGGCCCTAAAAGTGAAACGACTTTTTTTTTGTTTTAGCTTTGTTGTTTGAATTGTGTCATATAGAAAAATAACTATTTTGACACAATACAAAAACTCATACCTATATTTTTTTTTTTTTATTTTCAGGCAAATAAAATGAGTTTTGTTTTGACAAAACTCTGCTTATTTGAACCAAGTTTCAATTATTCGAAGTTCGGTTAACTGAAAACTCCGCTTGACTGAAACAATTATGGTGTTCCTATTAAGCGGACTCTACTGTAATGTATAATTGCAGATGAATGATAAAGAAAATTTGAAATCCCTTGGAAACCGAACTGGGCGGCGCGGCTGAAAAAGAAATGCTTTGGGAGCTGATGCGCGGGCATTTGAGTGTCGTGGACGAAAAAAAGAACGACGTTAAGATGATAGCAGCCAAAAACGCCTCATGGTTGGACATTCAGCTAAACATGGCAGCAGCTGGATTTTATAGTTCTATTCAAAAATCGATATATTTCGTCAAAATAGGGTAATATCCACCACGATATCAAAGTCTTCTTCAATTCTATCATCAGTAATTGACATTTTTTATTTCTTTTTCAACTTTTTTGATCACGGAAATCAAATTACTCACGCAGAAAAATTCAGAACTTTGTGTTCTTGTATTTTTTGACGTTTCTTGTTTTGTTTAGTTTGACAGATAAAAAAAAAAACTTAAAAGGTTCTACCGTATTTAAGGCCTAAGCTCTAGTTTATCATTGAGACTTGTCTATGAATAACATAAACTCCAGCTTAGCTTGAACTTATCAGACGACTATGAATGTGCCCCATTATGTTTGTTCGCATCTATCTAATACCATTTGATTGGGATAAATAAAATAAACGTAAAAACTTACCTACGAGACCGGTTAACATGTTGTATGTAGAAAAAAAGCTGAATTCCACCTCACTCCAGTTGAAGCGGTATCGCGCAAACAAGTACAGCACTGAAATTTCACCTGAAAACAATAATCAATGGTATAGCTGGTATTATAAAGGAATTACTCCAAAGTTATGAAAATAAGTTTTATAATTAGTTTTATAACTAAAACAACTATTACCATCCATTAATGCCTAAGAGAAGCGATTTTCTGAAAAAAAATATTATTTTATATATAAAAAAACTATCTTGCACATTTTTAAAAATTAAAATTGGTATGCCAAATTTTAGTAGATATTAAATAATTCCATAAAATGGGCCTTAGTTAAGCATAGTACGCAGCTGAAGCGAAACGAAAATTTTCATACAAAAATTAACACAACGAAATCATAAACGAAAAAATTTGTTCTAGATTTTTTTCATCAGTACGCAGTTCGATAGCGAAAATGGAAAATCGTAATAGATTAGTATAATAGTCGTCTCGACTTTTTTTTCGCACATAATTTATTGTCTAGAACATTATTTCCAGAGAAAATTAGATAATTGTCGAAGAAGAAAATGGAAGAAAATATGAATAAATAATTTTGGATTAAATTTTATTGAATTTTAGAGCCGATTTTTCAATAGTCAGTTAAAGAGTCAGTTATTTATTCGAAGAATAAAGTTAATTTGCTCTTTAACAATCGGATAGCAAAATTGAATTTTCAATTGGGAAAAAATAATCTATAGAATATTATTATTTGAATGTCATTTTCATTTATGTCATTTTCATTTTGTTTAATGTTTTTGTATATCGAACATTTTTAATGTAATTTTAATTTTATTTAACGTTTATTTCAAAGCAATGGTTACAAACAGTAATGTTTGACTTTGAAAATAATTATTCCTATGAATAAATTTATCTGAATTCTCAATGAGCAGATAAATTTACTTTTACTATTCCTAGGAATAAGTTATATCTGCCCATTGAAAAATAGATTTTTGCTCTATCTGAGGATTTAATACTAACTGACTGCTTATCTGACTATTGAAAAATTGGCCATAAAAGAAGAATAAAAGGAAAAGATAAATGAGATATAATAATCCATGGAATTATTAACACCTTCATCAGTACAGCCTGTGTTACCACAAGTAAAAGGAAAAAAGAAAATTAAAAAACGATATCACCATTGATGAGACAAAAAATTAGCTGCGTTGGGAAGGTCCAATGAAGCAATGTGGAAAATACAACAGTTGAAATAAAGCCTTCTTCATCAATATCAGGCTTTTGAGAAAACATTTGAAAATGTTTACAATTAATAAAAATGTACCGTCTTTTAATTTTATTTTTTGTAATTTAATACACAGGGTGATTCGCCTAACTAACTTACTTTAGATGGCGCTCACAGCACAGGATGGGCTTCGGCCTCAACTAACAAGCCCCTCCTCTGTCCCTAGCTAGCCGCTTCCAGTTGCGCACACCGAGTTGGTTGATTTCGTTGATTTCGTTCTCCACTTGTTTGCGCCACCTGTTACGGGCTCTTCCTCTGCTTCGTACCCGATCGGGTTTGGATTCGTAGACTCGTCGGGCAGGTGCGTTGCTGTCCATACGCTCCACGTGCCTCAGCCATCTCAGCCGCTGTATTTTCAGCTTCTTGACCAGGTCAACGTCGCTGTATAGCCCGTATAGCTCGTCGTTGAATCTTCTCCTCCACACTCCTTCGATACACGATGAACCGAAAATCACACGAAGCTGATTTTCATCCGATTTTTTCAGTGTCCATGCTTCTGCCCCATAGAGCAGGACCGGGATGATAAAAGTGTCTTGTATAAAGTCGCCGTGGTTCTCTGAAAGAGAGCCTAACTACTTAATTGCCCTCTTATATCGAAGAAACAGCGGTTGGCAAGAGTTATCCCTCGTTTGACTTCTGCACTGATGTCATTTTGCTAGGTAATAGTGGAGTCCATGTAGACAAAGTCCTTGACAATTTTGAACTTATATCTGTCCATCTGTAATTGCCCGAGTCGACGATGTTGAGATTCCTTTTTCGATGATAGCATATACTCCGTCTTGTCCTTATTAACTGACAATCCCATTTAAGCCGCCTCCGATTCAATGCTCGCAAAAGCGCTTGCCACAGCCCGCTTCGTTCTGCCGACAATGTCTATGTCAGCTGCATACCCAAGCCATTGAACGGAGTTTTGATAAATTATACCACTGGTGTTGCCTTGCGCGTTGCGTACAATTGTTTCAAGAACGATGTTAAATAATTAGTATGATACAATAACATCAAACGATTTGGTGGTGTTCTTACCGATTTTGATGGAGCAGCAAGATTTCTACATCGTCAGCGAGTTTTGCAGGAATGCCAAGAAATGACATGGGTCTGTATAATTCGTCCCTTTTCACGTTATCGAACGCTCCTTTAAAATCGATAAACAGGTGGTGTGTAACGATCTGGAATTCCTGTTTTTTTTTTCTAAAATCTGTCGGAGCGTGAACATTTGATCGACGACGGTTGACTTGCCTGGCCTAAATCCACACTGATAGGGGCCGATCAGATCGTTGACAAAAGAATTTAAGCGGTCACACAGGATAGCCGACAAGATTTTTTAAGCGACCGACGTTTAGGAGACTTGTTCCTCTATAGTTGGTGCATTTCAGAGGACCTGCATTTTTATGGATGGGACACACTATACCGCGGTTCCACTCATCGGGCATACTTTCTTCCGACCAAATTTTGCAGATGAGTTGGTGTATACTCCTAACCAATTCATCTCCCGCTGATTTGAGTAGTTTGGCTGAAAGGCCATCCACACCAGCAGCCTTGTACGACTTAAATTTCGATATCGCCAGCCGCACTTCGGCTAGGTCGAGTGGACGGAGCTGTTGGCCATCATCGTTCAGGTTGAATGGAGTGTTCTGCCTACTAGCGGTATCTTGGCTGTCTTTGACGTTAAGCAGTCTAGAGAAGTTTTCTTTCCAGGTCCTCAGCACTGACTGTATCTACTACCATATTCCCACTCTCATCTCGGCAGGCTTCCGTTTTAGCTTTTGTATCCTAGGGTGTTCTACTTGCGACATGGCTTATTTATTTATTTCGTTAAATACTAACGTAAGAAAACAAACTAATTCTATATACATAATACTTAATCTAAGTTAACTGTTAAAGATCATAGTTTTAATTTGTATGCATTTTATGTTATCATTAACAGAGTCAAGCAAAAGTAAAATTTATTAAATATTGCAATCAATTGATTGAGTGGGCTATTGGCACCATAGTTTGATCTGCTCAATATAAAGCACAATGGGTGTTGTACTTTAAACTTGTAAGACTAAAACTGAAATTTAACGCAAGCCAATGCGACCAGACAGAGATACAAACGTCCTATCTTCATTGTACTGATAATTTTTGTTGAATAGAGTATTGACACTTGGTACTACGGCACCTAGCAGTCAAAGCGTAAACCCTGTATGTGATATACATTTATTTTTCAATTTCGGATTCAATGTATTTCCCATGAAAGAAATGAAAAACGGTTCTCAACAGTGGCGTACAGAGGGGGGAGGCTAACGTGGCTTGAGGCCCCCCCCCCCCCCAAGCAATATAGGGTACTGTGCTATGATTTCATATATCATCGAAGAATTTTGAACTTTAGCAGTATTTTCAATTTTAATTTAAAAAAAAATCTATAGACATGGATGTCGTATTGAAATCATTAGTTCATACCACGCATAATATTGAAACCCAAACAAAATTCCCTTGCAACTTCTCTTTTTTATTGCTTTTTAATGATCAAATGCTTTAGTTATACTTTAACCAGTATCTTCTCGCTCAGTGATCGTATCAAATATTCAAAAAATATTTTTAAACATCTGTAAACTGTATACTTTTTTTGCCGAATGATATTTCTAATTCTACGGCATAAGGCATTATAAGAAAGCTGTAGTCAATTGATGACATTTCGAAAAACTGCCTTTAATTTGTATCCAAGGTAGATAATCTTTGTCGTTTTAAACAATTATGATTAGTTAAAACTTAAAAGATAACCTAAAAATTTATTTTAGTTTTTGTCAATGCACTATTTTTGGCGTTCAATAATTTAATAAACTTCTATTTTGATAAGTACAGAAATCGAATTGGAACACAATTTTTAAAATTTATCTTATTTAAACTGTACTTAAGTAAAACATGAGTTTAGCGAAACCACTACGCCCAAAATAATAATTTGTATAATGAGAATTCCCTTGAAAAAATGTAACCATTTTTTTTTCACTGTATTTGTATTGTTACGGTAAAATTTACCGCAACAAAAGTCATCCTTCGATTCTTGCCTTTACGTTATTTACTTTTCGTTACGGCTGCAAAATACTGGCAAGGTTGAGGGCAACCATGGTATCATCAACCATTGGTGTACTTAGCCAGTGTTCTGCAAAAGTAGCAAAAGCAGGTGTACGAGATATTTGGATTTTACAATTGGAACAGGCGGTTCCCAATTCCATATGTTCGTGGTAACCATGTAGACAAGCGGTCGCATGCAACGAGAAAAATACCGGCGGATGAGCTGAAGAGGTAACGAGTCAGGCAGACTCTTACCTACTCATAAATCAACAACACAACATCCTAAATACATCTTTATTTAACTTAAATTAACATATCCTAACTTAACTTAAATTGGCTTAACTTAAAGTAACTTATCTTAACATAACTAAATTTAACTTAACTTAATCATGTATTTTAATATGGGTCATTAACGCTTAATTCTTAACGTCCTTAATTTTCAATTCTAGTTTTTAAATAGTAAATTGGTTGTAGAAAAACTATCGGAATTGACTTATAGAGTAGGGTTCTAATTATGAAAACATGCCTTCCTCTATTTTATTTCGAACAAAATGTATAATGGTTTCAATCGCGCTTCGAATCACGCTCGAATAGTTTTTGTTGTTACTGAGAAAATGCTCAGATAGGCTTTTTCTCGATTTTATTTCTTTTTGGTTTTTCTCGAAAAATTTAGTTTTGTGATAGGGTTGAACTCGGCCATTAAGATTCGGCAAGTTTTGGAAAGACATCCAACAACTTGCTGAATCCTTGTCTGTGAGCGTGAGAGTAAAGTTTCGTTGAGATTCAACTACGGTGGCCTCCTGCAGCGCGAAAAAGGTTTCCAGGAAGCCGGTGTCTCGTGACCAAAGATCACGAAAACGAATGGCTGAATGCGTGAATGTGTGGGTGACTGGAATGGTCGAGGAAAGAATAGGTTTTGTTTTTAGCTGGGAAAGCCACTCTTGAGAGAGCTAACCCAGCGAACAGTTGAGATTATTTTCTTTTTCTTTTTATAAATATATTATTCGTGATCGTTTCAATCCCAGTTAAAATGTGGAACACGGGAGTTTTATTTACTGTGCGTTAACGGTCCATTTTTAATAGATTTTGTTCTTTGTTTGCTTTTTTTTATTTTACCGTAAGCCATTTAAATATTTCATTACCTACTTGTATTCTTTTTATATTCAAAAAAATTGGGTTTTTATCCTGGTTCGTCCAAGGTTCCCCAAATAAAAATAATTCTAAGTCCCCTTCTGGGCATATAATCGAACTTTGTGTTTTATTTCATGTTCATTTTCTTAAAATATTAGATTTGGAATTTTACTAATTAGCCTAATCAAAATTCCTGGCGCCCACTTTTTATTACAAGTATCCCACTGTAAGTACTTGTAATAAAACACTTCGATCATTTTATCAGTTTGATAAAACGAAACAATCATTTTTTTTTTATATAACAAATTCTTCCACCAGAGAACCCAGCCCAGCTGAGCAGTCGTGGTGGCAGCTTTTTATCGTTGTACAGTTTGCCTTTTTCTTTCGCGTTTCCTTAATTCTCTTCTTTCGACGTTCTTTAGTTTGAACTGTCAAAGTTGATGCGAGTAGTTATAAATTTTCGTTGCACATCGTGTGCTTATCTTTTGTTTATATAATATGCAAATTCGATTCGCGATAATCCCTTCGAGTAATTTAATAATTAATTGAATACACCTATAGTATTAATAAATACCCACCCCGCGAGGAACGTGAAGAATAAGTGCAACTGTATAGCTACTGCTTCTGCTACTTTAAACTATAATAATGTCTGTTCCTTTACTCTAAATTTCTGTGATTTTCTGCGCATTTTGTTCCCAAGTACTGTCAATTTCATTTCTATTATATGAGCTTGACAGGACTTTGGACTAAAAATCACAGAAACTCAAAGGAAAGGAACAGAGTTAATAAATGCATTAAAAAACATATAGGACTTGTAAAAGTTACGTTATACGCGGGTTTTTGTTTGTGTATGTTCTCGGTTGGTGTAATTTCAGTTTATTTGCAATAGACAGTACCTTGGCTATGAGCTTATTTAAAGAAAAAACGGACATTTTATTTATTAAAATGTGAATACACTTTCCACCTATACCCATATTAACGTTGACGTTGTTTAAATCGAGTCTATAAAGTGGATTTTTGTCGAAGTGGATTTTTACAAAAAAATATTTGTTTACAATGAAAGAAAGGTAAAATTCATTTCATAACTATAGGGAGTATTTTGTGTGTTTTTTTTTTTTTTGTTTCTATTGAAATTTAACTTCTGGTGGTTGATAATACGAAAGGCTCTAATTTTGTTTGCTATTTTGTGATACCTTAAACAAATTTCACCAAAATTGAGACTGAGCCCCCCAAACAAAATCCTGCGCACGCTACTGGTTCCCAATAACATTACTCTTTCTAATTACTTTTATATGAAAGGGTATTCATATTACAATTGGAATGAAATAATTAAGTATGTTAGTTCGTAAATCAAGCGTAACATACCTATATCGAAGCTTATAAATAAAATGCTATACTTTGTAGGTGAAAAATGTAAACAAACTACCTTTACAACGAGACACAACAACAATAATACTTGGTTAGAAAAAAAAATCAAGAAAGAGGCGTAGCTTATTTTTATTAACTGCTTCTTCTACTCCAGATTTTCCATATTCGATAGAAATGGAACAGAAACAATAAAAAAGGAGTAGCTACAGACTACCAAACGAAAAAGAAATAAATTTATAATTTAATTTTGTTCATGTCAAGTTGGCAGATAGATGTCTACATTTCTACATTAAAAATAGTGAAGACTTTTAGTGGGAATTTACCCATTTTCTTTTGAAGTTAGAGCGCGGACCGGGATATTGGTTTTTTGACTATTCGCCATCATCTGTAAACTGTCAAAGAAAATAGTTTTTTTTTCGGATTTTTGACATCTTGTCTCCTACTATCAACTGTCAAAGTAAAAGGTTTTTTTTTTCGTACTGTCAACAAGTGTCAAGTGGGATTTTTTCGGTTTCCACTGGAATTAGAGTGCTGTTAGTGACTATAGGTGAAATCCAGCAGCTAAATCGATTGGCGCCTTCAGCTTTTGACATTTCGACACTTGTCAAATTGAAAAGTGAAATTTCTAGGTTAACGTTGGTGCTAAAGCGCTGGCCGAAACACTAGGTAATACCACCCTTCTTAATCGATTGGCATCCTCAGATTCTTACATTTCGACACCCGACTCGAAACCCACAGAAGAGAGTTTAAATATTAAATATTTTTTTTTTGTTATAGGGGATACACCATTTATATTTTCTTTTCGTGCGACAGCTTTAGTGCATCTACCACAATAATTCATCTTCTTTTACTGAAAAAAATATGTAAAAATAATATTTCATTTAAATCCATGGGTAACTCTAGTTCCCTAAAAGCCCTTCCCTCTACGCACATGATATCATTTTGTAGCGTCATTCATCCATTTTAGAAAACAACGACAACAATACAGGCTTGTTAACATTTTTGTGTGCAAAATAAAGCAAATAAGTAATTAGCTTCGATATTATTTTCCTCTTGATTTACAAACTTACATATTTTATTATTCTATTGTAATTGTGCTATGTATGCCCGTTCATATAAAATAATTTGGTAAAACTAACTTTTCTTAGAGCTACTTTTGGTTTTCTCTTATGGGAAATGCATTGAATTGAAAAAAAATGTATATCACATACAGGGTACTCTTTGTGACACGCAGACGGCGTTCAACGCAATTTACCAAGTCTCAATAGTTGACATCAAGTTCAATATTTCTCACCATGCAATGGTCCAACGACAACCATAACAACAATCATCAACATGATAACACGAAGCCGACGTTGGTTTTCACCCTTTTTGAATGCGACTCGGAATGTTTCAACAACATGCTTCTTATCAAAGAAGTCCGACAGTAAATTGCTTTTTGTTGCTTTTTCAATTTCTTCTTTGGTCTTTCGTTTAGGTTCCTTTAGTATAAAACATCCATAAAGGAAAGACAGCAAGTATAATGTAGCTGAAGTTGTAAAGGCGCCATAGAATCCGATTTTCCTGTAGAAATTTAAAAAAAATATATATATATGTACATATATAATAATAGAAAATTACTCATCGATTAGATTATAGTCTCCATTCATTAATTCACTGTTACATAGTTATACAGGGTGTCCCGTAAGTAATGGATAACCCTGAAATGCCGCATAGTAGACTTTATGACCGTCCAGAAAACTGATAAAAAAAGTTCTATCCCAACCACAATAAAAGTTATATGCATTTTTATGTTCAGTGCATTATTTTTTTCTTACTTTACATTTTTGAATACCACGACTACAAGTGAATGAGTTCCATCATTTTTTTTTTGCAGGAATATTTTACATTAATTGTGCCAACACATAAGTAGAAGAAAATTATTATAACTGTTGGAATTCTTAGAGAAAAAAATTATTTAACATTGAATTTCAATGCAAAATGTGAAAACAAATAATTTTTGAAAAAGTTAAATCATAGCTGGTATAAAAAAAATGCATGAATACCTGAGTGGCCAACTATTTTAAAAATATGCGCGTTAAATGCAGATTTCAAAATGGTATTACTTATTATTATATCTGGAGTCAATAGCAAGTTATTGGTAAAAATCTGCAATACTAGAGTAAATTTAGCAAAAACAAAAGTTTTCAAAATTAGCACAGTAAACGTGAAAATAATACCAAGCATTGAACATAGCAGATTTTTGATTTATTTACTAGAGTAAATTTAGCAAAAACAAAAGTTTTCAAAATTAGCACAGTAAACGTGAAAATAATACCAAGCGTTGAACATAGCAGATTTTTGATTTATTGGCTGTTTCTACGATGTTGTTCTTATGATAAATCCAAGCTTTCAACTTCTAGGGCCGAATGCATTATTGATAAAAATGACAAAAAAGTGCAAAAAACGGTTACATTTTCGAGCTTGTTTTGAATTTTACCTGTTCTATTGGGCTTTAACAAACCCATCAAATATTTTGTTGGTTGCTATTAGTTTATTTGTTATTTTCTCTAAACAAAACGTTTTTGAGCCAGCTTTTAATTACATGATCACTTAGTTAGAAAACAAAAACAAAAATAGATAATTTTTTAATTTTTTTTTTATTTAAAGCAAATGCTCAAACTGTTTTCCACCCACTCTTATACAGGTTCTGCACCTCCAAATAAATGAACGTCTTAGTGAACGTGCAAGGTTTTGCTCAGAAATTTGTAATGCAGCTGCCTCCACACGATTTCTTAGCTCCTCTTAAGACCTGATCGGCTTGCTGTATACGATTTCCTTAATGCATCCCCAATAAAAAAAAATCAAGTGGATTTAGGTCTGGTGAACGGGGTGGCCATTGGTCCCAGACGTCCCATCCATCTGCCTGGATATCTGGCATTTAAATATGCCCGCACAGGCACAACATGGTGTGCTGGACAACCATCATTTTGAAGCCAATGGGATTCCTTTAGTTCTTGAGGCACTTCTTCCAGCAAGGTTGGGAGATCATTTTGGAGGAACTCCAAATAACCTTGGCCACTTAAAATCCCCGGCAACTCAAAGGGTCCAATTATTTTCCCATTGAGAATCCCAGTCCAATAGTTTATTTTGAATTGGTACTGGGACCTGTCTTCCCTCATGATGTTTGGGTTTTGTAGTGCTCAGAAGTGGAGATTATGGAGATTAGTGTAGCCATCCCTTTTAAATGTCGACTTATCGCTCCAAAGAATTTTGTCAAAAAACTGCGTATCTTCTTCAATTTTCATTATCATTTGTCGACAAAAACTCATTCTCGTTTCAAAATCTTGCATTCGGCCCTAGAAGTTGAAAGCTTGGATTTATCATTAGGACAACATCATAGAAACAGCCAATAAATCAAAAATCTGCTATGTTCAACGCTTGGTATTATTTTCACGTTTACTGTGCTAATTTTGAAAACTTTTGTTTTTGCTAAATTTACTCTAGTGTTGCAGATTTTTACCAATAACTTGCTATTGACTCTAGATATAATAATAAGTAATACCATTTTGAAATCTGCATTTAACGCGCATATTTTTAAAATAGTTGGCCACTCAGGTATTCATGCATTTTTTTTATACCAGCTATGATTTAACTTTTTCAAAAATTATTTGTTTTCACATTTTGCATTGAAATTCAATGTTAAATAATTTTTTTCTCTAAGAATTCCAACAGTTATAATAATTTTCTTCTACTTATGTGTTGGCACAATTAATGTAAAATATTCCTGCAAAAAAAAAATGATGGAACTCATTCACTTGTAGTCGTGGTATTCAAAAATGTAAAGTAAGAAAAAAAATAATGCACTGAACATAAAAATGCATATAACTTTTCTTGTCGTTGGGATAGAACTTTTTTTTATCAGTTTTCAGGACGGTCATAAAGTCTACTATGCGGCATTTCAGGGTTATCCATTACTTACGGGACACCCTGTATATTATTGTCATTACATAAACATTTTAAGAACTAGTTTTAACGAAAATCATCTACAAAAAAAAAATTGATCCGCCAATTTTGTTGACTGATAATTGAAGAAAATCAAAAGTTGAAAACGTCAATTTAGAGTGAATAAAAACTATTTCTCAAGTTGACTATAAAAATCCCAAAGTTATATTCAACTTTGAGTAAATACATTAGGCCTAAGTTGACGTTTTCAACTTTTGATTTTCTACTATAGAGTTGATCAACTTTGGATTTTCTCAACTCCCCGAAATAGTAGAAGTTAGTGAACAAACTTGGGATTTTCTTCATTTCTGTCTATTAATTCATGCTATTCAGTTCTCGACCGATCACCGAAATCAAGCATTGTCGGGTTAGTTAGTACTTACATAGGTGGGGGACCGCATGAGTATTTTGGTTTCATATTTGTTTTTTTTTATAGTTGAAATTTGTTTATAAAAATGGTGCCTTTCCCCCACCAAAAACTAGAACAGGTGTACAATTTCAATAATCAGATCACTTCAGCACTGTGTTCCATGTTATATACGGAATGATTTGCTGGTCTTTTGATGTTTAAGTAGTGGGCGACGATTTCACCGGACAAGAAATGTAAAAAAATACTCATGAGTCATGAACATTTCACAATAACAGTTCTTACGTTTGACCCTGCATTATTCTTCCCTGTGAGAAAATTTGTGTTTCTTCTTTTATAATTTCATTTTAGGAAAATGAAATAGTAGGAACAAATTATAGAGTGTAAAAAGTCACCTCTTATTGTTAGATATATAATATTTGCTTCAAAAATAAAAGTTTTACCTAATCCGTTTTGTATAGCTTTCAATTTTGTTTGGTATTCTTTTGATTCCGCGCCTTTCATGGAATGAAAAATCCATTGCAATTATTCGGAAAAATTATTCAAAATTCAATATTATTATATTGCAAGACAAAAGTTAAAAATGACATCTTGTGTTACAAATATCTCAAGGATATTTTAGAAACGGCAGATAAGTCAACTTTTTCATTTCAACTCTGGAGTTCAGATTCGAAGTATTGAACAAAAGCATTTTTCAACTTTCAGTTCAACTACGGATTTGAAGTCAACTTGTAAGTTGGCCAACTTTGGAGTTTTAAGCAAGTTGAGCAATAGTGAATAAATTAAGCCTTAGAGTGAATAAAAACTATTTCTCAAGTTGACTGTAAAAATCCCAAAGTAATATTCAACTTTGAGTGAATAAATTAGGCCTAAGAGTTGTTTGGGTTCACAGAAATCTTTTTCATGAATTCGATGATATGGACTTCCAATTTAGACTTAGATTGTCCAAGTAATGTGTCGAAAAACTCTTGGTATTACTTGATAGCCATTCGTAGCCGAAAAACCGAAGAAACAACCCCGTAAACGCAAAAAATTAATTACTAATCGCATTGCGTTATTATGCCACAGGGTCTTTTCAAATTACCGTTGGAGATATGTTTAACAGAAATAGATCAACAGTTTGACACATTATTATGTGTCACATTATTATGTGACTCATCATTTAGCCATGCTAAGGACAAACTTCATATCAATGCCTACAAATTTGAATGAGATAATGAAAGTACGAAAAAAGTTTTGTTTGCTACCAGGATTTCCAAACGTACGGCAGTTGATTGTACACACATAAGGATACAATCCCCGTGGTGAAGAAGCTGAAGTTTTCAGAAACAGAAAAAGATGGATTTCTAAAAAAACATCTAATTAATAATTCATGGATATAGTAGCAGTGGCGATTCCTCCCAGTTAGCAGGTTTATCGCCGCTAAACCAAGAATTTAAATATATATTGTATGATGTACTTTTTATTTTCAAAAAGTAACAAATGGCAATGTTGAAATAA
This sequence comes from Melangyna quadrimaculata, assembly GCA_949320155.1. NCBI lineage: Eukaryota > Metazoa > Arthropoda > Insecta > Diptera > Syrphidae > Melangyna > Melangyna quadrimaculata. Next base: position 381,335,835 of record OX439483.1, read on the forward strand.
TGATAATGATTTCATACAATAATCAATACTATAAATACAAAAAACTACCCACCTACCTACCTACCTACCTATTTTCAAATCATATTTTCCTTCACACAACACAAAACTCCCATCTTCCTATCTGCCTCAGCGTTACAATATGCGATACAAAACCAAATTCTCTACAAAGAGCATTGAAATAATTAAAAAAAAAAATAGATACCTACTTAACCTACCCCCATATTGTTCTCAATTATATTTTCCTGCAGACACACAACATAAAACTCTCATAGAACAAGTCTCCCTTGAAACATTTTAGCTTGCAACATCTGCGCTGCACAATTTCATTCAATTTTTAATAATATCTATACAAATTACAAATACAAGCACAAATACAATACAATCTAGAATACAAGAGCGTTTTACTACACAATGTCCTAAGCAAAGCCCAGCTAAATAAATGAAAGCGTAAGCGTAAGTATGATGCGATAAGGCACGATACATTAGGTATGCAAGCAGCTCCAGGTACATTTTGGGTACGTTTTTTTTGTCATTCTCTTTTTTGCTTTCGTATATGTTTCTGGGAAAATGCGGTAGGAAGGATGAATGCATTGATTTGTTATTAGTGATCTTTGATTGATATGAGTAAACATTGAGATTGAGTTCTTTTAGCACAGTGAATAATTACACAAAAAAGTGCTAAATTCGCAAAGCGCGATGTAGTTCTGCATTTTTGATATGTTGTTGGGGCATGTTAGAGTAGTATATAGCCAAGTTTGCAGCAACAGTGAAAAAAACGCTCAAATCACCCCTTTTTTCCGACAATTTCCTTTATAACTTTGGAAATATGCAACTTATGAAAAAACCATCCACTATAAACTTGTTTTTTATAAAATTTTCTACAAAACAACATCAATTTTAAATGCATGTTATATTTGTGTTGCTATCTAACCATGAATTAAAAAAAAATCTGAAAAAACTAAGTAAATTTGAAGCACTCAAAAAATATGTCAAAAATTGTCCAATTCTTCTAAAAAATTGGAATCAAATAGTCTAGACTCTAGAGTATCACAAGACGAAATTCGATCCAAATCGGTGAAATAGTTTTGGCAAGAAATATGATGCTAACTAAGTGCAACACAATTATGATGCAAACATTGCGGTGGTCAAAGTAGGACACTTAAGTTGGCACTGATTTTTGTACACGTACTTAGAACCATAAAATCATGAAATATAGTGCTAATAGATGTTTACATCTTTTTTTAAGCCAAGTGAACAGTTTTTGGAACTTTTAAATTCAGTACCAAAGTTGCTTAAAAAAAGATATAAATATTATAACTATATTTTATGATAATAATTCTTCGTGACTTAGCAGCATATATGGTCAACTCATTGAAAGGCAATAAACTAAAACTTAGAATTTATATTTAACTTGTTTTGTAGGTTAGAATTATGTAAAATATTTTGAATTATTATTCAAAATATAATAAATATAGTTTGAAATATTTATTATTATTCGAACTTTTGATTTAAAAAAAACGTCTTTTTCAAGACATTTCTTAATATTAAAAAGAATAATAGTTGCGTTCAAAAACCAAAATACAACCAAAAGAGGATTAAACGTTGATATTATTTTTATAAGAAAAAAATTTGTAAGTACATATTTTATAATTTTTAAAAATTGAAGCTATAAAATATTAATAACTATGTTTTTGAGACCTGAAGAAAAACGTAACCACGTTTGAAACGTCGTCTGATTTAGATACTTAGCTACAAATATAGACCTAAAGCATAAACATTATATTTTATGTATAAGGGTTCAAAGTACGTGTACAAAAATCAGTGCCAACTTAAGTGCCCTACTTTGACCACAACAAAGTCGGCGAAAATTTTTTTTTCCGTCAAACGACGCGACGAAGCGAATATATGTATCGATAAATTTTTGAACTTTTATTTTATACCTATAATTTATTAACGTTTTTTTATTAATTGTCGTTATCAATCAAATTAAAAAAAAAATATGATTTTTTTTTTATTTTAACCTGCCCAGACCACCTAGCTCAACCAATACTAAGGACCAGGAATCGCCACTGTATAGTAGATAGATGGCCTGGAAGTGCCCACGCATATGCATATAGAAATTACATGTTGACTCTTTTTCGATTTTCTTTTCTTTTACCTAAGCTTAGTAACTTTTCATTTTGTTTAGGTAATTTTTTGGTTCTTGGTTGATTTTTATTGATGCGAGCACGTTGAATCAAATTTTTTGCAACTTTTTTTTGTGAATGATACTGCGGTTGGCTCAGCTTCGGAAATTTTATCATGAACAATTGTTAATGGTGACTCCGCGGAAAGTGGTTCTGAATTCTGGCGTAGTTGTAGTTGTCTCTGGTGTTGGTGGCACTTCAAGCGTTTCTATGGTATAGTGATCGTATATTCTGCAAACTCTTCCATACTTTTATTGCAGGATAGTTTGAATTGTACTTATTTACCATAGGTACGAATTGAAGGCCACCAATTACAGCTATTTTTTCCTGCAGACAACTTAGCTTTTATACTGTTGTGTATAAATCACCCTTAAAAAAAATTGCTTGATAGCTGCTTATTTGTGTTGCATTTAAGGCTGTCTTATAATTGCCTCAACTACTGTCTAGTCCGTTCTCCTGTTTTGGCAACGGAGCTGTTGTATCTTGAGGCGATTCTTTCTCAGGCTTTATTTTTTTCAGCCAGAGTCACTACATCTGTTGCTTTGCTTTCAATAATTTTTCGGAATCTTTTGGCAATATCAACTTAAGCGTTGTTTTCCTCCTCCACATAGTTCCTACCTCTTGCACTTTTTTTTATAGGTATTGAAGATTGTTAATTTTTTGTTTTCAATGTATTATTATGGAATCGTCGAACAAACCAAACTTGGACAAACCAGACAAATAAATATCAATTGAAATTAAATAAAGGTGCGCTTCAATCTATTGGCATTTGTCCTATTGGCCTATTGCTAGCTCACTTTCACTTTTCGTTCAGTTTTGAAAATAGATCATAAAATCCAGGGGTGGTTAACAAAATGCATTTTAGCTAAAAAAAAGTGTGCAACCGAAATAAATTTATCATGTTGATAAATTTAAAATTAATTTTAGCAAAAACCACTTATAGTGCATCTTGGTGCAACTCTTTTGAATGCTTTAATATTGCCTTTTTAAACAAAAAATAATAACAAAAGATGATTGTGTGCTGTGACGTAATAGAAATACCCAGAAATGATGGCGAATTGGTCGTAGCAAATGAGCATACTTTTTGCTGATTATATTCGGGAGAAGGGACGTTTTATTGCGAAAGTCTTCGGACAACCTTTCAAAGGGAGCGCTCGTAACTTAGGATTGCTCGAGACCACTCAAAACTTTTGCGAGCGCTCGTAATTGTGCATTAATATTGCTTGGTGAATAGGTTTATGAGGCTCTTAAGTTACGATCGCTCGGTGAATACCAGCCTAAATACATGATTTCAAATAAAAACTTTTTTTTATTACTTAAGCCCAGTTTTAAGTTAAGATTATCGTTGCAGACCAACGACATGTCTGCGTGTTTTCCAAAAATTTTGTATTCACGCAGACGGCCGCTGCAAACATCCGACATGGATACACACTACGCAGGCGGTCTGCGCAGATTTGTGCACAACAGCAAAATGTATTGGTCTGCAGCGACGTGTCTGTGTAGTGTATGGGCCCCATAAGGCCCACTTTTTCAGCAGTGAGTTAAAGCAATTCAAATTTTCTCTTTCAATAAAGTGAAGCAGTTTGTCAGGGCAGAATGGATGCAGTAAGACTTATCAAATTCGGAAGATAAGATCTGTTAATTAATTCCAGAGTTAATTTTCCAAATTGGCTGAGCTTGAGCTAATCCGGGCTTAACTGTAATATATGTGACTAAAAAAATGTCTCAAAGGAAATTAAAATACAAAATCAATCCGACGAATATTGCATTTGTGTTGGCTTATCAATGAATAAATTATTTTACTCCTTAATCCTGAAGCACCCTATAACAACATATAGATGTATGTTTTTTTACGGTGACGTGAAATAAGGCCCAACGAATTAAAGCCAAATATAAAAAATTTGGCCTTATTTCGTTTTTAATATGGAAATAACGCCAAATTTTAGTTTTGGCTTTATTTCGCTTTAGAAAACAAAATAAGGCCAATTTGGCTTTATTTCGTTTTCATTTTTTTTTTTTAAAACTGCAAAACAAATCGCCGTTGTTATTTTCATTCGGTTAAGTTCATTAATGCACACGGAACTACCCCCGGCGGGTGTAATTTCCAAAAAAGAACCCACGCGGGTTAGTTCATTAAGACTTTAACCCAAATCACTGTTTAGTACAAACACTTTGAAAGCAGACCGACTGACAGCGTAGGAGCATGCCAGGCGACTGAGCATACCGTAAGCATAGCGAAGGCGTCAGGTGAGCGGAACAGAGGACCCAAAAAGGGAGTTAAATCCTTGAACCCGCGAAGCGGTCCACCAAAAAGTACTGAAACATAGATGCCTGCCATTGACGCTTTCACAATATGTCACATGGCCATATTTCAAAATACCGCCATATGACATATGGCCAAATGTCACGGCACCATAACATAGGTGTCTCCCAGATCGGGTTTAATTCCATTTTTTGGGAACTGGTACACGCGGCGGCTAGTTCCCAAAAAAAAGGAATTTATCCCCCAACTGGCAGGCACCTATGTTTCAAAGTTTAAGAACTAAACAGTACTTTGGGTGGCCCGCTTCGCGGGTTCAAGGATTTTAACTCCTTTTTTTGGTCCTCTGTTCCGCTCACGTCACTCCGGCGCTCCGCTTAGGGTATGCTCAGTCGCCTGATGGCAAGCGCATATGCTGTCAGTCGGTCTGCTTTCAAAGCTTCTGTTACCACTGAATGTTTTCGTAAAAACAAATTTGGTCTTATTTCCAAATCAAATTTAGCATTATTTCGTTTCGGAAATAGAAATAAAGCCAATTTGGCCTTATTTCCATTTCCAAAGCGAAATAAGGCCAAATTTGAGATTTGGTCTTATTTCGTTGGGCCTTATTTCGTCACCTTTCTATACCAACCTACTTATACAGGGTGTCCAGTAAATAATGGATAACCTTGGAATGCCTCATAGAAGACGTTATGACCGTCCTGAAAACTAATTAAAAAAAAGTTCTATCCCAACCACAAGAAAAGATATGTGCATTTTTTTGTTCAGTGCATTATTTTTTGCGTTACTTTACGTTTATGAATACCACGACTACAAGTGAATGAATTCCACCGTTTTTTTTCGTAGCAATATTAATTATTGTTTGTGTCAAAACATAAGAAGAAAAAATTATAATAACTGTTGGAATTCTTAGAGAAAAAAATTATTGAACTTTGATTTTGGATGCAAAATGTGAAAGAAAATATTTTTTTAAAAAGTTAAATCATCTCTGGTATGAAAAAATGCATGAATACCTAAGTGGCCAACTATTTTTAAAATATGCGCGTTAAATTCGGATTTCAAAATGTATAATTTATTATTGCATCTTGAACGAATAGGAAGTTATTGGTAAAAATCAGAAAGACGAGAGTCAATTTAGCAAAAACAAATGTTTTAAAAATTAGCAAATTAAATGCGAAAATAATATCATGCGTTCAACATGGTACATTTGTTTTATTGATTGCCTGTTTTTATGATATTCTCCTAGTGATAAACCCAAGCTTTTAACTCCTAGGGCCGATTGCAACATTACCAACGCAGATGCTGTGAAAAGGTTCGATGTCGAAAAGCTTAAATCGCAAGAGACCGCCAGAACTTTTGCAGACCACGTTACTCTTAGTCTCTCAGGAGGTCCGCCACCAGCATCAAGTGCAGAGGACCAGTGGAAACACTGTCAACAAGCCATCAGAAGTGCCGCCTCTGATGTGCTGGGTTTCACTAGGCGACCACAACGAAACCCCTGGTTCGATTAAGAGTGCCGGCTGGTGCATGCAGCTAAGAACGAGGCCTACCAGGCAATGCTGCAGAATCGAACAAGAGCTGCTGCTGCTGAGAGAGTAGGAGTAGCACGGGATCTCTACGGGATGAAACGAAAAGTGGAACGCCGACTTCTCAGGAGGAAAAAGAGAGAGAAGCGGGTAGTCGAGTCGATTGGGGGTTGTAGTGGCAGGCGAGATGTTCGAAAATGTTATCAGAGGGTGAAACGATCCACCCAAGGATACGAAGCTTGAACGCAAGCCTGCCGAGATGATAGTGGGAATATGGTAGTAGACACATAGACGTCGATCAAATGTTCACACTCGGGCAGATTTAAGAAAAATCCCCGGAATTCCAGATGGATACACACCACCTGTTTATCGATTTTAAAGTCGCGTATGATAGCGTGAACAGAGACGAATTATACAGAGCCATGTCATATCTCGGCATCCCTGCCAAACCCGTCCGCTTGTGCAGGATGACGATGGAGAAATTTCGCTGCTCCGTCAAAATTGGTAAGAACACCACCGATTCCTTTGATGTTGAGAAAGGATTGAGGCAAGGCGACGCGTTATCATGCAACCTATTCAACATCGTTCTTGAAGCAATTGTACGCAACGCACATGTCAACACCAGCGGTACAATCTATCAAAAGTCCGTTCAATTGCTTGCATATGCACATGACATAGACTTTGTCGGCAGAACTAAGCGAGCTGTGGCAGGCGCATTTGCGAGCATTGAATCGGAGGCGGCTAAAATGGGATTGGCGGTTAACGAGGACAAGACGAAGTATATGCTGTCATCGAGAGAGGAATTTCAACATCTTCGACTCGGGCAAAATATCACGACGGACAGATATAACTTCGAAGTTGTCAAGGACTGTGTCTACCTGGGCTCCACTATTACCTCGCAAAATGACATCAGTGCAGAGATCTTGCCATTCGCTGTTTCTTCGGTCTAAGAAGGTATTTAAGTAGTAAGGCCCTCTCTATCAGAGAACCAAGGAGACTTTATACAAGACCCTAATCATCCCGGTCCTGCTCTATGGAAGCATGGACACTGAAGAAATCGGATAAAAATCTGCTAGTGTGCTTTGAGAAGAAGATTATTCGTGTGATTTTCGGTCCGGTCTCCGGTGTGTATCGAAGGAGTGTGGAGGAGAAGACTCAACGACGAGCTATACGGGCTATACAGCGACGTTGACCTGGTCAAAAAGCTGAAAATACAGCGCTTGAGAAGGCTGGGGCACGTGGAGCGTATGGACAACAACGAACCTGCCCGACGAGTCTTCGAATCCAACCCCGATGGGGTACGCAGCAGAGGAAGAACCCGTAACAGGTTGCGCACACAAGTGGAGGAGGACATCAAACATCGAGGTGTGCACAACTGGAAGCGGCTAGGTAGGGACAGAGATGGCTGGAGGGGCTTGTTAGTTGAGGCCGAAGCCTATCCTGGGCTGTGAGCGCCATCTCAAGTAAAGTAAGTTAGTAAGGGTGGCCATGAAATTGGTCCCAGACCTCATATCCATCTGCCTGTATATCTGGCATAATTGTAATGCAGCGGCCTGCACGAGATTCCATACCTCCTCTGAGAAGCTAATCGGCTTGCTGTATTTGACTCCTTTAATGCACCTCTTATAAGAAAATTAATTTGGTAGTAACCTCTACCAAAATATGTGATTGTTTTGTAAAAGGACAATTGAAGAGGTATACTTCAAAACTAGCTCGAAAATGTAGCCGTTTTTTTGCACTTTGTTTACATTTTTGGTAATGTTGCATTCGGCCCTAGAAGTTAAAAGCTTGGATTTATCATAAGGACAACATTATAAAAACAGGCAATCAATCAAAAATCTACCATGTTCAACGCATGGTATTATTTTCACGTTTTCTGTGCCAATTTTGAAAACTTTTGTTTTTGGTAAATTGGTTCTAGTATTGCAGATTTTTATAAATAACTTGCTGTTTGTTCTAGATAAAATAATAATAAATTATACCATTTTGAAATCCGCATTCAAATCGCATATTTTAGAAATTGTTGGCGGCTTAGGTATTCATGCATTTTTTCATACCAGAGATGATTTATTTTTTTCAAAAAATTGTTTTCTTTCACATTTTGCATCACAAATCAAAGTTCAATAATTTTTTTTCTTTAAGAATTCCAACAGTAATTATAATTTTTGTCTTCTTATGTTTTGACACAAACAATAGTTAATATTGCTACGAAAAAAAAAATGGTGGAATTCATTCACTTATAGTCGTGGTATTCCTAAAGATAAAGTAACGCAAAAAATAATGCACTGAACAAAAAAATGCATATATCTTTTCTTGTGGTTGGGATAGAACTTTTTTTTAATTAGTTTTCACGACGGTCATTAAGTCTACTATGAGGCATTACAAGGTTATCCATTATTTACTGGACACCCTGTTATGTTCATGATTATACTCACTTTAGTAGTATACCACTAATTGCCATTCCTAAAGGTACACCTAACGCGAAGAATACATTTAAAATGCCTATACGTAAGGTTCGTTCTTCTTCGGTTGTAATATCAGCTAAGTAACTGAAGACGCCCATCATCATTGTAAGCACACCACCTGTGAGACCCGGAAATAGGACTGTGGTAATACCAGAAACTGCCATGGGAACGTTCTCGAAATATGTGCACAAAATCAGACCTATGGCACCCAAAAATTCACCAATTACGGGGATCATAATGCATGGCTTTCGTTTGCCATGGCGGTCGCTCCACGAACCCCAAAACAATACTAACAGGCATGGTAGTAGACTTTGTATCACCGCTTGCCATGAAGCCATTTTGGCCATTAGTTGCTGGACGGTTGCTTCTTCGCTGAAATGACAAATCAAAAAAGAATAATTCACTTTAAATGAATTAATTGTAGGTTGTTGTGGGCACGATAAGGTTTTATGTTGAACTATTAAACGAAAATGAAATTAATGTGAAGAGTCTTCTTTGTGCAAGCAGAAAAAAACCAAAAGGCCTCTGTCAAGGGATATGGAATATAGATAGATACTTACAGCCAAATTTAAAAACGTGGAATAAGGAAGGGTTTACCTTATTCCATGGACTAAGTACAAAATGTTATTTAAAAACAAAATTCTTCTAAGTGACGTTTACTAAGCTAAACCACCGAACATGGTGGTTTAGCTAAGGAATAAAATTCAGACGTGTCAAACAAATTGATAATAACTATGACAGAATTATTAGGTGTGTTCGGTAACGTGATCTACTTATTGTAGTAGATTTTCGTTTTGTTTTTATTAAAAGGGAAATTTTATTCCATGGACTAACTCTTATTTCATGGTTTTGTAAGCTCATGGAATAAAGGTGGAATAAGTGTTTTTTATAAATACGGCTGTTGAAGTTTAAAAACGAAGAAAGATGTATAACAGCCCTATTCTGCCGTTGTGAGGCTCACAGGTCACAATTTTTTGTGAGGTTGTTTTTGTGAGTTTTCTTATGAGGCGGTCACAATTTCGTATTCCGTTTAAGCCCTCATAAGAAACCTCACAAGAAAACTCACCACAGGAAGGTGAATTTTTTATTGTGGGTTGGCCAGCTGATATCTGAAAACAAACAGATTTAAAAAATAAAATTTATTTGGCGGAATTAAATACCTTATAATAATAATGAATTCTATTGGTAAGAAATTCGTTTAAACATTGATGTTTATATAGTAATTATTATTTTATATTCTAAATGATCAGACAATCAAACGAGCGTCGCGGGAGCAGCCCG